>CM069235.1:12997466-13360808 GCA_035582765.1 Acer negundo
GCCATCTAAATTTAAGCTTAAATAGACATAACCTAATCACAATCAACAAATGATTCACTTAGGTCCGATCCATTAATTTTAACTCATTCCACTAAAGAGCTAAAACTGAACTCTTAAATAAGATAGAAAAGGAAGATGCTCCTCATTCATACCCTAGACAATCATATTGGAGATAGTGTATCCTCGTGATTAATATCGGTAATCGCCAAGAGTTCATAGACCGCCTATAACTCTCCAAGTTACCATATTTACTCATATGACCACGTTTTGAACTTGGATATTTTGACTTGTCCAGAAGCCATGTTTTCAATAGACACTATTGAAAACTCAACGTTGAAATTTAATATCCAATTACCTCAAAACATCCATATGATGATATTATACTCTCATTTAATTAAATGGAGTCACGATGTCCATATCTATAAATGAAGTCCTCTATCGATTAACAAATGAATATCACCAAACTATCGAGGATAGACTATGCGATATAATCGTACTCATTGATAACTCAAATGATATCACTTGCAACCATAAGTCCATCATTTATCTCGGGATTAAGATAGACTCTCCGATTGTCCTGATAATGAAAAGACTATTATCTATTGACGGTTTTAGATAAAGCTTTTCATTGTGATCCAGTTCAATGCACCCAGTGCACTAGATCCTTTTGCTCGAAGACACTCCGATGATTTTAGACTTATCATATCTCATTTGATCTCACTCAAATGCTAGCAAAAGAATTCTACAACTTTAACAAGATAAAGGTGCCCAACCTTTAACTTAAGTTGTGAACAATATTCAAGACTAACTAAAGAATTGTGTCTACCACATACATATCCAGATGTACGAACAATTCTTCTTTTCCCATAGTCTTTAGACCTTATGATTATTTACTTTGACAATTATAATACAAACTATAAATGCTATACGATTTGTTAAACCAGAAATCACTTTATTAATATGAAAAAGATTGTTAATTACAACATTACACTCTTGCTATTGAGCATAATCCTAACATCGTCGTGCTCGATCTTGATCCTGAGTTGTTCCTCTATCTCTATCTGTTCTAAAGCCCTGTCGTAGGCTTCCTGGTAGGTTTCAAGTAGATGCTTGACGAATGATCGAAACAGCCTCTTAGCCTACAGGTTCCTTCGAAAATTGGCTAAGGTCTCCTTTCTAGTAAACACCTCTATCTGGATTACCTCATTGTGGAACTTCTCCACATAAGATCTCAGGGTTTCATCCTGCTCTTAGATTACATATTGTAGTAGGATGGGATCTTTAGGGTGGGGTTTGATTCCCTGAAATTGTGCACAGATATCGTCGGTAAGTTTAGTGAAGGAATCTACACTACCTGGGGTAATTTCCTGAACCAAGTTTTGGCATGGTTTGCCAAGGTCGACGGAAACATCCTACACATAGCTGATTGTGTAGCATTCTGAATCTCCATTTGGTGCACAAAACTTTCTAGGTGGCTTACAGGGTCTTCCGATCCAGAGTATTTCTCAGATGGCATTTTGAATTTAGGGGGTAACTCTGCCTCTAGGATCCTCCTCGAGAAAGGTGCATTCATTTCCCCCAAGGGGTTCTTTCGGGTACCTCGATGTTTACCGTTCCTTAATTCTTCGAGTTTCCTTGCCATTTTGGCCATCTGGTCCTTTAAACATCTAGATCCGTCATGCTTGGATCTAGTTTCTTAACCACCATTGTTTGAATTTTCAGACATGATGGACGCCTCCCTACGCTCCTTCTTTCGATGGGGGTTTTCTTTGGAATTCTTTCTAGGCGTGGTACTTGGGCCTGCATCGGGCGGCGAAGCCCGCCTTTCAACTATAGGGGCATTTACTGACCAGTTCCTCATTGGAAGGATGTCAGCTGTTGATCTTACCAATCGAGGTCTGAGATTTACGGGGCGATTGGGAACTGGAAGGGTTGGCCCTAGTATGTCAAAAGCCAGCACCTGAATACCCGCCTCTGCCTCTCATGCGGTTCTGGGTACTTCGAAAGGTATCCCTTGGGCTATCATCTAGAGTCGGAGGCTTTCAACGTAGGCGGTTGCTTGCTGTTCCAGGATATCCCGATTGATTTCTTGAGCAGCAAGGACTTTAGGCGCGTAGTCCGCATTCGGTTGGGGGATCGGTGCCGGATTGTTATTCCTTGATCGTTTCCCAAGCCTTAGGACTATCTGAGTGGAAACGTGAGAATGGGGTCCCGATGGGTTGGACTGCCCTTAGGAAGATCGGGGCCTCATCTCTCTGTTGATGGGACAGAGCTAAGTAGCTTTCTGTAAATGTTGGGAAGATATGTTTTTTCCCCACAGACGGTGCCAAAAAGTGTTACCGGAAAATCGTCAACGAGGTGAGTTTTCAAATAACAACTTTAAAAGGACCACGGTCGTGATAGACCATGGCCTAGAGGGGGTATCACGTAGCTCGATACCTCTATAATATCAGTAAAGCAAGACAGATACGATGGTGATTGTAAGCAAGAAAGAACCAAACTCTATACTCATATATGTATATAGAAAATAAAATACAACTCTTTGAACGATCTAAACTCGATAACAATACAAGGGTAATTTTAAGGCCTATCCTGTACGAAGCTTCTGACACTGCTGGAGATGGCATAATTGTTCAAGTTGATAAGTAGAAAAAGCTCCTTCTCCGTTCTCTCCCAATTTTCGGGGTCCTTTTCTCTAAATATGGACGTCCTCTTTTATTCTTTCCTTCCTGCCAATCGAATCCCCCTAATTCAGATCAAATTGATTGACCGTGTTAGAGGAATTGACAGGCGTAAATGAACTGGGAATTGCTCCCTTCAATGACGTCATGTTTCGTTTATATTCGATATATGAATCAATCAATTTGATTTAGGTCTCATTTATGGCGTTTCAACTGGTGAATCATCCCTTTCCTTCCACGTTATCTGAAGAAGCTGTCTAGCCATGTACTCGCGTAACATCCTTCTTTTAATTCAAAATGGGAAATTGGGTACAACATTCTTACTTGGTAGCTTATTCTTCTGATGTTCTCGCTGCCTGGTAGGTTAGTTCTAGGAGAAACCGGGGTGCCAGGGGAATATAATAGCGGGGTACCAAGATGCAGTAGCAAGGGAATTCTCTGGATAGCAACGTGGTACCCGGATGTGGCAGTAGCAGGACACCTAGATGTAATAACAGGGTACTAAGGTGCAGTAGTGAAGTACCCAGACGAGGTGGTGACAGGATGCTCGAATATGGTAACGGGGTACCTTGGTGTAGTAGCTAGGTACTCGGATAGAAGTGACGATGGTATACCCTGATAAGGTGGTGAGGTACTAGGACTTGGAGGCGGGGTACCCACATATGGAAGAGGGGTTCCCTGACGTGGTATCGGGTATTCTGAAGCCGGATCCTTTGTTTCTTGCAATATGTAGTTATATTTGATGTAGCCTTTTTCTAGGTATATTTTATAGCTTCCTTCTCCCTTTAAACTTAGTGGAAAATTCTTCTTTGAACCCCTGTCATTTTTGGCGGTTAACAAACCCTTTAGCTAAACACAAATGAGAGATAAGCCCTGGAAATGCTAACTTCTTTTCCAAACGAGTTGAACAAACCGCAATCTCAATATGTTCTATAAGCATTTCTCAAAGATTTATGGGTTTGTTAGTCACTAAGGCATATACATTTTTGATCTTCTCTCTATTAAGTTCGGTAGCTTTTCTAGATACAACAAGATTGGAACAAATAAATAAATGCCAAAAAGCACTTATTTTAGTCAACTCACTTTACTTAATAAAAGCACGCTTTCCCCACTCAAAATTAACATTGTCACATGGAGTTTTTCCCATCAAATCAAGGTTCTCCAAGACACCAACATCAAGGAAATCATACTTAATATCATTAGATAATCCTAGAAACTCATTCAATTTCGAAGCATTAACTCTAAAGACAACACCTCTCATATCCAAAAGAGCATTTTGAAATACAGTACTATTCTCGAATATACAATAAAATTCTCTAACCACGGTTTCATTATCCACTCCTAGCATTTCAATCCAAGTACTCCATTTCCTATCAATGATCACCTTATGGACATACAAATCAACACAAGAATCTTAGTCAATACCTTTATCTAGAATAAGCTTTTTGTCCCCAAATATTCCCAATTGCTTTAACTTGTCGGCTTTGGACTTCTTGGAAGAGAAATAAAGTTTTGACTTGTCAACGGCCTTTGTAGGATTGCTAGTCCCACCTTTTCTTGCCTTTCCCATGACCTTGTATTACACAAACACTAAAAACAAATATGAGTGGAAACATCAAGCGCATTAGTGACCAATAAACATATATCAAAGACAAAATATCATCATCATTATTTTTGATTAAATCAATATGCAAATCAAGAATTTGCATAACATCTTAAAGATTTATCAAAAACAAGAATAATGCCAACAAACAACTATCTTGAAGCACATGTGAACATATCATAAATGAGAACACAAATTTAGCATATTATGCTCCCCCTTGATAAATGCCCCATTTAAGATCTAAACAGACAATTGTTCACAAAAATAGCCACACATTCACATCACCAAGCAATTTCAATAAAATTTTCAAATAAGCTCCACATATCAAAGAGAGTTACAATAAGATTTTCAATTATTCTCATATATCTTCAAAAATTGCTTAAGTATCAAAATACAAAATAAGCAAAAGTGAGTGTGTGAATATTTTGCTTCAAGTATATGAAAAGAAGTAATTTGACAATCAAACATGCAAACAATTTCAACAACTATTCATCTTAAGCCGTTCCATAAAAAGGTCAAATCGATTATCATCCAGAATTTTGCTTTAAAAAAGATTAGATTTCAACATGTGAGTGTTGTGTGTGCATGTGGCTTGTCATTTCATTTTTATTTGACAACCCGAGCTAATTTGATTATTCAACTATACTCCATAAAGCCTTTTGTTTTGTTTTAGGCTTGAATCAAATATATATTTTTTAACTGATTATTTTCAACACTTCTCTGTTTTTTCTAGCATAAACATATACACTTCATGGTGGATTTCACTCATCACAATGGCGTACCCCTTTCCTACATTGGGCGGCTTCATAACCAAGGTGTGTAGCCCTTTTCATGAAGGTGCTCATTGAGTTCTATGTTGCCGAAGCAAATGGATACCAACCATAGGTCATCTTAAAATGTACTAGTCCTAGGACTTCAAGGTGTATCCACAACTTACATATATCAAGCTCAACTTACTCAACTAAGCATACAAGAGATGCAAAATGCATTTTGGAAACCAAGTTTTTCGGCTTAAAAGCATATGATCAAAAAACAAGTAAAGAGACTTACTTAAGATCTCTACTTCTCAAGAGAGTAGCTTTCAAAGAATATGAAACTCATATTTTTCAAAACATGCCACTCAACAATCATACAAACAATAACACATAACATGATTAAGATTAATATGAACAATTATCACCAAAAGATCTTAAATAAGCAAATGTCAAGAATGACCATATAAACACTATATTAGTTCTCTAATATGACATGCTTCATAAAGTGGTATAAACAAAAAGTTGAGAGATGAAAATTAAGAAAGCAAGCAATATGATATGGAGATACCTTCTCAAGTTATTTTCATCAAATGCAAGGCTTTCACCCGTTTTATGAGTCCTCTTGGCTTGTTTGTCCTCATGACAACAAGTTATAGGTGTGTTGATTCGAAGATACTAAAGACTATGCATTTCAACTCAAACAACAAAAAAATTGACTTTCTCCAAAAGTCTTAACATGATTGTCACCATATAGATTTTTTTTAAAAAAAACTTCTCAAAAGTTAATCAACGGATTTCGACCATCATAACACAAATGTGAGATATCTAAGTTCATGTCATATTATAGAGACACAAAACAAACAAGTTAAGTGTCTTAACAACATAACACTAATCTTAAAGCTAACTCACATATGCAACGTACACTAATGGTAAAAGCACTCACCCTTGACAAACTTTGTCTTGGGTAAACCCACTCAAACACTATCAAGATTCTTATTAACAACATTGTTGTATCTATAATGAAGACTTTCTATGACTTGCTCAACAAGAATATCATTGATACTCTTAGTTTCAACATTGCTAGCAACACAAGCTTTGTCAATTTTAGCAATGTTTGCTTTCTTTTCAAACCAGACATTCTTAACATGCTTTTTGACATTTTCATGCTTTCCATATTCAAAAGCTTTAGCATGCTTAAAATGAGGCACAATCTCTTTATTGTTAGATGCATTTTTTATTTCACAATATTCAATGAATTTATAGCACTTGGGTTTGATATGACCTAAGGTATTGCAAAAATGACATATGGGAACAAAAGAAGAGATTTTACCTTTCGGAGTTGGAGAAGCACAAATGGGAGTTTCAAGAGGTACCTTGATCTTCAATTTGTTCTTGGTCTTGGAACGTCTCTTCTTAGGAGCTTTCTTGTTAACAATGACATTTTCCTTGCTTGTAGGAAGTGATGCTTCTATGAGCTTCTCCTCAACTACCAAGACATTTGAGCCTCCTAAAGACAAACTAGAGATGATCTTATCCCTCTCAAGAACAACCCCTTCAACTTCTCTAAGCTTCTTGGCAAGATCATTCTTTTCACTCAAGAGCCTTCGAGTTGTTGAAACAAACTCATATACTTGTAGCTTGATCAAATCATCCTTCTGAACAACCTCTCTTAAGGCTATCTTCAAATTCTCTTCAAGACATTTTACCTTAGCCAAAAGATCTATGTAGGTTGGATTCTCACTTAAACACTCTTGATGATTCGGATTAACCTCCTTGTCCAATGATCTTGAGATACATCCTCTAGAGTAGAGTGAGAGGTTGTGAATGCAACAAATTTGCTCACCAACTCTTCTTCACTAGAAGAATCGTCACTTGAGCTATTCTCTTCACCAGAGTCATCCTTACTCTTTGCAAACTTCTTCATTATGTTGCTTAAGTAAGTGATCAAGTCTAATTTGATCATCCTATGGGGAACAAAAATTTTTGCTTCCTTGCTTTTGTAACTAACACTCATTTCAAACTCATCAACAAAATTGTTAGTAGACAAATGCAATGACAAATAAGAAGAACCTTTTCCACAAATAAAGGAAGACTACCATGACTCAAAAATCTAAGCAATTCACTAGTAAGTATAACCCGGATCTCGTCGAGTGAGGTCCGATGACCCGTTCTAAAACCAATTGAAAATAATACAAACGTAGTTAAATTGCTTAAAGCATACCTAGAAGGGGGGTGAATATGTTTTTACATCTTTTTCAATCCCTTGAAACAAACATTCGTTTGTCCCTCAAGGTAGCTTTACATACAACACATAATCCAAAAAAACATCCGTACGTAGATAATATAATCATGTGATCATTTAGGCAATGTCTATATATATATATAAGGAGTTGTATGAGGTATAAAACACAAAAATCTAAACAAGAAAGAATACTTGTATTATGATATTGTTCAAAGAATTACAAGTGTTAACAATTATAAATATATATCAAAATAACAATATACAAAAGAATAAAGAATATAAGAATGATCAAATCTTTATTGCTTTACAAATCACACTTAACAAATCTTGATTTCAACACTTCACAAGTGATGAAAGTACTACAAGATTAAGAGCAAACATATATATACAAGTAATAAAGAGAGATAGGAAGAATTAACACATGAGATTTTTTAACATGGTAAAACCTCCAAGGAGGAAACATACACGGGTTGAACTACAACCATTGGGTACTATATATATTGGATGGTAAATTAGAAATTCCACAAAGTGACCAATCTTAGATCACCAATTCATGTAGAGTCTATGTCTACCCAACCCTATTGGAAAGTATGAAATCCCTAAATAATGTGAGGCCAGCATATATTGGACAACATATCAAACCAACATCGATGGAAGATTAGAAATTCTTCAATAGTGCATACACATCCCGTGTACCCCGCTCTATTGGAGTTTATGTCTATCCATACGCCTAGGCCTACCAATAATATAGCCAACTCTCTATCCAAGGCACTCATGCCTCTAAAGAGCCTCATTTGCATAGCTATCCGGACCTTCCCGATTCTAGCCATGACTTTTTGCTTGCCTATCCGAGTCATCCCAACTCTAAACAAGACTTCTTACTTGGCTATCCAAACATCACGTCCTAACCAAGACTTCATGCCTTTCACAAGGAATTCCTAGTGTGATCATGTGAATTCAAAATGATGCAATCAAGCAATTCAACATAGAACAAGTGATCAATACATTCCATGGTACAAATAGACCTAAACATGTGAAACACAAGTTTAATAGTCTAGATTTAAAAACATGAATTAAACCTAGAGTAAGTGAAAACACCTAACACAAAACCTCTTAGTTTCATTCATACAAACAACACTTGAATATATCATATTCATGAAGCATATATTCAAGATGTCATACATATACATAATAAAATGCTAGAATCATAAAATGATTTCAATTAATATTATAGCCAAAGAATTAGAGAAAGGATAAAATGATTACTCAATTAAATCCTAGATTTCTCTAAAAACACATACACATACAACAATCCTTGATTACATCAATCATAGGATCAAAACAAAATACATGGTAATTTATCATAAAAATGATTCAATCAAGTCTCAAACAACCTTAGATATCAAACTAATCACAATACAACTCTCAAACATGTGAAAATCATAGAATCAAAAAAACTAGTTCACATATGTCTCTAATAAGACTTTTGATTAGGCTTGATTATGAAGCTAAATTTCTCAACATAATTCAACATACATATACATACATATAGAAGAAGAAACTCCAAGCAAATTGAAGGTTATAAAAGAAGAAATCTCAACGATAAGACAACTACCTCAAGATCAAGAGTTGGTTCGATTTTATGTTTAGAACCACTAGAAAAATCGATCAAAAAGCTACAAGACCACTCGGAAAAGGTAGATGACTCGATTACAAACAATCTCCAACTTGAATCACCCAATTCTGACTTCGTATGAGAAAGTTATGGTGTTTGGAAGGTGTGAAAAAGTTGAGAGAAAATTCTACACTTAGGAAATTCTAATTTTTCTTCTTGAATGGAATGGGAGGGAAAGAAGAACTTTTGAAACAATTCAAGAGAGGAAAAATACGAGCCAACCAGAGCTTGCAACATCACCTCCACATGTGGGGCGCGTGTGCCACACGTGGGCAGAGAGGCTGCCTGGCTGTGTGGCACATGTGGCACAGTAATGTTGGCCTTTGGCCAATCTTGCTCCTCTCGCGTTCTTTGATCGTATTCGAGCCACTAAACTCTAATTTCGAATCTGTCTTCGCATTACGAATTATTACTCCATCACGCACAACATCGACTACAAAACTTTGTAAAAATGTTGAGAATTCATCTCAGAAAACAACGATAAAGACAACTCAACGAATAAGAACGCAAAGTAGTGTAACTACATCGTTTGGACTCAAAACCTAATGAATGAGTAACCGAAATGACCGGTACTAGACCTGGCAAGGGTTCGGTTCCAACAGTGGAACCAGACCAGAACCGAAACCGGAACCGAAAAAATCGGAATCGGAATCGGAACCGGTGGTATCTGGTTCCGGTTTCGGTTCCAGTTCGAACATTTAACAAACCGGCCGATTCGAACCGTGACCGAACCGGCTGTTCCTGTTCGGTTCAAATCGACCGGTTTTTTTTTTTCGGCTGTTGAGGCCCAACGGTTTGCTGACGTCAGCGTGACGTCAGCATGCCGTTGAGCCCAACGGCATGCTGACGTCAGCAGACCGTTGGCCTCAACGGTTAACCCTTTAAATTTTTTTTTTTCTATAAATACCCCTCCCCTTTCATTTTTTCTCACAATCTCACACTAATTTCTTATTTTCCTCTCATTCTCTATTTCTCTCAAATCTCAATTCTCTCTATTCTCAATTCTCTAAATCTCTAATTCTAAATTTCTAATTTTTATTTCAAGTTTCATTGTTTCAATACTCAACTCTCAAGTCTCCAATACTCTCCAACTCTCCAACTCTCCAAGACTCCAAGGCTGAAGACTCCAAGTTTCCAAGGTTTTTATTATTTATTTAATTTTGCAATTTATCATTTATTTGCAATTAATTTTATTTCCAATTAATTTTATTTGCAATTAATTTTATTTCCAATTAATTTTATTTACAATATATTTTATTTCCAATATATTTTATTTGCAATTAATTTTATTTGCAATTAATTTTATTTACAATATATTTTATTTCCAATATATTTTATTTTCAATATATTTTATTTCCAATTAATTTTATTTGCAATTAATTTTATTTACAATATATTTTATTTGCAATTAATTTTATTTACAATTTATCTTATTTATAATTTATTTAATTTCCGAATAACCAATTACTATTTAGTATTTACTAAATACTAAGTTTCCAATTTCATTTATTTGCAATTTATCTTATTTCTAGTTACTACTTAGTACTTACTATAATAGTTCTTAGTACTTACTAGTTACTACTAATCTACTATTCTACTATTATAGTATTATATTATTATAGAATATAGATTTATGCTTTATAGTATTATTCTTCTAAGTTCTAAGTTTTCAATTATCTATTTCAGATTTTCAGTATTTCTCTAGTCCCAAATTTATTCCGTCCAATCCAATGGCAAGTGGTGGAAATGGAAGGGGTCACGACCGTGACGATCCTAGGCGTTTGATTTCGATGAAAGGTAAGGGTCAGACGGTCAATAATCTCGGTCATAACGACACCACCTATCACGATTATCTGCAACATCGGGCCTATGCTGAAGACCTAGGCCTAAACATTCCTACTCCCCTTTTTATAATTTCAGAACCCGATCATAATGCCACCCCCCCCGGCCTTAATTTGACAAGCCATTCAGAAAATATGCCCGGTATTGATACACTTCCAGATTATGATTTTGATCCACCGGAAGCAGATGAGGACGAACCGGATCCGAAGCAGAGCAAATCTGATCTATTCGTCAAACATATAAAGAAAGTTAGGCAAGAAGATGGAAGCTATGTAGCGGCTTGCAATTATTGCAATAAAGTATATAAGTGGTCCAAATCCGGAGGATATGGCACTTATCGGAAGCATATTCAAACCAAACATCCAGAAGCAGAGACCAGATCGAGGTCACAAACACAAATTCCCAGGTACGCTACTCCTAACCAACAATTATTTTGTTATACTGATGAACAAAATAGGGAAGAATTAGCTAGAATGGTAGCAGTAGAACACTTATCCTTCGGTTTTGGTGAAAATGTTGGTTTTATTTATTATTGTTGACGAGCATTAAACTCTACTGCATGTCGTGTTCCTAGATCCACTCTTGTATATACACTTGAAAAGATTTATGTAAAAGAAAAAAAAAATGTTAGAGAGATTTTTTGAAAAATATAACGGTCGTGTTACCGTATGTGCCGACATATGGACTGACCATTGGCGATCACATTCATACATGGGTGTCACTTGCCATTTTATGGATGATGCATGGAATATCCAAAAAAGAATTCTTGCATTTAGAGTTTTTGATGATTCACATACTGCTCAAAATATTGTTGGAATGCTTAGAATTATTTTTTCAGAGTATAAAATTGAGACCAAAATTTTTGCAATTGGTTTTGATAATGCTTCTAGCAATACTGCTGCTATTCCATTTTTAATTAATTTATGCAAACCATTTGTTGGTGGTGTATTTTTTCATCAAAGATGTGCATACCATGTTTTAAATTTATGTGTTCAAAAAGGATTAGAAACGCTTGATCATTTTATTCTACCTATTAAACAAGCCCTTCAATTTTTATGGAAACATTCTTCTGTAATGAATACATGGGTAAAATATTGTAAACAAAATGGTAGACATGCCGTTAAATTTCCTCGTGATGTTCCAACACGTTGGAATTCTACTTATAAATTGCTTGCTCAAAGTTACGAGTATAGAGATCTATTAGTTTCTTTTATTCAATTTCATGTTATTGATATTCAACTTTATTAATCTCATTGGGATGCTTGTTACAACATTTTCAATTTGTTAAAAGTTTTTCATACTGCTACAATAAATTTATCTGGTGTTTATTATCCTACAACTCATTTATTTATTATTGAAAGTCTAAATATTGCTGGTGCATTTCATTATTGTGAATCCGACATAGAAATAGGGGAAGCCGTTAATGCTATGAAGGAAAAATGGTTACATTATTATCATGAGTTGCCAGATATTTATTTAATTGCCATGATTTTTGATCCACGTTATAAATTACAAAATTTTTGTTATTATCTCAATGGTTATTATGGCATCCAAGGTTTAAACATAGAATATGATGTTAATGCATGTTATGATAGACTTAAGAAATTGTTGTATTCTTTATATGATGAATATCTTTTAGTTTATGGATCTTCACTCAACTTAGATGTTACACGAACACAAACTGCGCAGCCCACATCATCATCCTCTGGATTTTTGAATTTAGGATATACTCTATTATATAAAAAAAACAAAAAAAACCTAGATCTTCTTCTTCATCAAGCATTGACAAGTATTCTGAGTTTGAATCTTATCTAAATGATTCTTATGAGTTTATAGAATCCACGTCAGACAGACAATTTGATATATTACAATATTGGAAAGAGTACG
The DNA here is from genome assembly GCA_035582765.1 of Acer negundo. Classification (NCBI taxonomy): domain Eukaryota; kingdom Viridiplantae; phylum Streptophyta; class Magnoliopsida; order Sapindales; family Sapindaceae; genus Acer; species Acer negundo. The sequence continues at coordinate 13,010,152 of CM069235.1, forward strand.
CAAAGTACTATCCAATCATGGCTATCATAGCCAAAAATATTTTTTCAACACCAGTTTCTACAGTGGCGGTGGAACAAGAGTTCAGCGCCGGGGGGAATATCTTAGATGAAAGGCGTTCATGCTTGACTCCGAAAGCACTCCAGATACAGGTTTGTGTGGATGATTGGACAAAGGCTCAATATAGACAACAAGAAATCGAACATGACATAACATACGATTTCTTCAAAGATGACGAACATGAAAGTGGAGAGACAAGTGCAACGGGCCCGGAATAGAAGATGTGGATCACGTATTCACGTCATCACAAGTCCATGTCATCAACAAACCTGCAATAAAAGGTAAGAGAACTACATGGCCTTTGATTCCTCTAAACCCCCCAAGAGGATACGTAGGCAACTTAATTGTAGTGAAAATTAAGTGCAAGGCTAATAATTTTACATTTTTTTTGTTTTATTTTATTTTAATTTTGTAATTTATCATTTATTTATTTTATGTTATTTTCGAACTTCAGATGACCTAATTCCCAAATATCCAATGAAATGTAATATGTAATTTGTAATTTGACATTTTGTTTATTTTATTTTAATTTCCTTTTGTAATTTGTATTTTGTTATTTGTTTATTTTGTAAATTGTCATTTATATATTTTATTTTATTATTTAAAATTACATTATTACAAGTTTAGTAGTTTACAATTTAGAAGTTTTTTTTTATAAAAATTTTAAAAGAAAAATTAAAATAAAAAATTAAAAAATAAATTCCGGTTCAAAACCGACGGTTCCTCTGGAACCGGAACCGGAACCGGAACCGAACCGGAACCTTGCCAACATTAACCGGGACTCAATAAGGAATCATAATAGATCATTTTCAAGTCCAAAAACAATAATACAAAAACAAATAGATACCAAGTCACATACATATGCTGTTTCTTAGACTTAGTCCTAGAACATGCATTTTCCAATGAGTATCAATTTAAATCTAATGCATAAGCATATATTGCCAAGTGTGTGAAAGTGTTAAATAAATGTTGTTCAACTATGTAGGACACAAATGAATGCCATGTTTGTGTGTGCCTAAGCCTTGTAAGAGGAATGAGGTCTAAATTACCTTTATTGTGTAACTTAGCACATTTCTCTTTGAAGACTCAATCTTACATATGTTGTGGCCAAGTCTTTCTTTGAAACTTTGAATTATCAATTCTAAGACCACTAAACAATACAAGCAAAACACCATTTTGATATGGAATACATGCCAAGACAAATCAAAAACCCAGCAGGTATCTTAGGATTGAAGAAATTCTCCTCAAATGCTAATGGTCCTCATTGTAGACATCGAGAGCTTCAATGAAGGTTGATTACTTGTCTTGACTCTTAATTGAAGAGATTTAGTTGCACACAGACACTACTCTAGTATACATGTGTGATATTTGCATTTTGAGTGTATGTTTCTCACAACTCACACTTGCACAATTTTGTGTTTGATATATGTAACATGTGTAGTGTGCTAGTCTCCTTACCCGTGCACATTCGCGTAGTGCGCTAGTCGTCAAGCATTGGACCAGCGCAACCTTGAAAGAGGTTTGTCGTTTATCATGCGCTGGATGTCAGGTGCAGTTCACACCGGCGTAACTTCCACGGGTGTTTTGCGCTAGTCGTGCGCTACTCGACCAGCGTATAGACCAGCGCATATGACGAGAAGCTAAAGCGTTTTTTCCAAAATTACCTTACATTGCTTGGATCTTATTTATATATATATATATATATATATGTATATATGTCTTGATGATCCTAGGTTCGTTTTTAGAGAAAAAATTACACATTTTTAGAGCCAAAGAAGTGTCTTCAAAGCAAAGTCATCAATACTTGATTTTTATCTTCCAAAACACAAACACCTATCATCCTTTCATGATTCATACATCATCTAGCATGTTCTAGGTGTCTCATGGGTTTTCTTTATTGCTCACATGACTTGTAGTTTGAACAATATCTTTATTTTTTCACATGTTCTTGCTTTACAAGATAGCATCTTTATTACTTGACTAGTTTCAAGATTGCTTTTTTATTGTATTTTGTGAGTTGTTTATGATAGCTATTGAATATAGGGTTTTATTTGCACATATAGCTATGTTGTATGCATGTCATATAGTAACATGATATCTAGGACTGTTTAACATGTCCATCCATGCCTAGATAAGCTTAAATGTTTGACCTTGCATTTATGTACTTTGAATATTGCTCATATTCACTTTAGGTTGTTTATCTCTTCTTTTTGAGAGTTAAGTCTTGTAATTACCATTTGATAGTTTGCAAGTGATCGAGCCAAAATTGGTATGATTTTAGCCCTTATTTCCTTCTCTCTTTGCTTGATTCTTGGGCAATATCCCATGATTTAATTGCGTAAATTAAGTGTTTTCAAGTATTTATGAAGTTTAGGGGCATTGGAGTAATATTGGTCAATTAGGGGTATAAATATAATTATTGATGGAAGAATTGAAGTTATCGTGAATTAGGAAGAAGACAGGGGCTGCATCGTAATTCGCCCGCAGCCCATGCCACCTCAGATAATTGAAACGGTGCGTTTCACAAGTTGGGCACAATCAGACGTGCCCAATTAGAAGCCCAAATACACCCCATCCTGTTACTAAGCACATCCCATCTCCTTCAATCTTCATCTTCTTCCTCCAACGCTTGCTTCATTTAACGACCTGTAAATCGTAGCCGTTGCAGTCAATGAAAGGTGGCCCTCCCGTGTCGTTTTCCGATCGATTCCCGGTGTAAAATCACGATGAGCTTAACGTGACCAAGATGGGGCCTTTTACGGCTCACCAAACCACAGGGATCAGCAGATCACGATCTCCTCCTATTGCTCGCCGGTATCGCCCCTTTTTTCACCGTGAAATCACTGTGACTATGTCCTGCAATTGTTCCAATTTAACTCTTCGATGTCGCCACAACGACCCCATGGCGACAAAGATGATTTTTGGCACTTGATTATATCGCCCCTAGTGTCGCTAGAATTGTCGCCTAAGCTTCATAGCGAAACACACTGTGTTCAAATCTGATTGGTGGGGAAAATTACGGAAAAGCCCCTTAAGGAGCCAAAATAGCAATTTGACATGTTGAGGGACTATTTTGGTAATTGACCACCCAAGACCTAATTTGAAAAACCTATAAATTAATTATGGTTTTCATTTGAAATCCATCCTTTCTTCAACCTAGGATCACCATCAACCATCTCTCAAAATCCTCCATTTCTTTACTTGAACTAATCTCCTACATCCCAAACTCAACACCTAATCTAGATTACTTTCTCTCAATCATTCCCTTCTTTCCATCTTCTCCACATATCTCCTTAGTCACTTTCCATTTGACTCCGCCTATCTAGACACATCATCATTATCTACTCTTTACACAAGGAGCATCGAATGTAAGGAAATGATCAAGCTCTACTAAAGGAATCCCAATGGTGATTTCCTAATCTTTTATTTGCCTTCCCTTTGATTGTAATATGTGTAACTAAACCCCCTTTCTAGGGAATTGATGTGAGAACATTTGAATTGGGTTTTGCTTAAGCTTTAATATATTTGAATCTTTATTTGTGTTCTATTCATTTTATAACCAGATTTTATTCATTATATAATTGACATATATACCCACTAGTTGATTATACTCTTGTTTAGAATAATTTGTTATAGAATCTTGATTGGATTGACACCCTTGATGGATTAAGAACATAGTGATTAGGATAGATTATCGGAGGGTATAGCAACCGCGATAATCTAAACCTTTAATTGTAATAAAAAGATCCCGCCTTAACCCCTCCTTAATCGGTTAGGCATTTTGGTGGGAAGTTGTTTAGGGTTCATAGTGATGGTCTAAACACATTTAAGAATACAATTGGTTAACATTTGTGAGATTGGCTCACTAAGGTAGCTTGAGAAGCCTTGCCCATAATCCACTTGCGATCCCATCAATTCCTTAACACTTCTCTTAATTGATAAAATCCATTATCTTATCTAGACTTGTTGAGCATTCTATTTTCCCTATCATATTTTATTAGCTTTATTTTACATGTATGTTTGATGGTTTGACAAACCATACAACCATCCATTTCTTATGATTTTCTTTAATGCATTTAGGAATTGTTAATTTATTCAACTAATTACTCTAATTCCCTGTGGAATGAATCCTTGCGTACCATTTTACTAAAATTTACATCTAAGTGGATTTTCAAATGGTCAAATTTGGTTTTCAAAATGATCACATAAAAACGTATTTTGTTGAGTACAAAACAACCTCATCAAAATTGGCGCCGCTGTCGAGGAATTGGTAGCGATTGTTGAATCAATTAACTTTTTTTTTGTAATGGTTAGTTGAGTTTTAATAATTTTTAGTCTCTTAGTTGTTTTTAATCTTTTTAGTTTATTTTTTTTATTTCTTTGGTAGTTTTGTTTCTCTTTGTTTCAGGACTCTATGGACTTCTTCATGCAAAATCAAGGGTCAAGGTTTGAGACTTTTGAGAATATCTACAATACGGATTGGGGGAATAACCAAGACTCCACCTCATCATACCAATCATATTCCATTGATGATGTGAGGAAAAATTTCATGGAGAATCATTTTCGGGAAATGGAGAAAATCCAAGCTTTTCAATGGAGAACCATGGAATTATTCCAATCCACACAACAATCACATGAGAGGAAGATGACCAACCATGTGTTACTTAGCCGGTCGAACCAATCAATAAAGTCAGACAATCCCAAGCAAGGGAGGACGCGAAACTGTGTACACACTATTGTACAAGTATTTGAGAAGGGTGCGGAAACCGAGGAAGGACCGCTAAAGACCCAAGAGCGATACAAGAATTTGGAAGAAACGTTGTCTTTGCTTCCAAAGAAGTTAGTGAAAATCTCCCAAGAGAAGGAAGAAGTGAGGGAAGAATTGAAGAGAAAATTACAACTCATGATGAAGGAGTTGGAAGATAAGGAGGACTTGGGAAGGTGAAAATTGAAGAGCTTGAAAAACAAAACAAAAAGCTCACTCTTGAAGTAAAAATTCTCAAAGAGGAGAATAGTACCATTCGGAGGAAGGTAGGAGAAGTCTCCAACAAGAACAAAGAGTTGGAAATACAAGTTGGAAGACTTGAAGTTGAGAGAAATTCCGCATCAAAGGACTTCGAAGACCTTGCAAAGCATTGTGAAGAATTTGAATAAGAATATGCTAGGAAGACAAGGAAGTTGCTTATGGAAGTGGAGCAAAAAGCAAAAGCTTTGGAAGAACGAAGGAAGCACTTGGTTGGAAGGATGAAGCCCTCAAGGTAGCCAAGGTCAAAGAATGTGATTACATAGTTAATCTAGACTAGGTGGAGAAGGAGGTCAAAGCACTACAAATGAGACAACACCATGGATCTCATAGTCACCTACCAAGAGGGAGTTTTCTTAACCATCCTCCTACTTGCTATTTTTGCTTGCAAAAATGGCACTTAAAAGCTCATTGTTTTAAATTCCATAAGCACAAAAAAAATGAGAGAGTCTAGGAATCGGAAAAATCCACCTAGAGATAAGTAAATTTGGGTAAGAAAAGACTTGGTTTACCAAGTTAGACCCAAAGGAAAGGAAAAGGGGAAATCAACTCAACTTGTTTGGGTTGCGAAAAAGAATCAATTTCCAAACTTGGTAAAACCCCTTTTAGTTGATGCAATAGAAAAATTCTTTTGTGCATTTTATTTTTTATGCTTTATGGTGTTTGAAAATTGCAAAATCTATTTTCCTTCTTTAATCTAGTATTTCTCTCTATGTGTGAAATTGTATATGGTAATTGAGAGGAAAAAAAAAACATTAGGTTTGGGGTAAAATCTATTGTGGGATTTGTCTAGTTTATTTCTTTTGAATAAATGGTGTTGCAAGCTCCTGTTGGCAATTGTTTGTATTGAGTAAATATATATATATATATATATATATATATTTATTTTTTTTCAATTGCCGGAACTTTTTAATGTGCTTTGTGTGTGTGTAGATTTTCTATTGCTTCTTGAGGAAGCGTGTTGTGTTGCTTGTGCATTAAAGCAAGGTTTATTTATCTCTTGGGATGAAACAAAGACAACTTGCGAGTCTTGAAGGGACGAGCAAGCCAAAAATGCTCATAAAAAAGGTGAGAGCCTTATCCTTAAGTGAAACAACATTTTGGAGTTTGTAGTGCAAAAGCACCATGCCACGTATTGCCTAGGCGTTAAATCGAGTGCTTGGCGGGAGGCAACCCACTTTAGTACATTTCTTTTATAGTTTAATTTTTTTTTTTTATTTAGTCATTTCATTTTTGAATTCCTTTATCTTTATTTTATTTTTGCTTAGAATAAGGGTGTGAGATGATTGTGATAGTGGACATAGGACCGTGATGACATATCATTTTATATCCTTGGATTAGGGATGGAAATTATGATTGAAAATCATTTTCATATCTCTTTTGATGAATATGTGTATAATGGAATGGGTGGAACAAAGGATTCTATTCTTGGGAAATTTTTGTGATAATGGACATTGATTGTGTTTTTCAAACTCTTTGTTTTTGGATATGTGTTGTGCCGCGTTTACCGGTTTTTATATGCCCCAAAGACATTGAGGACAATGTCTAATTTAGGTTTAGAGGTGTGTGCGCAACACTGTCTCTTGTTTGCAAATTATGTGCACATATTTTGAGCATAATTTTTCAAATTTTTTGAAAATCTTGTAATAATGCCATGCTTGAGCATATTTTACTTGTAGAGATTGTGCCATTGTGTGTGCGAGTAAGGAATTATGCATCTTTGCATTGCTTAGTTTAGATTAACTTCATGCCATTTAGGGTTGCATTGAGCAAAGCGCACTAGTTCTTTTCTCTTGAAGTTAGAGTGAATATTCAATTGTGCTTGAAGGTTAGGAATTAATAGTGGAGACTTCTTGTGAGGTTCACAAACACGGCCTAAAAGCATATTTTGTGGGAAAGTTTTCTCTTCTTAAACACTCATTCAAATACACATGTTAAGCATATTTAAAATGTCTCATTCGCACTTAAATGTTGTTTGCCATAAAACATATGGACTGCTTGTGGATGCCTTAATTGACTTTTTGGACAAACCTTTAGAGATGATTTTAGGCAATGCATGTGAAAAATGACTAAATTGGCCTAAATACTTCCAATCCTTCTAATGTATGTGCTTCATTGCCCATTTAAAGCCAAACACAATTAAGCTTTTCATTCATGAACCACATTAACATAAACCATATAGTACTAGACTTACCTTGTACCAAATGGTTTGCTAAGGCTTAGGGGTTGAATGTAAGTTTTGAGGTGTATTAATTAAAATGTAATGCGTGTACATAGGCATGTATGTATGTGCAAACACATTAAAAAGATGAATTGCAATGCTTGAAAAGAAAAGAAAAGCAAAGAAAAGAATAGCAAAGCAAAAGAAAGAAAAGAAAAGAAAAGATGAATGAGGCACAAATTGCCTAGATAAAATTAAATGAGCTACTTAATGAAAATCAAGAGTAGAAAATGTACAAAGTGAATTGTAAGCCTGGAAGCCAAAGTGTGAATATGCAAGTTGTAATGAGAAAATTGTGCTTAACTTAGATTGTATGCTTTAGTGTGACCACTGGGTGTTTGCTATCAATTTTTTCCATTTATTGACTCACCATTCACCTTAAGCCCCATTACAACCAAATTAAAGACCTATTTGATCTTTAGGGATGTCCACTTTGAAAATTTTGGTTGATGCATGTTCTTTTCAGTTCATGTCTTTCAATTCCATTCATGAGACAAAATTATAGAAATTGTGTTTTTAAATGATCATGTGCAATTATATTGATATCTTGAACATAAACTCATATTGCATATGGATTGTGAGTGAAGCCTAGGATCTGTGCGAAAATGAGAGAATCCGGTGAGGAATAGATGTCGAGGCAAATTACATTCTCTACCTAAAGGCACTCTAGTTTTTGAAGCTTTAGCATTTTGAATGTAGGATCGCAGTTGCATGCAATGTGTACTTAGAGTAGCATGAATTTAATCTTTATTTAGCATCTCTTACATGCACATGTCCTAATGAGCACAACGATGATTAAATCTCTTCGTTTTTGGTTTTGCAAGTCGAGTCTTGACTTTTGAATTTTTACAAAGAGTCGGTGCTTTATTGTTGATTGTTTGATAATTAGACACATATCCATTAGTGCTTATTATTTGTTTTGCTCGAGGTCAAACAAAAGATGGGTTTGTGGGTATTTGATCAAACCAAAATTGGTATGATTTTGACCCTTATTTCCTTATCTTTTTGCTTGATTCTCTGGCAATATCCCATGATTTAATGGTGTAAATTAAGTGTTTTTAGGTATTTATGCAGTTTAGGGGCATTGGAGTAATATTGGTCAATTAGGGGTATAAATGTAATTATTGAAGGAAGAATTGAAGTTATCGTGAATTTGGAAGAAGACATGGGCTGAATCGTAATTCGTCAGTAGCCCATGCCACCTCGGATCATTTCAGAAGCTGGGCACAATCAAGCGTAGCCCAATTAGAAGCCCAAACGCACCCCAGCTTGTTACTAAGCACACTCTATCTCTTTCAATCTTAATCCACTTTCTCTAGCGCTTGCTTTATTTAACGACATGTAAACCCTAGCCGTTACAGTCGATGGAAGGTGGCCCTCCCGTATCCTTTTTTGGCTGATTCTCGGTGCAAAATGACGGTGAGCTTAACGTGACCAAGATGGGGCCTTTTACGACTCACCAAACCATCGGGATCAGTAGATCACGATCTCTTCCTTTTGCTCAACAGTGTCGCCCCTTTTGTTGCCGTGAAATCACTACGACAATGCCCTGCAGTTGTCGCGGTTCAACTCTTTGATATCGCCACAGCGACCCCATGGCGATAGAGATGATTTTTGGCACCTGATTGTGTTGCCCCTAGTGTTTCCCTAGCCTCACCGCGAAACACACTGTGTTCAAATCTGATTGGTGGGGAAAATTATGGAAAGGCCCCTTGAGTGGCCAAAATGGCAATTTGACATGTTGATCGGCTGTTTTGGTAATTGACCACTCGAGACCTAATTTGAAAAATCTATAAATTCATCATGGTTTTTATTTGAAATCCATCCTTTCTTCAACCTAGGATCATCATCAATCATCTCTCAAAATCCTCCATTTCTTTACTTGAACTAATCTACTACATCCCAAACTTAACACTTAATCTAGATTACTTTCCCCCAATCATTCCTTTCATCCCATCTTCTCCACATATCTCCTTAGTCACTTTCTATTTGATTCCACCTATCTAGACATATCCTCATCATCCACTTTTTACATAAGGAGCACTAAAGGCAAGGAAATGATCAAGCTCTATAAAAAGAAGCCCAAGGGTGATTTCCTAATCTTTTATTTGCCTTTCCTTTGATTGTAATATGTGTAACTAAACCTCCTTTCTAGGGGATTGATGTGAGAACATTTGAATTAGGTTTTGCTTAAGCTTTAATATATTTGAATCTCTATTTGTGTTCTATTCATTTTATAAATAGATTTCATTCATTATATAATTGACATGTATACCCACTAGTTGATTATACTCTTGTTTAGAATAATTTGTTATAGAATCTTGATTGGATTGACACCCTTGATGGATTAAGAACATAGTGATTAGGATAGATTGTCGGAGGGTATATCAACCGCGATAATCTAAACCTTTAATTGTAATAAGCCAATCCCGCCTTGACCCTCTCCTTAATCGGTTAGGCATTTTGGTGGGAAGTTGTTTAGGGTTCATAGTGATGGTCTAAATACATTCAAGAATACAATTGGTTAACATTTGTGAGATTGGCTCACTATGGTAGCCTGAGAAGCATTGCCCATAATCCAATTGCGATCCCATCAATTCCCTAGCACTTCTCTTAATTGATAAAATCCATTATCTTATCTAAACTTGTTGAGCATTCTATTTTCCCTATCATATTTTATTAGCTTTATTTTACATGTATGTTTGATGGTTTGACAAACCATACAATCATCCATTTCTTATGATTTTCTTTAATGCATTTAGGAATTGTTAATTTATTCAACTAATTAATCCAATTCCCTGTGGAACGAATCCTTGCTTACCTTTTTACTAAATTTTACATCTAAGTGGATTTTCAAATGGTCAAACTTGGTTTTCAAAATGATCACATAAAATCGTATTTTGTTGATTACAAAACCACCTCATCAGCAAGTAAAAGCCTAGAGTCACTATTAAAGGCTAACAGGTAGCAAAGACGTACTAGTAATCACTATAAGAATTTTAGTCTTTCTAGACAAACCATTTTCATGGGGAAAGGTTGAAATTCATCTGGAAATGTATTACAAGACGAAAAAATTTCGTCGACAATTTCGTGGGGACATCATGGTCTGGCAGGGTATTAGACGACGAAATTTTGAGTTTCATCAGCTAAAAACTATTTTAGCCAGCGAAATAAAACAGGTTTTAACCGATGAAAAACAAGTTTTAGCCGATGAAATAAATTCGTCGGCTAAAAGTCTGCTAAGGTTTTAGCCAACGAATTTATTTCGTCGGCTAAGAGTATACATTCGTTTGTAGAGATGTTGGAACTTTAAAAATTAATTCGCTGTCTAGCCACCCTATCGTCGACCACCGCCAGCCAAACCAACTGTTGACTATCAACCGCCGTCGGCCCACCCCACCATCGACCGCCGCCAGCCCACCCACTGTCGACCACCGCCGGCCCACCCTTGATAATATTGACAATTAATTGTCATTATGAGGAATCAAACTTGCAACCTCATATCAAAGTGGTAAGCCTTTATTGCTGGACTACAACACTTGATTTGTTAACAATTACACAATATTTATATATAACATATATATATTTTTTAATTAATTAATTCATTTTATTATATATATATTTTTAATTTTAATTAACTTTTCCTTACGAATTTTTCGTTTTGTGGGGAAAGGTTACCTTTCCTGATGAACTCGTTTTGTGGGGAAAGGTTTTGTATCATTAGCCGACGAATTTTGAGTTTTGTAAGGAAAGGTTATCTTTCCCGATGAACTCGTTTTGTGGGGAAAGGTTTAGAAAATTTTTATACCCTCATTCGACGAATTTTGGGTTTTGTTGGGAAAAGTTGGGAAAAATTTTGCACCCTTAGCCGACGATTTTTGAGTTTTGTGGGGAAAAGTTAATTGTGCCTACAAATCTTGCATTGTCTCCTAATGTTTTGTAGGAAAAGACTAAATTTCTTATAGTGAATCATACGTGTGATGTGGTCAACCTAGATTGTAATCGTATTTGCAAATAGTGGATTTAAGGGTTCAATTGGCAATTATGCCTGCGAGTTTTTACCCTTTTGGAATTTTCTCACGTAAAACATATCATCGTGTTATTTAGTTTATTTTCGCACTTAGTTTACACAATGATTTGTGTTTAGAGATTAGGGGTGTTTGCAATTAATATTGATTAACCGAAATAGTTGGCGATAATTTTGATTAAAACCTATTCACCCCCATTTAGGTTTAATTAGACACTTAATATACATTTTTTCAGGGGATTTCACGTTAATGTCAAAGAAGCATGTCAAGAGAGAAGAAATCGATGATAAAGTAACCCCATTTTCTGATTTTTAATTTTTTCTAATCAGTTTTTATTTTTGTATTCATGACTGAGTTTTCATGATGTTTTTTTTTTCTTTCGTTGAATTTTGAATTTTGAATGTGAATTTTCATGTGGGTATTCATGAATTTGTTGATCGGTCAGGTTGTTTGGATTACTGGGGCCAGCCGTGGAATCGGTATGAGAACTCATTCTCTTCCTCTTTATATATGTTTTTAGTTTTTAGAGCTTTTTTTTTTTTTTTTGTTTTTTTTTGGTTTTTTTTTTTTGTAAATTGATAAATATGTGTTCATTTGTTCCTTGTAATGTATTGATTTTTGTTTAATTAAATTTGTATTTTTGTTCATGCTCATGTATATTTTCTGTGCAAACACTTCAGTTTTCTGAAACATACCATACATATTTTTCAAAAAAAATAAGTATATTTATTATTTTTTTGTTGTTGCAAATCTAATGCAAGCTATATTTTTTCATTGGATTATAATGGGGATGATGATGATCTTATTGTTGACAAAAACAAAGACGTTGAGAATCAAGATAATATTATGTGTACAAATCAGGTGGAGAGGTATCTGAAACTTTGGAGTGGGTTTGGTGCAATCAAGGATTCAAGGGCTGCTATGCAAGGATTCAAAGGTTGCTATGCATTATTGTTTGAAGAATTTTTAGTTGTTTTTATTTGGGTTATGAAGTTATTGTGTATTTGTGTTATTCTAGACTTAATAATGGATTGTTTATGAACTCTTTGTGGACTTTTTAGTGTTATGACTTATGTGGATTGTTATGAATTAAAGGTTAAATTGCTAGATTTAAGGTTCAATTTAATCATATCCGGCCCAATAGCCTCATAATATGAAGAGTGGTGATAATGACACCCATTAAAAACTGTATCTACATCCCTTTCGTAATTATACCAATAAAAAAATTTAAAAAATCTCTAATTTGTAAATAAACCCCACTTAATGCCAAAATACCCTTTCTTTAATTATACTGTATTGTATTTGTGTAAGTATACATCACCTATAATTATTATTATGTTATTTAATCAACTTTATTATTATTTCCAATTTTGTTGTTATATTTAATTCTCTTTCTATTCTTTCTCTTCCCTACTTCTTTTCTCTTCTATTTTTTTTTTAAATCAAACTCCATTTTCATTATCTAGTTTTCATTAAAAATCCATTTTAAGAAAATATTTTTTTTATATGATTTGTGAACCACTTTCTGTTTGAGAGAGTTGTAGGGATGCAAGAATTGTGTCATGTCTCAATTGATATGGAAATAGATATATGTTAAATGATATTTCAAATATATATATATATATATATATAGGTGTTCCATAAAATTGAAGAGCTTCTAATATATATATATATATATATATATATAGGTGTTCCATAAAATTGAAGAGCTTCTAATATATATATATATATATATATATTTATAAGAAAAAACATATAATATTGATAAATAAATAAATAAAAGTCTAAAGCATGTTTGAAAGAAATAAAACAAAAAATATAGATAATATAGTTAATTTAAAAGTCTGTTTATATACATAATGATTTTGTTCTTTGAATAAAAAAAAATTTAGAACTTACTTTTTTCACAACCTAATTTATCTCATGATTTTGATTCATTTTTCGAACTTAGCAATCAATTTGTATTTCCTTAAAAAAGATTGAAAATATATTTAAAAGAGAATCAAGGGTTTATTAAAATGGAAAGAGTTTTTATGATATATGTTAATATCAAAACATTAATAGGATAAAAAATTATAAAGATTAAAATAGGAAACTTATTAATAATTATTTGTGGATGTACTAACAAACAATTAGTCCTCTTAATAATTTTACTTAAGGGTATTATTGGATTTTTTAAAATATACTAATTTGGGGTGTCATACAGTTTTTAAGGGATGCAAATATCATTACTCTAATATGAAAAGCTTGTGGTTTTTCAAATTTAATCATAAAGCCCAGTAATTTGACCTAATATGCCCAAAACCAAAAAAACCGAACCGAACCGGTTCAATCGGTTTTTGATCGGTTCACAATTGTAAAGTTTATCGGATCGGTTTTTTTTTTCAAAAACCGAATATTATCGTTTTTTTTATCGGTTCACTTTTCATCCATTAAACGCCCACACCTAACTGGAGATCTATTCCTGTAAAAAAAAAATTGCTCTTATTTTATTTTATTTTAAAAAAACTCATTGATATTTTTGTAAAAAGTGAAAATTTTGATAAAAACAATAAAATGTTTGGTAATTTATAAATTTAAAATTTAATATATTTTTATGGCTATTTTTTAAAAGTAAAAAAAAAAAATAAAACAATGAGGCTAATACAAATACAAATAATTTAAAATTTTTGATCTCTATGCTCTTAATTACTGACAAGTTGGTGAATGGGCATTTTTGACATTTTTAATGAAATATAAATTTAAAAAGCAGTTTAAAATGGAAAAATAAAACAAATGTTCTTAGTTTTTTTTTTTAAAAAAAAATTTTGTACTATTTTAAATAAAAAAAATTTCAATTTTTAAATTATCTTTATTTAATTTTTTTACTGTTTTTAAATATAAAAATTGTTTATATATTTTTACTAGCTTTTTTTTTTTAAAGATTATCTTTATTTTTAAATTATAATAACAATGGGTAATTTAGTATTTTTACTAGTCAATTACAGTCAATTTTAAATGTAGGGAAATCGTGAGTAGATTAATAAATGCTTGTTCTCTAGTTGAACTTATGTGAAATTTTAGGGGTCATTGCCATTGTAAAATAAGTTTTAGGTTAAGTAAATTGCAAGTTAATTAGTAATTCAGCGTCTCCATGAATGAAACTACAAATCACTTTTTCATAGTGTATGAATTATCACATATATCCAATTATAATTTGTTAATTCTTATAATAATAATAAATAAACTATTTTTTTTTTTCCATGACAATGCCATAACAAATGATGTAAAAACTAGTACTTCATTTTCGACAGTCCAATAGACCTTGAAAATATTTTGAATTAAATTTTAGCATTTCTGAAGCACTATAAGACCGTTGGAAAAGTGGGCAATATTTAGGGTTTATTCGACTATTTCCGGCGGCCATTGGGTTGTCACAAATGTAAACTACTTTTTTAATCGGAGAAGATATGCTCGTCAAAAAAGGTTGAATTACTGATGGCAGTTAGAGCCGTTGAAAATAGTTCGTCAGTTGTACACACTTTTGTTGTAGTGACAGCTGAACATAAAGCACATAAAGGTGAACGTAAAAAATGTAAAGTGAAACACAAAACGAACAAAGTGAATGCAAACATGATAAGTCGAACAAGAAACCTGTAAAGTTTAATATAAATTAAAATAGGGTAAACTTTAGAAGTAGGGACTTTACTACATTTACCTAGAATCTGAATTTTTATTGTTTCTACCGTAAAATCTATTTTTGGGACAAAAGTGCTCTTCAATCAAAATGAATTAAAAAAACAAAAGACAATAAAAAAAGAAAATAAAAGAAAATAAAAAAAAGTAAACCTTATATCAAATTTGATTTCGATCTTTCAAATATCCAGGAAACAAAGAAGAGACTAAGAGAGAGACCAGATATCCATGACCCCGACGGAGAGACAAGCAACAACCGACCACGACCTAAGAGACGATGGGGAGAGGACCGCGACGGGGAGACGAGCAAGACCCGACCTCGACCAGAGAGACGACCCTGATAGAGAGACGAGCGAGAGACGACCCCAACCGGCTT
This sequence comes from Acer negundo, assembly GCA_035582765.1. Lineage (NCBI taxonomy): Eukaryota > Viridiplantae > Streptophyta > Magnoliopsida > Sapindales > Sapindaceae > Acer > Acer negundo. The sequence goes on from CM069235.1 coordinate 13,025,532, forward strand.
GGATTCAAATCACCGGTGTGAAACACAGTAGCGTGGAAAAAACAAAAAAGTGAATTTGTGGATTTGCGGGTTTATTTTGATTTCATGGTTTCTTGTTTTGATTGCAAAATGTGTTGATTTCAATTTGATTTGATTCCAAATTTTGCTGAATCGAGATATTTGGTCCATGTTCAAATTTGTTTGCATGAAAGAAAGAGAGAGAGAAGCCATCTTCAATTTTTTTTTTTTTTTTTTTGCAATTTGATTTTATGCATCATCTTCCAGTAGAATAGGAAGCCACGTAATATGAAAAATGTAGAGATGACATGATAGCTGTAAAAGTCAAGTATTGGTATTTTGCCAACGGGTTTTTCTGTATAATTAACAATTTAACACCACTTCTGTGAGCAGCAGATGTAACTGTCATGTAAGTAATACCAAGAAACTCTCATGATTTCATAAATTATCAATGACTAACACTTTACTGTCAGTTGTTTCAGGCGTTGCCTTGAGGCTAATAGGGGTAGGGTTGTTAGGATTATGCTCAATAGTAAGAGCGTAATAATGTAACTGACAATCTTTTCATATTAATAAAGTGATTTCTGGTTTAACAAATCTTATAGCATTTATAGTTTAAATATTATAATTGTCAAAAGTAAATAATCATAAGGTCAAAAGACTATGAGATAAAAAAAAATTGTTCTTACATCTAGATATATATGAGATAGACACAATTCTTTAGTTAATCTTGAATAATGTTCACAACTTAAGATAAATGTTGGACACCTTTACCTTGTTAAAGTTGTAAATTTTTTTGCTAGCATTTGAGTGAGATCAAATGTGATATGACGAGTCTAAAATCATTAAAGTGTCTTTGAGTAAAAGAATCTAGTGCATTAGATGCATTAAATAGGATCACAATGAAATACTTTATTTAGAACCGCCAGTAGATAAAAGTTGTCATTATGAAGACAATCGGAGAGTCTATTTTAATCCTGCGAAAAATAATGGACTTATGGTTACAAGTGTTTTCATTTGAGCTATCGATGAGTATGATTATATAGTATAGTCTATCCTTGATAGTTTGGTGGTTTTCATTTAATAATCAATAGATGACTTCATTTATAGATATGGACATCGTGGCTTCATTTATTAAACGAGAGTATAATATTATCATATGAATATTTTGAGATATTGAATATTAAATCTTAATGTTGGGCTTTCGATAGCATCTATTGAAACATGACTTCGAGACAAGTCAGAATATCCAAGTTCAAAATGTGGTCATATGAGTAAATATGGTAACTAGGAGAGCTATAGGCGGTCTATGAGCTCTTGGCGATTAGTAATATTATTTACGATGATACACTATCTCCAATAAGATTGTCTAAGGTATAAATGAGAAACATTTACTTGTTCTATATTTATTTAAGAGTACACTTTTAACTCTTTAGTGGTATTAGCTAAAATTAATAGATCGGACCAAAGTGAATCATTTGTTGATTGTGATTGAGTTATGTCTATTGAAGTTTAAATTTAGATAGCCCGTCAAGATCTCCAATCCATATGGACTTACATAAATCACTTGATATATTATATCGGACTAATTTATGGGTCCATCTAGAATTATATTAAATACATTAAGAATAAAATTTGCACATTATTTATTTAATGGGCTGTTAAATTATATTAAAGTATTAATGAAAGACATATGGACTTGTTTCTTTAAGTAAGAATGAGTCTAATTCACATGTGATTTTTTTATTTAAAGTCTAATAGATTTAATAAAATGAAAAAACAATATATAAGCCCATATATATAAGTTGGGCAGCAAGGCTAAATAAAAGGCCTATTACATTGTTTTATTTTATTATTTAATTAAATGAGAATTAATTAATTAATTAATTAAGAATCAAAATCTTTTTCTGATTAGAAAATATATTTCTTAGCATTATACTATTGTTGGTAGTATAATAAGAATCAAAGATTTTATTTGATAAGTATATAAATAAAATGAATTTATTTATCTGGTCAAATTCGGAAGTTTTTTATTAAATCACAATTTATTAATACACTAATGAGTTGGATTAGGGTTGAATTCTAAAGATTGATAGGAGTTTTTAGTGAAAAAAAAAATCCTTCTTGTGTGAGGATTTCAGCCAAAGATAAGAAATCTACCTAGTGTTATAATTTAGACTACAAGACATAAATCCTACTAGGGAGAAGATTTAGGCTATCAATTTATATGGCAAGAAGAATTCGGTCACAAGAGATATATTATTTACGTGTCAAGAAGAATTCGCATATATATATATATATATATATATATAAAATATAGATGGCAAGATGAATTCGCAAATATATTATTTTGGGCAAGTACAATTGGTCCCACAATATATATATATATATATATATGGCAAGAAGAATACGGTTGCCATATATTTTTTGGGCAAGAGACTTTCTGCCAACATATATAGATATATATTCTTTGTATAGAATTCGGCTAACCTTAATGCTTTGAGAGAGATTATTTTCTTTGTCTTGAAAAATAAATCCAAATCTAGACTAAGTGTGAGAATTCGACTAAGAGCAAAAGTGAGAAGAATTGTTTTATTTTGATAGTGAACTAATAAACTTTTACGTCAAAAGGCTTTGTATACAACTTTGAATTAGGTTCACGCGAGTTTCAATCAATAGATTGATAATTCACAAGTGACTGGACATTCTTCGTTTTTTTTCTAAGAAATTTAAAGTGACTAACAAAAGGAAATTTTTTTTGTTTTCCATCTTCAGGATACAATTCAAAGAAGGGGAGCCCACACTCCTAGGTAATCCACGTTCATGATTGGATTGAAAGTTCTTGCGGAATAACATCGACTCAACGTCAATCAGATCACGCGACAAAATGTATGATACTTTTGTTTATACATTAATTTAATTAAGGGTTAAGGTTCATCTTTACAAAGGGGAAATTTTTTGTTATAAACTAAATCTAATTTTTCGCATTCTGCTGCGCGTATAAAACCATTTTTCCCTATAATTGGTATTAGAGCCTTGGTTGTACCCTTGATTAATTAATGTATGTACATACGTGGATTTATTTCTTTTTATTGATTAATATGCATGTTTTAGAAAGAGATGACACTCTAGGTATTCTCATATATAATTACATGTGCAATGTATGGATTTATATATGTTATGTTTATATGATTTGTTGTTGCTCGATTTTAGTCCTAGAATTTCAATGTATTTTTGTTTCGGAATTGTAACAAGAAGGGTGGCCTATTATCCCCATAATTCTTTCTTGGTAGTTGTTAAGTTTTTATTTTATTTTTATTTTTTTTTAATTTTTTATATTTTTTATATTTTGCTATTGTAAATAAAAATACTGCACTTTTATTGTATTAAAAAATACTGCATTATTTGTTATTAAAATTCTGCAGTAGGTTTAATTAAAAAAAAAAAAAAACTGCAGTATTTTATTATTAAATATGCTGTAATATATTCAAGTGTCGAAGATTCGAAGTTTTGAAGAATTGGAAGCAACTGGAACAAGCGTGGAACCGTGTGCACCATAGCAACATGCTCGCATGCAAGTTAGCGCGCAGCTGCGCATGTTGTGGCATGGGCTGCGCACTGCAGCCTTATGGATGCCATGGGTTGCACACAGCAGCCTTTTATGGTGCTGTGGTGTGCGCACGCCCATGGGAGGCAGCCAAGGGATGCGCAATTGGTCGACGGACGCATGAAGACTTGTTTGCCAAGAAAGGAGTTTTTTGTATTCTAAACAAATGTAATTTACTTGTTTTTCTAGGATGGACCAAAATTATAGCTATTTATTTTTTTTTGTAAATATTACAATATTTGTTGTTGTATGATAACATGTCATATAGAATAGGAGTGCCACTCATATATCTCTTTTGACATGAACATGCATTGAATGATTTAGGTATCTAATTGGCATCTAGATAACATGGTAAATCATTTTATGGAATTTAATCACACGCCTTAAATAATTTAGTGGGAGAAGGTATTTTGAAACACCTATGACCTCCAAGGGGTATCTATGAATGGAATTTAGTAAGATACTTCCTTACAAAGATATACTAGACAATTGATTCAAACGATATCTACTTTTAAAGGAGGGATTTTCGTGAGGGAAAATATTGAAGATTGATATCTTGGCAATACACTCAATGTGGTTTTATTGATATCCTCCCAAGAGTTCTTATCAATAAAATAGCAAGGCTAAAATTGAAAACGTTGGTTGTTATGTTAACAATTAGGTAGGACCTAATCCAATTAGTAAATGATGCGAACTCCCAAAGGAGGCTTGACATTTATGGATATTGGATCACCATTGAATTTTACAATTGAATTATTTATTTAATTCAAAATAAATATTCGAAAGTGCTTCATCATGATTATTTATATATATATTTTTTGTTTTATTCAGAAATCATGATCCCATCCCTAATCAACATCCTAAACGACAACACTTGAACTAGTGATAATTATGTCACATGGAAAAAGGAAAATTGGGTTCTTGCTGCAAGCTGAATAAAAATGAAATCAACTTGCGCTTAGGCAACAGAATGTTAGTGTCTGCAAGTGCAGTGAGAGATATTAGAGTTAATCTAGATTCTATTAGGCATTTAGATTTGATAGACGTTTATTATGGAGCTCAATTCAAGATAAATTTAATTTCTGTTTCTTGTTTAAATAAATTTGGATATTCGGTTACTTTTAATAATGTTTTTATTATTAGTAAGAATGAAAAAATTATTAGACGTTTATTATGGACCTCAATTCAAGAGAAATTTAATTTCTGTTTCTTGTTTAAATAAATTTGGATATTCGGTTACTTTTAATAATGTTTTTATTATTAGTAAGAATGACAAAACTATTTACAAAGGTACATTGGAAAATGGTTTATTCTTTCTACATAGAAATATCTCTCACTCGTTAGACACAGAATTAACGGAACATAATCATAAAAGAGTAAAATGATCAAAAGATGAAACATACCTATGGCATTTGCGCCTAGGTCATATTAACATTAATAAGATTAAAAGATTGGTTAGTGATGGACCTTTAAGTGACTTAAATGTTGATGATCTACCAACTTGTGAATCCTGTTTGGACAGTAAGATGACCCAAAGGTCGTTCACAACCAAAGGCGCAAGAGCCACTGAATGTTTAGGATTAATTCACAATGATGTATGTGTAACTACTTCATCACTTTCATAGATGATTACTCGAGATTTGACTATATGTATCTCATGAGACATAAGTCAGATGCTTTTGACATGATCAAAGCATTTAAAGCTGAAGTAGAAAATCTACTTGAGAAACAGATAAAAATTTTGAGATCTGATCGTGGTGGAGAATATCTATCTAGTGAGTTTCAGCAATATCTTATTGATAATGAGATAGTTTCTTAGTTTTCTGCACCAGGAACACCTTAACAAAATGGGGTAGCAGAAAAGAGAAATAGAACTCTTTTGGACATGGTTAGGTTTATGTTGAGTTATTCAACGCTTCCTAAATCTTTTTGGGGATATGTTTTATAAACTGCAATGTACATTCTAAACGATGTAACATCTAAGTTGGTTCCTCAAACACTGCAGGAGTTGTGGACTGGGTAAAAACCTAGTTTACAACACTTAAGGATATTTGGTTGTCCTGCACATATGTTAAAAGGAAAGACAAAAGATGGAGTCCCATTCATAAATATGCATATTTGTGGGGTATCCAAAAGGAACTAAATGATATTATTTCTATAGTCCTTCAGATGTTAAAGTATTTGTTTCGGCAAATGTTAAATTTCTGGAAAAGGACTATATAAATGACTTTGTGCCTAAAAGTAGAATTGTCCTGAATGAGATATCAGGAGATACAATTTCACAAGAGGTTTCATAACCTAACCTAATTGTAAGTTCCACATTATCATAAGATCAACAACCTACCATTCCTTGTCGTAGTGGGAGGATTAGTAATCAACCCGAGAGATACATTAGTCTAGGAGAATCAGTGGAGAATCTCCGGATGACGGTGATCTCTACACGTATAAGGAAGCAATAGAGGATGTTGATTGTCTCCATTGGCAAAGGCAATGCAATTTGAAATTGAATCTATGTTCTATAACAAAGTATGGTCTCTTGTAGACTTGCTTAAAGGGATAAAACCCATCGGGTGCAAGTGGGTATACAAGAGGAAAAGAGGAATGGATGGAAATGTGGAAACCTCAAAACTAGATTAGTAGCTAAAGGTTACACACAGAATGAAGGTATCGATTACGAGGAAACCTTCTCTCTTGTGACCATGCTTAAATCCATTAGGATACTGTTATCCATTGCAGCATCTCTAGACTTAGAGATTTGGCAAATGGACGTCAAGACATCTTTCTTTAATGGAAGTCTTGATGAAAGCATTTATATGATGCAACCAGAAGGATTCATTAAAAAAAGCCAAAAGGAAAGGGTATGCAAGTTACAAAAGTCCATATATGGACTAAAGCGAGCATCAAGATCCTGGAACATAAGGTTCGATCAAGCTGTGAAAGGTTTTGGATTTATTCAAAACATCGATAAACCATGTGTATACAAAAGGATTAAAGGCGACAAGTTGGTTTTCCTAATTCTTTATGTTGATGATATAGTACTCATCGGAAACAATGTAGGTGTATTGACATCAGTAAAAGAATGGTTAGCAAAACAATTTGATATGAAGGACTTAAGAGAAACAAGTTATATTCTTGGTATCCAAGTAATAAAGGATAGAAAGAATAGAACAATTGCATTATCCCAAACTTCATACATTGATAAAATCTTGTCTAGATTCTCCATGCAAGATTCTAAGAAAGGTATGTTACCTTTTAGACGTGGAATCAAACTTTCTAAGGAACAAGTTCATAAAAACGAGCATGAAGAGCAATTCATGTGTAGAGTTCCATATTCCTCGGCAGTTGGAAGTCTCATGTATACAATGCTCTGTACTAGACCAGATATTTGTTTTGTTGTTGGCATAGTTAGCAGGTTTCAATCAAAACCTGGTCTTGATCACCAGACGGCAATCAAGCATATTTTCAAGTATCTCAAAAGAACAAGAGATTATATGCTTATATACTCTGGATGGGATTTAATTCCCGTTGGGTATACAAATTCTGATTTCCAGTCGGATTCTGACTCTAGAAAATCAACATCAGGATCTGTGTTTATTATTGGAGGAGGAGTAGTCATATGGAGGAATATCAAGCAATCATGTATTGCTGATTCCACCATGGAAGCTGAGTATGTTGCTACATGCGAAGCTGCCAAAGAGGTTGTTTGGCTCCGCCAATTTTTGGTTGACTTGGAAGTGTTTCTGATGTGAATAAGCAGATCACTATTTACTGTGACAACAGTGGAGCAGTGGCTAATTCGAGAGAACCAAGAAGTCATAAAAAAGGTAAGCATATTGAAAGAAAGTATCATTTTTTAAGGGAGATTGTGCATAGGGGTGACGTGACGGTTACCAAAATCGCATTAGTAGAAAATCTAGTCGATCCCTTCACAAAGGCTCTACCTCAGAAGAGTTTTAATGGGCACTTAGAGAACATGGGAATGAGATATATGACACACTTGCTATAGTGCAAGTGGGAGATTGTTAGGATTATGCTCAATAGTAAGAGTGTAATAATGTAATTGACAATCTTTTCTTATTAATAAAGTGATTTCTGGTTTAACAAATCTTATAGCATTTATGGTTTAAATATTATAATAGTCAAAAGTAAATAATCATAAGGTCAAAATACTATGAGATATAAAGAATTGTTCGTATATCTGGATATATATGAGGTAGAGACAATTCTTTAGTTAGTCTTGAATAATGTTCACAACTTAAGATAAAGGTTGGACACCTTTACCATGTTAAAGTTGTAGATTCTTTTGCTAGTATTTGAGTGGGATCAAATGTGATATGATAAATCTAAAATCATCAAAGTGTCTTCGAGTAAAAGAATCTAGTATACTAGGTGCATTGAATAGGATCACAATGAAATACTTTATTTAGAACCGCCAGTAGATAAAAGTTTGCATTATGAGGACAATCAGAGAGTCTATCTTAATCTTGAGATAAATGATGGACTTATGGCTACAAGTATTTTCATTTGAACTATCAATGAGTACGATTATATAATATAGTCTATCCTTGATAGTTTGGTGGTATTCATTTTATAATCGAAAGTGGACTTTATTTATAGATATGGACATTATGGCTCCATTTATTAAATGAGAGTAAAATATCATCATATGGATATTTTGAGGTATTGGATATTAAATCTTAACGTTAAGTTTTCGATAGCGTCTATTGAAACATGGCTTATGGACAAGTCAAAATATCCAAGTTCAAAATATGGTCATATGAGTAAATATGGTAACTAGGAGAGCTATAGGTGGTCTATGAGCTCTTGGCGATTACTAATATTATTCACGATGATACACTATCTCCAATAAGATTGTTTATGGTATGAATGAGAAACATTTATTTGTTCTATCTTTATTTAAGTATACAGTTTTAGCTCTGTAGTGGTATGAGCTAAAATTAATAGATCAGACATAAGTGAATCATTTGTTGACTGTGATTGGTTTATGTCTATTGAAGCTTAAATTTAGATAGCCTGCCAAGATCTCCAATCCACACGAACTTGCATGGATCATTTGATATATTCTACTAGACTAATTTATGGGTTCATCTAGAATTATATTTAATACATTAAGAATATAATTTGCACATTATTTATTTAATGGGCTGTTAAATTATATTAATGTATTAATGAAAGACATGTGGGTTTGTTTATTTTAGTAAGAATGGGTCTAGTTCACATGTGGGTTTTTTTTATTTAAAGTCTAATAGATTTAATAAAATGGAAAAACAATATATAAGCCCATATATATAAGTTGGGCGGCAAGGCTAAATAAAAAGCCTATTATATTGTTTTATTTTATTATTTAATTAAATGAGAATTAATTAATTAATTAATTATTTAATTAAGAATCAAAATTTTTTTCTCACTAGGAAATATGTTTCTTAGCATTATACTATTGTTGGTAGTATAATAAGAATCAAAGACTTTATTTAATATGTAGATAAATAAAATGAATTTATTTATCTAGTCAAATTAGGAAGTTTTTGATTAATTCACAATTTACTAATACACTAATGAGTTGGATTAGGGTTGAATTCTAAAGATTGATAGAAGTATTTGGTGAAAAAATAAATCCTCCTTTTGTGAGGATTTCAGCAAAAGATAAGAAATCTACATAGGGTTAGGATTTAGACTACAAAACATAAATCCTACTAGGGAGAAGATTTAGGCTATCAATTTATATGGCAAGAAGAATTCGGCCACAAGAGATATATTATTTATGTGGCGAGAAGAATTCGCATATATATATATATATTTATTATATATATATATATATGGCAAGAAGAATACGGTAGCCATATATGTTTTGGGCAAGAGACTTTCTACCAACATATATATATATATATATATATATATTCTTTGTATAGAATTCGGCTAACCTAAATGCTTTTAGAGAAATTATTTTCTTTGGCTTGAAAAATAAATCCAACTCTAGACTAAGTGTGAGAATTTGGCTATGAGCAAAAGTGAGAAGAATTGTTTTATTTTGACAGTGCACTAATAAACTTTTACATCAAAAGGCTTTGTGCACAACTTCGAATTAGGTTTACGCGAGTTTCGACCAGTAGATTGATAATTCATAAGTGACTGAACAATCTCCGTTTTGTTCTAAGAAGTTTAAAGTGACTTACAAAAGGAAAAGTTTTTTGTTATCCATCTTTAGGTATACAATTCAAAGAAAGGGAGGCCACATTCTTAGGTGATCCACATTCATGATTGGATTGTAAGTTCTTGTGGAATAACATCAACGCAACGTCAATCAGATCATGCGATAAAGGTACGGTACTTTTATTATATGTTAATTAATCAAGGGTTTAGGTTCATCTTTAAAAAGGAAAATTTTTTGTTATATACCAATCCTATTTTTTTTATTCCGCTGTGCGTATAAACCGTTTTTCCCTACAAGGGTTGAGATGCATTCGACTTTCATTTGGCAGGGGATTTGTCCGCCTAAAATTGAGATATTCTACTGGCAATTATTGAAAGGTAGAGTAATGGTGCGTGAGGTTCTTCACAAGTTTGGTGTTGATCGGTTACTAAATTTCACTTGTTTCTTTTTTGTGAATGGTCTAGCAAGCTTTGGAGAGGATGTATGAGGTGGTGGGATGTAAGTTGTTGCTCAAATTCAAACGTTGTGGATTGGTTGAATGGGTGGAAGGTGTTATGTTTTTCGCGGTCTAGTAATAGAGCATGAAATACATTGTTTTTTTTTTTTTTTTTTTTTTTTTTTTTTTTTTTTTTTTTTACTGTGTACTATATGGGAGACGCGTAATGAGGTGGTTTTTCATGGGAATAAAGCAAATTTAAGTTTGGCTTTAGATTCAGTTAAGTTTATAGTGGCTATTTGGTTTAAAAATCATGGTGTAGGTTCTGAGAGTGATTTAACTTTGCTAATGTTGCATCTTAAGGAACGATGTGTTGAAGATGTTCCAAAAAAATCTTTGAAGATTTCTACTTGTTGTCCTCCAGCTAATAATGTTCTTTTGTTCAATGTGGACGACTCAGCTAGAGGCAATCCTGGGGACGCTAGTATTGGTGGTGTGCTTCGAGATTCTTGTGGTAAGGTACTGTGCTTATTTTCGTTTCATGTAGGTATTATGGACTCTATTTCAGTGGAGGTCCATGCTATACATAGAGCTTGCCGGATGATTTCTTCAAATTTTTTACTGTTAGATCAAAATATCACCACTGTTAGTGATTCTCAATCGGCGGTTGCTTGGATCAATGGAGAGAATTTTGGGAATCTAATCTTGGTAAATCTGGTCTATGATATCAAACATTACCTTCGTTCAATGTCTGGTCTTTCTATTATCTTCAAAAATAGAGGGTCAAATTCTCTTGCTGATAGCTTGGTGAAAAACGGTTCCGGAAAACATGGTGATAGGCTTGAATGGGGCATCTCTTTACTGCTTGTGTTTGAGGGATTCACTTATTTTTTATCACTATTATGTTTTTTATCGTTCTTTACATTGAAGCTTTCTTTCTAGTAGTTTGGTTTGATTTTCTTCTGCTCTATGACAGCTTATTTTGCTGCGTCTGGGTTGGTTGTTTGGTTTTTTCTTTGTATTTTGGTGACTTTGGTGTTTGGTTTTTGCCTCTTTTGGCCCTTATTTAATAAATCTTATCCTTTCAAAAAAAAAAAAAAAAAAAAAAAGGAGAGGAAGGTGTGAACTGCTAGCAGAGGCCTAGTAGTTCTTAATTCAATTGGTTCCATATTTTTCTTATTAGTTCGTATGAAAAAACCTTAAATGTTAATTGTTGAATCATTGTATGATGCATTGGAGTTTAGATGTGGTGGTGATTTTCCTTTCGTCTACTTCTTGTGCCTAAAAAAGGGATTTAAGCTAACTAAGTCGGGGAAAAGTTCAATTAAATTGGGGTGGAGACAAGTTACTTATGACATGCAAAGAACCAAACAGGGCACAGTTACTGAATTGGGTTTGAGTTGTTGAGGACTTTTTTTTGTTATGTATTTTTGCAGGATTTATTTGAAGGTAGGCAGGGATTTCTTCATTTCAAAATTGGAATGATTTGGTTGGTTGGTTAGTACTTGTGTGTTTAATTGGGTAGGAAATTGGCGTGTTTAATTGGGTAGCACTGGTGCGTTTAATTGATTTGCCATAATGTATTTCATTGGGTTGTCTGGTGTGTTTAATTGATTTTTCATGGTTTTTCATGGTGTGTTTAATTGATTTACACTTGGTGTTGCCCCGATGTGTTTAATTGGGTTGAACTACTGTGTTTAATTGATTTGTTCTGGTGTGTTTAATTTGAGTTACCCTGGTGTGTTTAATTGTGTTGCCTTGATGTGTTTAATTGATTTACACTTGATGTTGCCCTTGTGTGTTTAATTGGTTTGCCCGGTGTGTTTAATTGGGTTGCCCTGTTGTGTTTAATTGATTGTCTTGATGTGTTTAATTTGGGTTACCCTGGTGTGTTTTATATGGGTTACCCTGGTGTGTTTAATTGATTTACAGGTGTTGCATTTGTGTGTTTAATTGGGTTGTCTCAGTGTGTTTAATTGAATTGCAACGGTGTGTTTAATTGCAGGAATTCAGAGGGATCTTTCTGGTATCTATCAGAGGTTTACCGGGAAAAGCAAAGAAAGATGAGAAGATTAACAACACTCAACTCCCAAATTTGGCTCCACAGATTGATGAGTTGAATTCTTTTGAGACCTTGGTTTCTCATTGATTTTTTTTTTTTTTTTTTACTACATGTAAGTATGAAGAAGCATCATGTTCTTTTAATGTCTAGTCTGGAGATACACATTTTTTTGGTCTTCATAAGTTTCTCTGAAAATTTTCAATAGATTTTAAAAGATATTGATAAGTTTTTATACCAGGAAAGTCCGACTCATGAAATGTCATTATTTGGATCTTTGATTTATACATGGACATTGATCCATCTTGATTACTTTTGTGTTTTGCCACATTTTATATTGATGAAAAGAATGGAGTTTTTAGAAAAATAAATCTAAGGAATTCATATTCCAAAATATGTAACTCATGATAAGATCATGATCATGCTACAGGATGTACCCCTCATTGTGATTTGTCCACTACCACGTCTCAAAATTTTATCAGATGATAAGGTCATAACAGAAATGCATGCAAGTGTTTTCCGAAATTCAACTGCAATCATTTAAAATACATTAATCAAATAACATATATCCAAAAAAACATATCTAAAAGAATAAAGATGAGACAAATTCCTTAATATATAATCAACTGAATGTGATATATATAATCTCTTATTCTTCTTAAAATTAATTGGTGACAAATAAAATGGGTATAATCATACATTTCCATTGTATAAAAATGGCCGAAAAAGAATAAAGTAGCTCACTCGCGCAAAAAGCGAGCCATCAATAGATGAGTTTCTGAACAATATTAGCACTCTTAATCACAATTTCTTTCCCATATTTGCAAACATTCTGGCCACACCGAATATGAAGGCCTTAGGCAAGAGTTCCCTGTCAAGACTACAAGCGAGTATAATAGCCTCACCAATTAACCTAGCATACCCAAGATCCTAGTTCTGGAAAGACCCCTCTGAATTCATGCAATTAAACACATAAGTGCAACCCAATTAAGCACACCGGTGAAACCCAATTAAACATACACACCGGTGCAACCTAATTAAACACACAAGGGTAATCTAAATTAAACACATAAGGACAACCCAATTAAACACATCTGGGCAACATCATGTGTAAATCAATTAAACACACCATGAAAAATCAACTAAACACACCGGGACAACTCAATTAAACATACCGGGGTCACTGCTGTTAAACACACCGGGGTAAACCCAAATTAAACACACCTGGGCAAACAAATTAAACACACTGGGACAAACCAAATTACACACAATGGATAATCAATTAAACACACCACGACTTATCAACTAAGCACACCACGACTTATCAATTAAACACACCATGGTAAATCAATTACGCTCACCAAAGTAAACCATCTCCTTCAACCTTAATTCATCATTACATCTGCAAATTAAACAAATTAAGATAGGGTTTCATATACATACCTCCGGAAGGAATAGAAGCATCACGATTCATCATAACAAAACGAAGCCAAATACGTGAATTGTTGAACACAACACAACTTATCAATTACACACACCATGGTAAAACAATTACACACACCAAAGTAAATCATCTCCTTCAACCTTACTTCATCATTACATCTGCAAATTAAACAAATTAAAATAGGGTTTCATATACATACCTCCAAAAGGACCTGAAGCATCTCGATTCATCATAACAAAACGAAGCCAAATACGTGAATTGTGAATCCCATATAGGTAAATTAATGAAAGTAAAATATTGAGCGTACCTCCGGCCATGATTGTTCAAGCAATTGAAGAGTTGTCTGTAAACTGAAAAACTAAGAAAATGAGTGAGAAGAAAAACAGAATGTCTTCTAGCCTATTCCAATTTCTTTATAGCCGCTATATGATGGATAAAAGCAGGCAAAAAAACTCACACGGCTAGGCTAGGGACCTCTGGTATTTAAACTTAAAAACTGGATGTCTATCCAATCAGTTCCTACCATCAAGTGGGTAGTCAGTTATTCACAACAACCTAAACACGTTTAAACATGTATAATATCTTTTCAGATCAGATGCTCAATAGTTTAACAATTACTTTTTAACTTTTACAGTTTATCTATAATTCTAAAATTTACATGTGAGCCACATCAAGTGAAATAACGTAAAAACTAACATTCTGATCAGCTAGCATGAGTTCTGTATTTATATATTCAATGAACACCTCAAGCTTTTTGATATGGTCCCGAACAACCAAAAATTTGATGTCGATGTGCTTACTTCGGCTTCCACTTTTATTATTCTTAGAAAAGAAAACTGCAGCAGAATTGTCACAATAAATCTTCAACGGCCTTGCAATAGAATCGACAATTTTTAGGCCTGTCATAAAATTTTTTAACCATAATGCCTGCGATGTTGCTTCATAGCATGCAATAAATTCTGCCTCCATAGTGGATGAAGCAACCATTGTTTGTTTAATACTTCTCCAAGACACAACGCTACCAGCAAGTTGGAAAGTGTATCCAGAAGTAGATTTTCTAGAGTCTATACAACCAGAAAAATCTGAGTCTGAATACCCAATAACTTCTAGGCAATCACTGTATCTGTAGGTCAGCTTCTAATTCTTTGTTACTTGCAAATATCTCATAACTCTTTTAGCAGCTTTCCAATGTTCCATACCTGTATTGCTTTGATATCTCCCCAGCAAACCAACCGCAAATGCAATATCAGGTCTTGTGCAGACCTGTGCATACATTAGGCTGCCAACAGCGGATGCATATGGTATGTTTTTCATACTCTCCTTTTCCAATTCATTTTGTGGACACTGACTTTGACTGAATTTTTCACCTTTAAAAATAGGTGCTGCTATGGGAGCACAATCTTTCATTTTAAATCTTAATAAAACCTTTTCAATGTAGGCCTTTTGAGATATTCCTAAGGTTCTTTGGGATCTATCTCTGTGAATTTCTATGCCAATGACATAAGAAGCTTCACCTAAATCCTTCATTTCAAAGTTTTGAGAAAGAAACTGTTTTGTGTCACAAAGCAAACCTAAATCACTGCTTGCAAGTAAAATGTCATCTACATATAAGACAAGAAAAATATACTTACTCCCACTAATTTTAAGGTATATGCATTGATCAATGATGTTCTCAGTAAATCCGAATGAGATAATAACATCATGAAATTTTGTATACCATTGACGGGAGGCTTGTTTTAATCCATATATAGATCTTCTCAACTTGCAAACTAAATGACTTTCATTTTCAGGAGAAAAGCCTTCAGGTTGAAACATATAAACTTCCTCATTTAAATCTCCATTCAAGAATGCGGTTTTTACGTCCATTTGATATAACTCTAAATCAAAATGAGCTACTAAAGCCATGATAATTCTAAAAGAATCCTTTTTAGACACAGGAGAAAAAGTTTCATGATAATCAATGCCCTCTTTCTGAGTAAAACCTTTGGCTACAAGTCTATCCTTATATCTTTCCACACTACAACGGGAATCTCTTTTAGTTTTGTAAACCCATTTACAACCAATGGGTTTCTTTCCCTTTGGTAAAGCCATGTAAATTTTAGAATTTCTAATCCTGCTTCTTACCATGTCCATAAGTGTTCGATTCCTCCTTTCAGCTACACCGTTTTGTTGCGGTGTACCCGGCATTGTATATTGAGTAATAATTCCTTCTTGCTCAAGGAATCTTGCAAATGGACCTGGTAATTGTCCCTTTTCTGTGTACCTCTCATAAAACTCACCTCCTCTATCTGATCTTACAATCTTTATTTTCTTTTCCTTTTGTTTCTTTACCTCTGTTTTGTATGTTTTAAAAGCATATAAAGCTTTAGCTTTATCAAACAAAAGGTAGAGATACATGAATCTTGTATGATCATCAACATAAGAGATAAAATAGCTTTGTCCATTTAGACAAGGAGTTGAAAATTGACCACATATATCGGTGTGTATTATTTCAAGAATTTCAGAACTCCTTTTAGCACCCTTTGATGAATTCTTGTTGGTCTGTTTTCCTTTAATACAGTCCACACAAGTACCAAAGTCAGTAAAATCAAGAGTCTTTAAGATTCCATCATTTAATAACCGTTTAATTCTATCGATGGAGATATGTCCTAATCTCCGGTGCCATAAAGTGGAGGAATTCTCATTAATAATATTCCGCTTTACGCCAACGTCACCGTGCATGACAAAGTAATTTTGCTCACAAGCGGGATCTAAATCAATTTTATATAAACCATCAATTAAAGTACCGCTACCAATAGGATTTTTATTTTAAAAAATATTGAAAACTGAATGTTCAAATACAAAACAATAACCAAAGGTAACAAGTTTCGAAACGGAAATCAAATTCCTAGAAAACGATGGAACATAAAAAACATCTTCAAGATCTAAAACAAAACTAGATTTCAAAATAAGCCTAAAAGATCCCACAGCTTCAACCTCGGAACGCATCTGATTGCCCGAATAGATGCCTTGTTCATTGCCCTTCGGCTTTCTGAGGTTGAGGAAGCCCTGCATGGTATTAACAATATGGATTGAAGAACCGGAGTCAATCCACCATGTATTATTAGGAGCATCAGTTAAAAATGATTTGTAGCTCACTAAAGATAAAAATTTACCTTTCTTTTCGAGCCATTTTTTGTACTTGATGCAATCCTTTTTCAGGTGACCAGTTTTCTTGCAGAAGAAACATGCAATTTTCACTTGATTCTTCCCTGTCCTCTTGAATTTTGAGGTATCCTTATCAATCTTAGGAATTGCCTTCTGGTGAGCAACAAAATGAGCACTCTCCTTCTTTTCATGTTTCAATCTCTCTTCCTCTTGAACACACATGGTCAATAGTTCATTAATAGACCAATTTTCCTTATGTGTGTTATAAGAAATTTTAAGAGGTCCATATTCAGCAGGAAGAGAATTGAGAATAAAATGAACAAGAAAAGAATCAGAGATTTCAACCTTTAGGGACTTAAGTTGAGCAGCAATGTCCCTCATTTCCATAATGTGCTCACGCACACTTTTAGAGTAATTGAAAGAGTTAAACCTGAAAGTTTTTTCATGAGAGTGTTGGCCAATGCCTTATCAGAAGACACAAATTGTTCTTCTATGGCCTTCATGAAATCTGTCACTTTAGGGCATTCTGGAATGGATCCTCTAATACTTTTGCATATATGAGACTTAACAAGCATTAAGCTTAAGTGATTGGATCGCTCCCACCGATCATATATGTCTCTTTCTTGAGTCGTACTAGATTCCGTGAGGGCTGGTGGTTCTTCCACACGGTTCCATACACCCCAAAGTAAAGAGAATTTTCTCTTTCCAGTCAGCATAATTATCACCACTCATCATTGGAACACGAGAGGTATCATTAAAAACAGAAGATGAAATAACTGCAAACAAGGAAACTAAATTTCAATACTATGAAACACAAAATATAAAACCAATGTACATAGTAAATTCTAACCTTCCTATGGGTAGAGGTTGCACATGCATCAGAAATTACTACAACTTAATCAATAAGAATAGTGAATAATTAAACTCAATAGAATACACCATACCTGTGGGCATAAGCATATTTTATTTAAATAATATTCCAATTCATCACTAAAACAACTATCCCCTGTAGGGCCAATAATCATTTTAATGATTCATTTGCAACTATATATATTTTACTGTTAATAATATTTTAGTGTCAATATAACTTAAGAAGCATTGGCTATTCTTAAGTTATAATGATAACATTATTTGACATCAATCAAAATATTATTAAACCATAACTGGGCATATAATATAAGTATGAAGCAAGAAAACACATACATACAAATACCAGACAATTATGCAGCTGAACAATATTCCTAGAGCAGGCTCTGATACCAAATATAGGTAAATTAATGAAAGTAAAATATTAAGCGTACCTCCAGCCATGATTGTTCAAGCAATTGAAGAGTTGTCTGTAAACTGAAAAACTAAGAAAATGAGTGAGAAGAAAAACAGAACGTCTTCTAGCCTATTCCAATTTCTTTATAGATATGATGGATAAAAGCAGGTAAAAAAAACTCACACGGCTAGGCTAGGGACCTCTGGTATTTAAACTTAAAAACTGGATGTCTACCCAATCAGTTCCTACCATCAAGGAAGTGGATAATCAGTTATTCACAACAAACTAAACACGTTTAAACGTGTATAATATCTTTTCAGATCAGATGCTTAATAGTTTAACAATTACTTTTTAATTTTTACAGTTTATCTATAATTCTAAAATTTACATGTGAGCCACATCAAGTGAAATAACATAAAAACTAACATCCCAATCAATGAAATTCGAAGCTAAATCTGAGATTGAACAAATGGGTTTGATGTTTGAACAAATATGAGATCGAACAAATTTGAGATTCAACAAGTGGGTTTGAAGTTTGAACAAATGTGAGATTTAACAAATCTGAGATTGAATAAATGAATTTTTAAATAAATGGGTTGTGTTTCGGACGAAAAAAGAAAAAGATCGAAGTGCGAAAATGGGTTTTGTTTTTTGAACAAATCTGATATTGTTTCTTGACAATATCTGTCTAAAGAAAACATTTCAGAGAAAATGTAGACAATTAAGACAGAGAAAGAACAAAGAGAGAGAAAGCATGATAGGTTAAATTTGAGTTAATGACCTGACATAAGAGAGGTAAGAGAATCTTTTCAGACAAAAAGAAAAGAAAAATTAAATGAATAAGGAAAAATGAAAAAAATGAGAGGCATTTTAATCTCTATAGTAGATTGTTTGGTAAAAAAAAAATTAATTTACTAAATTTAGATAAAATTAATAAACCCTAATAAATACCCTAAATTTTTGACTAAAAATGGGTATTTCCTATCTATATAGTGGAAATGGTGCGAAATGTCACCATTTCAAACTCATTTGGTGATATTGTCAGTGGTTTAATAAGTTAAGTTTAAAAGGCACATATTATGGTGAACTACCAAAATTGCCCTTAGATAATCAGTTATGTTATTCTCTTTGTACTTTTATTTCTCCACACTTCCAAAAAAAACGACTCTCTCTCTCTCTGATTTTCTCTCTCTCTCTCTCTCTCTCTCTCTCTCTATCTACAAATAAAAGTTAAAGATTTGTGGTTTCCTCGAGTTTCATCTTCAACTTATAAAATAAGGTAATATTTCTTGAACTTTCTTCTTATAATTTGTTCACATTTTGTAAACCAGCCATTGTGAGAATTTTTAGATCTCCGAGCCTTTTCATGTGTTACCCGAGCCTTTTCATCTGTTCACTATCCAAGCATTTTCATGTGTTTCCCGTGCCTTTTCATGTGTTCACTATCCGAGCTTTTTCATGTGTTTCCCGAGCCTTTTCATGTGATTCCCGTGCCTTTTCATGTGTTTCCCGTGACTTTTCATGTGATTCCCGTGCCTTTTCATGTGTTTCCCATGCCTTTTCATGTGATTCCCATGCCTTTTCATGTGTTTCCCGTGCCTTTTCATGTGATTCCCGTGCCTTTTCATGTGATTCCCGTGCCTTTTCATGTGTTTCCCGTGCCTTTTCATCACGTGTTTCCCGTGCCTTTTCATGTGTTCACTATCCGAGCCTTTTCATGTGCGTGCCTTTTCATGTGTTTCCCGTGCCTTTTCATGTGTTTCCCTTGCCTTTTCATGTGTTTCCCGTGCCTTTTCATGTGTTTCCAGTGCATTTTCATGTCTTCACTATCCGAGCCTTTTTCATGTGTTTTCCGTGCCTTTTCATGTGATTCAGGTCGGATTTCATGTGATTCCCGTGCCTTTTCACATGTTTCCCGTGCCTTTTCATGTGTTCACTAACATGTGTTTCCCGTGCCTTTTCATGTGTTTCCCGTGCCTTTTCATGTGATTCCCGTGCCTTTTCATGTGATTCCCGTGCCTTTTCATGTGTTTCCCGTGCCTTTTCATGTGTTTCCCGTGCCTTTTCATGTGATTCCCGTGCCTTTTCATGTGTTTCCCGTGCCTTTTCATGTGATTCCCGTGCCTTTTCATGTGATTCCCGTGCCTTTTCATTCTCTATTCGAGCCTTTCGAAGAATTTTCGAGCTTTTTTATGTCTTTCCGGAGCCTTTTCATTCACTATTCGAGCCTTTTGAAGAAATTTTTGAGCATTTTCATGTGATTTAATCGAGCCTTTTAAAGAATTCTATGAGCATTTTCATGTCTTCTCTGAGACTTTTAAATATCCTTAACATAGTCTTTGTAAATGTAATGTTTGAAAAAAGTTTGTAGTCCTGAATTTTCATTAATGCTTTGTGATGATTAATTTGACAGCATCATGAATCGGGTTAGAATAGTAATATCTTACAACGGTCGATGGGAGCAGTTACCCAACGGAAGTCAAAGGTTTGTTGGATCGGATAACCAGGGAATGTATGTGTCAAAGGATATGACTTACGAAGAATTGGTGGCGATCGTGCATACCATTGTGAATTATGATGTAAACAAATTCAATATTGATCTGTCATCAATATCAATTGTTTCGGGCAGTACATGTCGCACATTTATAAGAAATGACAACGATGTGCAGTTTATGCTAGGGGAAGATCGAGTTATCACTCAAGTATGTGTCAGTGTAACTGAGAGGACAGCTGGAAATGTGATCGGGAATGATATTCCTCCTCTTGAAAATACCCAACAATTAGGATCCTTTAGCGGTAGCAACCAAGTGTTCACCCAAAGAAGTGCCACTGAAGGTGGGGGAAACATGTGTGGTGTCCCACCGGTAGCGGTCGACCATGAAGATTTAGTTGAACCTCAATTTGGCGATGTGTTTGGTTGTCGAAATGAGCAGTACAATGAGCAAAACAATTACCCGAACCCTGAGGTGGATAATAAGGCAAATAGTGAACAGGTTAATGATCGGGTTGATGATCTACAAAATGTGGATGAAGACCCTGCACAAATTGAAACACGAGGTAGACATGTACAAGGAGTTAGTTACACTCCACTTGATATGCCTGGGCCTTCCGAGGTCCGGTATAATGTAACAGCATCTGCAACGTGGGTTATTCCGGGAGCAGATTCATACTCGTTTGGTATTGATACAACTAGCACCTTGGCAACGCCAGAACCTAGAACCATGATTTATAAAGGTCAATTTTTTCCGAGTAAAAAGGATTTGAAGAGGCTAGTTGGCCATTTTGCAATACAGTAGAACTTTGAATGGAAGGTGAAAAGGTCCAATAAGACAAATTTACATTTGGTTTGCATCATTGACGACTGTACATGGAAATTAAGAGCGGTGATGAAGAGACATGCTTTCAAGTCAGAATTTTTGTCAACGAACACAGTTGTCCCTTGGAGGAGATTCACCGTCGCCACCGACAAGCTAGTGCAGTCATAATCGGAGAAGTCGTTGCACCTAGACTTCAACAACATGATGGTCGTCTCATGCGTCCTAAGGACGTCATCGCCGATATGAAAACAATGTATGACATACAAATCATGTATAGTAAGGCACACGATGCCCTTCAATATGCATTATCATTGACCTACGGAACGCATGAAGAAGCTTTCCAACTCTTGCCATCTTTTGCATACGTTCTGGAACGGCAAAATCCTGGCAAAATCACCGACTTACAATGCACTGACGATGATAAATTCCTCTACTTTTTCATGTCAATAGGGTCCTCAATTAGAGGTTTTCGGAGGTGTATACGTCTTGTGATTGCAGTTGATGGTACCCATTTGAAGGGAAGATTCGGCGGTACAATGTTTGTGGCAACTGCACAAGATGGAAACGAACAGGTGTATCCAATTGCTTTTGGGTATGGTGACTTAGAAAATAATCTTTCATGGGAGTGGTTTTTGGAATGCTTGAGGGGTGCCCTTGGTAATATAGATGATCTGGTTTTCATTTCCGATCGTCATCCAAGCATTGAAGCAGGGATATCTAAAGTGTTCCCTTATGCAACACATACCATATGTTGCTGGCATTTTGGGGAAAATATGAAGAAGCGAT
This sequence comes from Acer negundo, assembly GCA_035582765.1. NCBI lineage: Eukaryota > Viridiplantae > Streptophyta > Magnoliopsida > Sapindales > Sapindaceae > Acer > Acer negundo. The sequence goes on from CM069235.1 coordinate 13,047,761, forward strand.
TCCATAGAAAGGATGTTGCTGACATAATGAATGATGCAGCTAGGTCGTACAGTGAATTAAAGTATAATCGTCACATGGAGGAGTTACGTAAGCTGCACAAGGCTGCATTCGATTATGCTATTGCTGCCGGTCCTCACAAATGGTCCCGCGTACACTGTCCCCAAAGAAGGTACAGAGTGATGACCACAAATGTTGCAGAGTGCATAAACTCATGCCTAAAATTCGCATGGCAACTGCCATTGATGACGCTGGCAGAGTTCATTAGGAATATGCTACAAAAGTGGTTTCACGATCGTCATGCAGCTGCACGGTCCATGCGTCATCGATTGACCGACGCAGCACATCTTGTGATCCTGAAACGGGTCGAGAAGTGCGGTTTATGACCGTAAATCCAGTTGACTGGAACATATTCTCCGTCAGACACAAGGGAAAACAGTGGATGGTTGACTTAGCCCGCAAGACTTGCACATGCAACAAATTCCAAATGGACTTTTTTCCATGTTCACATGCACTCGCAGCGGCAAGGTACTTGACAAGTTACAGTTCACACATTATATTACCCAAACGTGAATCTCACTATTTTCATTGTTGCAGGGAGCGAAACTTGGATTTCACATCTCTGTGTGCAAACTACTACAAGAGGGAGACACTTATTGATGCATACTCGGTTCCTATTATACCTGTTGGCCATCCTTCTTCATGGGTGGTGTCATCTGACATCGCAGCGCGAGTGGTTTTAAATCCAAAGACAAAGAGACAATCAGGTCGGCCGATGGAGGGTCGACATGCCTCGTCTTCAGAGAGGACAACCACACAATCGTGTAGAAGATGTGGGCAACCTGGACATAATAGCAGGAGGTGTTCCAACCTGCCTATGGTTAATGAAGGTCCCAGTAGAATTGTCCCCGAGGAATATCGTCGCAAGTGCAGCATCTGTCATTCAATTGGACACAATAAACAAACGTGCCCTTATAAGGAAGGCAATCAAACATAACAAGGCAGTACACGATGAAGACTAATTGCCACCAGAAGCACCTTGAGGAACATGTCTCCAAGTTGATGTCTTCAAACATCGTTCAGACTTTGGGAACCATGCTCGATACAGTTATGTTGTTTAAATCGTTAAGCTTTAGTTGTTCATTTTCATTGTATTATTTAAATCGTGTTGCAACGCACTAAATTGTTCACGCGCGGGTTGGAAAGTGAAAAAAATTAATTAATTAATGAAAATAATATATGAATTTGTTATGTACATCAATTACAACTCAGGGAACAACCCATATATAAATCATCTATACAACAGTGTTGTGGAGCGAGTTACAATAAACCTCCACAGCCATCTTCTCCCGGATGGTGCCCATATCCTCTTCTTTCCAATCGAACTCCTTCTTGTTTGCCAACAAGTACTCTGCCAATCTCAAAGTATGGGCACCACAGTTACCGCTACAAATCACCATATGAACAACCATTAGAATGGAATTTAATTAAAACCAAGTGAGGTATAATAAAATGTTGAAACAGTCATACCCCTGATGTTGTTGGGGCACCCCACGGGATCCGTCCATGATGCTCATCCGGAAGGCCTTCTTCGATAAACTATATGTCACATCATCCTTCGTTCGGTTTGAGTGAAACTCGACCTGATGCAACATCGAGGGTATAAACCAACGTAGGCACGCAACCTGCTTATTCCTGTACTCCCATGGGACCTCCTGTCTGAACGGGTCTAACAGGTAGATCTTCCCTTGGGTGAGGTCGACGCTGGCCAGTACCCAATGGTTGCGTCCAAGGTTGCAAGGTATCATAACCTGTTAGTGTTTCAACACAGTGTTATGTGCCTGAAATCTAAACATAGTATTAAACACATTGAAACCTTGTAATTTAAACACTCACCCAATCAACCGCGTGCCATGACCGGTTTCCTGACGGGAGTAATCCTCGGACCGTCTTCAGGTCATCATCGTGCCACTTGTGTTTCAGCATAGACCACTCCTTAGGGGGTGCAGCCACCCCACTGCCGAACATCCGCTCCCACTGAATATCTAACCATGATGTATATAGAAAATTAACCATAATGTTAGGTAATAGATCTAGTAAACACATCAATTAAAAAATGAAAATCGTACTGTACAAGAACTTACATAGAACTGGGAATCCAATACGTTAACCCTCTGAGCGTAGACAGTGGGGTATGCTCGTTGACGCTTCCGTAAAATCAACAAGTACGCATCGATGTGCTAACAATGTAAACATTTTATATTGTTAGGATTCTACCATTACTGATAAAAACTTATACAAATAGTTAAAGTAAGGAACGTACCGTATCCTCCAACTCCATGAAGTTGGTTTGGAACCATTGGAACCAAGTGACACCAACTGGTATATGTATATCCACATCACGTCTGTATAATTGCTGAAGAAGTTAGATGACCAAGTAATATTAATTAAAAGATTGTGTAATGAACGATTATACGTACAATTCCCCCGTGGTGTTCCTCTTGTAGGCTTGGTACGTAGTAACGTGGTCAGGATCTAACAAATCATAGGGCTTGAATGCATGCACTGATGACGCTGGCCTGGTCCTTGGCTTCTTCGGCCTACGTGGGTCAGTGTATGGGGTCATCAGCTGCCAACCTGGCCTGCGAACCCGCCACTGACGCTGAATCTGGGGCGGACTACAGGCTCCAGAACTAGACTCCACCGGAGGTGTGTGCAGTGAGGAGGATCTCTGCCTCTGTGGACTACTGTGAAAAGGGCTGCGCTGTGAGGACGACCTGTGCCGCCGTGTATCTCTATGAGGAGGGTTGTGATGTGAGGAGGATATCTCCCGTCGTGTATCTCTCCGAGAAGGGCTACGCTCTGAAGAGGATCTATCCCTCCATGTATCACTCTCTCTCCCTGTATCGCGCTGATGAGTGGGGGAGTTACGCCTGGATCGCTTCAAGGGTCGCACTGCGCTGGGTTCTACTGGAGGTGGTGTGCGCTGTGAGGATGAACCATGTGCCAGGTCATGTGGAAGAACATGTGGGCAATGCATCCTTTTCGCAGCTCCCGTACCCGGCTCCCGCCCGTACTCAAAGACCGTCGTCGGCAGAACCTGCGAGTAACTCGTCAATAAGGATATCTCCGTACCACCGGAACCTCTCGTTCGTTCGTCATAACATGCCCCGGTGACCACATCGTGTCCGCGTACGTGCCTCCGCAAGAGGTGTCCGTCACGGTGATCCGTGGGCTCATCCCATGCCGACGTGTACCCGTCCTGCCTGCGTGGACTAAAGTCTCGCGATGGTCATCGAATGGGCACCATCCACGGATCAAGCAATGCCCGACTCGACCCCCGACCTGACCCTGAAGCGCCCGGATCATATCCAACAACTCCTGATGCTGCTGATCTCGCTTCTCATCACTCTTTCGGATAGCCTCCATCACATCAACCCGTAGAGATTGGATAGCATCCATCACTTCACCGAATTTACCATCCCAGCCCTGAAACGATTTGAAGTTTTGTCAACACTTAAACTGTTCACTCAATTGAAATTAAATAATGTGGTTCTAATATCTTTTACATACATGTGGATGCCAGCCAACGCCTCCTCGGGAATCACCTCCAGGTCGAGACTGTCTGGGCATAGTGAATCGTACCCGTCTATGCCTTTCAGGACTCTCATCGCGACCCTCCAAAACTGAATCACCCCTAGGTCGAGGCTGTCTGGGCAAAGTGAAACGTACCAGCTGATGCCTCACGGGACTCCGACTCCCACCCTCCAGGTCTGAACCCTCTGTATCATTGGCTCCGGAATATGCACCATCCCTATCACTGGGTCTGGAATAAGGACCCTCCCTATCACTGGGTCCTGAATACGCACCCTCCGTATCACTAGGTCCGGAATACGCACCCTCCATATCAATGGGTCCAGCACTCCTACGTCGTTCGTGCTCAGGGACGTGACTAGGTATATCAGAAATATTGGTATCATACAGACTGCCTCCCAGGTATATGCCTTCGTAGTAAGGTTGAGCCATCTCAACACTCGTTGGCACCAATTCACGCCGCGCAAACATCTGAAATCGGAGTTAGATCATTGTAATTGTATACATACTAAAAACTATGAAAATTAACAACAACAATACTTACCCTTTCAGTGAAAATGCCATCCAGTTTTCTCCCCCACGGTTGCTGACTCAACTCCCATTTCAAAATACGTGGGGGTGGTAGCTCGGAGATTGCCCTACGGATCCCACATTTTTTATTCCCAAGCTCGGGGATAACCTCAAAAACAAATATCTGTATAATATATAAGTACGATAAGAAGTAAATACATTAGTCATATAAAAAAAAAAAAAAAACTATAATTAAAATACAGATTCAAATTTTAAATTCTCACCAATAGTGCGTGTGGTAGTCCATATATGTTGTACGTCTCAGTTGTGTGTACGTCAGCACCCCTTTCTTGCTGTCGTTGTTCAAACCGCTCCCGTCGATCATCCAACGCATGCTTGAAACAATAAATTGACCGCCTATACACGTGTGCGCCCCACGGGAACTCATCAAAAGCGTCCAAGTCCTCCACTAGCCTCCACTGCCATACTGGAACTTTATCTCGCTCGTCTACCCCCATTAGTATCCAGTTGAGCATAAACAATAAGCATAGCTTTACCGCATCGTACTGCTCCACAAAAATACCAATCCGCAACACTGCTCTCAACTCTTCAAACTCGATGTCTCTACCCTGGAAGTACCGCTCGTGTATGCCATTCTCTACCATATCATACCTTGCCGTGTCGGGAATGACTCCGAACTTCAACCCAGTGATTAGACAAAACTCAACCTTCGAGAACCGGACCGAATGCTTACCTAACAAAAATCTCATCTCATCTTCCGGCCCATCGTGATGCAACTCAAGCAAAAGCAGCCGATGGACAATCCCAGCCGAAAAATGAATCTCACGATACATCATTAGAAAATGACCAAAACACGACTTAGTATACCGACGTCGGTCTTCAATCCTCAGATGTTCAGGTACACTATTAAGTGCGTTGTCGATATCAACCAGGTCATGGAAATGGTCATGCCGTATAATTTTTCCCTTGAACCATTCTCTTACTGGGGTTTTAAGCGACTCCTTTAGCTGATACCTCATCTGCATTCACAGAAAAAAAACATATGAGTTCATGAAAAGGCTTGAACAAAAAGGCTCGGGAAGTGTATGAAAATGCTCGGGTAATGTATAAAAAGGCTCGAACACTTCAGTAAAAGGCTCGGGTAGTTTGTGAAAAGGCACGAACACTTCAGTAAAAGGCTCGGGTAGTGTATCAAAAGGCTCTGGTAGTTTGTGAAAAGGCACGAACACTTCAGTAAAAGGCTCGGGTAGTGTATCAAAAGGCTCGGGTAGTTTGTGAAAAGGCACGAACACTTCAGTAAAAGGCTCGGGTAGTGTATCAAAAGGCTCGGGTAGTTTGTGAAAAGGCACGAATACTTCATTAACAGGCTCGGGTAACGTCTGAAAAGGCTCGAACAAAAAGGCTCGAATAACAGTTCAAAAAGACTCGATTAAGTTCAAAAAGGCTCGAACTAAAAGGTTGAAAAAGGCACGATAACAGTCCAAAAAGGCACGATAACAGTACAAAAAGGCACGATAATAGTACAAAAAGGCACGATAACAGTACAAAAAGGCTCGATAACAGTTACAAAAGGCACGATAACATTACAAAAAGGCTCGAAATCACTTCAAAAAGGCTCGATAACAGTTCAAAAAGGCACGATAACAGTCCAAAAAGGCACGATAACAGTACAAAAAGGCACGATAATAGTACAAAAAGGCACGATAATAGTACAAAAAGGCTCGATAACAGTACAAAAAGGCTCGATAACAGTTACAAAAGGCACGATAACATTACAAAAAGGCTCGAAATCACTTCAAAAAGGCTCGATAACAGTTACAAAAGGCACAATAACAGTTCAAAAAGGCTCGAAATCACTTCAAAAAGGTTCGATAACAGTTAAAAAAGGCACGGTAACAGTACAAAAAGGCTCGAAATCACTTCAAAAAGGCTCGATAAAGATTCAAAAACACTTACTAACCTAGATCTTCATCGTCTTCAAAAGAAATTTTTTTCTTAAACTAAAACACTAACCTAATCTCATCAAACAAACATAATGAACAACAAATCAAATCAAACCTAATCTACATCAAATACACAAAACTTATCTAGAACAAAAATGCGTGAGAAACAAAAACGTACCAGTCTCGTTTTTCTTCGCCCTTCAGTTCTATTCGACATCGGTACTGTAGCGCCGTCGCCGGTGGTTCTTCGTCAGGTTTTGGTCCTCTGTAGCACTGTTGCGCCGTCGGGGTTTCTCTCTCTGGTTTTTTCTTTCAACGTTTCAAAACCAGACAAACCGACAAAAAGGGTAATTTTGTCTGGTCACATAAAATGGTGCCTTTTAAACTTAGATTAGTAACTTGGTGCCTGTTCCCCAAAAATCGCCCCAAATGGTGACATTTAAATTTCGAGCTCGCTTTGCTTTCTACTTTAGAAAGCAAATAAGTAAGTTTCAAGTAGATTACCTGAGACTTATTTCCATCTAACCTGAGGCTTATTTCTAGATCTAATACCACATAGTTTGGTGATATTTTTACAAGAATTATTAACTTGATGTTATTCTCACAAAGCCAACCTCATTTGGTGTTATTTCCCCTTATTCTCTCCAATATTTATGGTAATCATTTTGGTATTTATAGGAAGTGAGGAACAAATGACCAATTTTTAGTTAAAAAATGATTAATTTTTAAAATATTATGGGTGTAGAGAGTAAATGAGTGTGTTGAGAACTATTTTGGATTACAACAGAGCTACCCTGTATTAAACTTGCATAAAATGAATTCTAATACAAGTGTGATCAGATCTCATCATATTATGCAACAAAAGCCTTATTAACTGAATTACTTAATATATATATATATTTTATTTTTTTATCTAAAATTAGAATGACTTAAGGAGAAAAAACATCACAAAAATATAATAAAATACTATAACTATAATTAAACAAAATACAAACAAAAACGCATTGGATCCTCTTACGAAATAAATTCTTAATTTGAGCTGTCTACCCCACAAAAGGAATAAATTCTTAGGCAAAGAGACATGGATCGGAGGCCACTAAAATGAAACCGGTGATATTCTCGGTGCCATATTGTGAATTCTATATAAAAATTCAAGTTATCATTAGGTTTTTACTATTTCTTCCTCACTTGTTTTTCTCGAGCACGTCCATGCATATGGAGAAAAAAATAGCCTCCCAAAACTCTTCTTCTGGATCTGGAGTAGAAGAGTTGACGAACAATGATAATATTGAAGAACTACGACTGTCAAGCCTTCCTCGGGAGAAACTGTGGGATAACTATTCTTTTGATCTATATCAAGGGTGTTGGGTTCCATCTATATATATTCTTGAATGGCGTCATCTAGAAAAACATTTTCAAGCCCGAGACACTGACATTATATTGGCTTCTATCCCAAAATCAGGTACCACTTGGCTAAAAGCTCTCATTTTTACCATTGTGAATCGTTCTCGTTATGCATTCCCAGAAAGTCCCTTGCTCGCTAGCAATCCACACGAGCTTGTACTTTCCTTGACAACCATTATATGAAAAATCAATCATCTATTGAAGACCTTTCTAGCCCAAGGATTTTGGCCACCCATCTCCCATATGCTTTGTTACCACATTCTACTGTGACTTGTAATTCTCGCATTGTTTACACTTGTAGAAACCCTTTGGACCAACTTATCTCTTATTGGCATTTTCTGCTCGCACATTATCCGGAGAAAACAACCATGAAGTTGTTTACGCTAGAAAAAGCTTTTGAAATGGCTTGTCAAGGAGTTCAGGGTTATGGCTCTTTTTGGGAACCTGTTGGGGTATTGGAAGGCCAGCTTAGAACAACCCGACAAGATATTATTCTTAAAATACGAAGATTTAAAAGAGGACGTCAACTTTCTGTTAAGAGATTGGCTGATTTTTTAGGATGTCCATTTTCTGTGGATGAAGAGAGACGAGGAGTAATAGAAGAGATATCAAAGTTGTGTAGTTATGATAACTTGAAAAATTTGGAGGTGAACAAGTCAGGTAAACTTCCAGTTGGTAATGCAAATAGTGTCAATTTTAGAGCCAATAGTGTCTATTTTAGAAAAGGCATGGGAGATTCAGGAAATTGTTTAACTTCTTCGATGTCACTTCATTTGGAGAAATTAATAGAAGATAAATTGAGTGGATCTGGTCTGACCTTCAAAAAATCATAGAATCTCTTGAAGATTGTAGTGGAAATTAAAGCTGATCATGCTTTATATTTTGTTTGATTTCAACCCAGTACCTTAATTTGATATCTGTTTTATATTTAATGGTTTGTAGCCAGAAAATCTCCTCTTGCTCGACAATAAAATTATACTCCTTGCAGAGCTCCAATTCAAGCTTAGCCAAACTTGGCTTATATCTCTCACCAAGACTTCTTTGAGCACTTTGCAACCCGGTAAGAATTCTTCTTTTATTTTGAAAAATACATCCAAAAGAGTCTCTATTCCACTCTTTCAGTTTATTAGATAAACTACTAACTTTCTCCATAATATCTCCCCTACGGTTAGCCCACATGTGCCGTACTAATTCACCAAAATACTCATGTTTCATCCACATTGCCTCAAACCTAAAGGGCTTAAAGGGATTTCGGGGACCATGAGAACTATAAAGACTTAGCATGATGTGACAATGATCAGAAGAAGTCCTGTGAAGATGACGAATAAACACTTCAGCAAACAAGGACCTCCGCTCCATAGAACAGAGGGCTCTGTCAAGTCTCTCCCAAATCTCTTCACAAACACCTCTCCTAGTCATCCAAGTAAAATTTTGCCTAATTAAACCCATGTCAATAAATTCGTTATTAGATATCCAATCAGAAAAACCTATTCTGGAGAAGCAATCTCTACCACCTCTTTTCTCTTCACTACTCACAATTTCATTGAAGTCACTCATAACCACCCATGGACCCTTAAAGCACCTCCTTAGCGCATTAAGATAACCCCACAACGATTCCCTGATAACAAAATTAGGATTAGCATAAACCATCGTGAGGACCCAAAATAAAAGAGCCCTCCGCAATAACCACACTAATAGAATGTCTAGAGCTAGCCACCACCTTCAACTTAATCTTGCTATCATTCCACAAAAGCCAAATACCACCAGAAAAGCCAGAAGCTTCCACAACAAATCTATTAGAGAAGTCCAATTTTTCAATAACCCTGCAAGCCTTGACGCTACTAATCCTAGGTTCAACAACAACTAAAACCTCAAACTGAAAAATCTTTATGAAGAAACAGAATTAACAAATCTTTTTTTATCTACACCCCTAACATTCCAAGTACAAATCATTGATAAATAAGGAAAAGAATCCTCAAAGCACAGTGGATGTTGCTGTATGTTTTACACAACAAAATATTTATAATATTTAAGCTCATTCTTGGTTTCACATTGCAAACAACAAACACGTACACAATCCAAGCACTTAGACACAATCATCTATTAATTACAATTCACAACTAACACAGAAGTTTCAGGTTGGAATTATGAGAGGTAATGTACAAAATTGAAAGCCTAATTTTAAATTTTAGTCATGGCTTTCAAAACTAAATGGTTGTAGTGAGTAGTTTCTATTTTTATTTTTCAGGTGTCAATAAAGTTAATCATAATTATTTTTGTTGTAATATATGCTAAAGTTTGTGCTGTGTTTTAATTTTGAACTTGTGAGCTGAAAAATACCACATCTGATCGATTAAATTTTATAACTCTTGAATGATGTAGCCAAAGTTGAAGACAATGTTGATCATGATAGTACAGGCCAGAGATCAAAGATAGAGAGATATATATTATTAAGACTTATAATACTTTTCGCCTTCGGGACTTATTATTAATTAAGTCTCAACCGAGTCATAGACTTATTAAGACCTGGGCTTGGCCAAGATTCTAATTTAGTTATTTTTAATAAATAAGTCTCAACAATAATACGATGTTATAAATTTTTTAGTTTTTACATAATGACTAAAACAGACATGAAATAGAAATTTGTTCTATTTTACTAGGTTTTCAAGCCAAACCAATATTTCCTTCAAATATTCAAAATGTAATATTAGATACTGGTTTACAAACCAAACCAATATCTCCTTCAAATATTTAAAATGTAATATTAGATACAAGAAAATATGTTTTTAACTAAAGTAAATAAAGAATTAAAACACAAGAAAAATATGCTTTTAAAAAAATAAAGACTTCCACCGTACAATAAAAGGTTGTTTATATATATATATATATATATGTTCAAGTCAGTGCGTATTGATATAACTTCATAGGTGCGTTGGATGTGGACCATTAGATTTACATACTATGACTCAAAGTATATGCACTTATCAAAGCTTTTCCATAATCAGTGGTCTACATGTATTGGTACTGATATAGTTACATCAGTGCGTATCGAACAAAACGGAACCGTATATATATATATATATATATATTCTTAAAACATAACAAATAAAGACTTATGTAGTATTACATAACAAACAATAAATACTCATTATCTATAAAGAGTCAAGCAATTTTATCTATATGCATAAGCATTTTTTTTTCTTTATACATATAAAACTATAACATAATCAATCATGCATTTTTTTTTTGGTTTCTTTATGCACTATAAAACAAGAACATGGTATTATTCATACAGTCCTAGTAAAAATTCCTCAACAAAAATCTAACAATATTCTTAGTTGTTTTTTTCTTCTTTGAGTAAGTTAAAATTTCAGAACAAATCTATAATGAACGTGCTTGAAATAAAATTGATTTATATGAGGTTAAACCTAAGATATTGTCTTTTAAATCAATAGGGATAATTTAGTCATTAAAAATATTCATTAAATCTGACAAATTATTCTTTTATAATCACTCTGCAAAAGTAACCCCCACCTGCTTCTTAAAATTGTTATTAAATCAACCCAAATTCTCAAATAATCACTTTTGGAAATTTTACCAAACTTCTTTTTTATACCAAAACTATTAAATAATCAGATTTTAACTTCTCAAAAGTAATACCAAACGGGTCCTAAATAAGGTGGGTTGAAGCTTGAAACCTTCTAGTGAACAACAATATTTTTGACAGTTTAGTCATTACTATTAGTTGGGATATTCCTATTTTAGTCCCTTTAATTTAACATAATCCTATTTTAAGCCACTAGTTTGTAAAATTGTCATTTTTAATCCTTCTGTAATTGTTTTCGTTAAAACTACCATCGCTGACATGGGCAGATGGCAAAATGATCTTTCTGCCCTTGAATAGTGCTAAAACCTTTTAAAAGACCAATATACCCTTAAATTTGTCTTAAATGGGCATCATGGTAATTTTATATTTAATTAAATAAAATACAAAATTGCAAATAAAACTAATTAAATTTGATTTATTAAAAATAATAAAAAAATAAAAAAAATAAAACAAAAATTCATTCAAACCTTAAGTGCCCATTTGGAAGAGCTTTTCTAATGGTTAAATGAGCTTTTTTAATTAAAAATGCTCTTTTTATTTATTTATTTTTGTTCATTTGGTTGTCACTCAGTAGAGCTATTGGATGATTAAAAAAACTGTGTTTACGTCTATTTGGAGAAGCTCAAATTTTAGGCTTTTATAAGTAGATCTTTTTGAGCTTTTTTAATAACACTAAAATGTCTAATATAATCCTATCATTTAAATTAGTTTTTGAATATTTTGGTAATCTTATCATTTAAAAAAATTTGTTCTAATTGACAACCAAACGACCAACATCTTCCCATTAAAAGCTATACTTGTAGAATGTCTACTTTAAAAGATCTACTCATAAAAAATCTACTTAAAGAAGCTCTTTCAAACGGACTATAAGATTTGTAGATCTGGTCTGAATCTCCACTATATCTCTTTACAAAATAAAAAAATAAATTAAAAACCCTAAAAACAAAATCAAAACCATCAACATCAACCCCCCCCCCCCCCCCCCCCCCCCCGCAAAAAAAAAAAAAAAAAAACAAAAAAACAAAAAAAAAAAAAAAAGCTGATTCCAACACCAAGCCAGCCACCGTACCAAACTCAAACCTAAATTCAAAATCAATCACAGCCATAGTCACCACCATGCAACAACCTGAAACCCAAATCGAAACTTAGAAATCGAAGCAACCCAGAAATCTAAAACACAACCACCACCCTAAATCACACATAGCTGAGGGATCTTCTCTGGATCTCCATGGCTGTAAGCCTGCAACACCTAAGACTGAATTGAAACCTATAAATTCATCAACACCAAACCAAAATCAAAAAATAAATCGAAGAGCTGAAAAGCAAAAGTGAAAACAAATAAAAAAGAAAACCAATTCCAGGAACAAATATCATCAACAACACACCAACACCAAATCCAGACCCATATTCGGACCACTAGATCCAGAACCGGAACCACCACCAAACATATATTCGAACCACAATCAACCACACATTGTCTTTGTTTCTCAAAGGGCCTACCACCTAGGTCATCATAGAGGAGAGTTTAAGATTCGCAGATCTCCAATGGAGATCTCTAACAAACAAAAGCTCAAGAAAAAGAAGAAAAAGAGAGAAAATTAAATCACATCTTTCCTGGAGGAGAGAGCAATTTGAATTCTTGGGATTTGGATTTCTAAGAGAAGGAATCTTGGAGGGAAGTGAAATGGGAGGTTATGGTTGTGAATAGTTGGTGATGATGGTATAGAATAAGAAGATGGTTAAGGTGACTTGATTTTGGGACTTTTATTGGGGTTGGATTGGAGGAAGAAGATGAAGTTGGTAGAGAAGGAGAAGAGTGTGATGAAACGATTTTGATTGGGATTGAAATGGGAGAGTTATTTATTTTGTTGTTCTTAGTATTTTTTTTTTCTTTCCTTTTTTCATTGTGTTATTTTTTGTTCTTAAATTTTCTAATTTCGGTTTTTTCATTAATTTTTAGTTTTTTTTTATTTTATTTTTTAATTTTAAATTTATTTTTAATTTTTAGTGTTATTTCTGATTTTTTAAAAATATTTTTTCACTTATTCATTTTTTTAATTTTATTGTTATATTTTTTAGTATTTTTTTCTAGAAAGATTTTTTTTTATATCTATTTTAATTTTAAATTTAATTAGTTTATTTATTTTTAAATATTTTTTTTTTGGAAATTTTTTATTTTTTATTTTTTACTTTTTATATTGATCCAAGGATGTGTGTCACTGTTCATATATTGGTGTATCTCAATTAAATCCTTCCAAATTGATTTTGTTTTGCATTTTTATTTACTTTTATTTTTAAATTTACAATTATACCCTCGTTGACCAGACGAAAGTCAATGAAATTCTAATGGAATTGGACCGTAGGGACTATAAACGAGATTGTCAGTGAAAGTGTGGACTAAATATGATAATGAAAAAACTAGAGGGACTAAAATAGGAATATCCCTTATTAGTTTGAAATAAATTCACTAAATACCTTAGCACCAAAAAAAAAAAAAAACAAAAAACAAAATTTTAAGGATATTATTATAAACGTCCCTCTAGTTTGAGGTATTAGCCGTATTGGTCTCTAAGTTTGAAAAATGGTTGTTTTGTCCAAATTGTAATTATTAATAGTCATTTTTTTTCCCTATCGTGTCGTTTTGTTAGATTTTTCAATATTTTCGTATGTGAGGGTATAATGGTAAATTAAGGGATAAAATTAAAAAACATTGTTAAATTAAATAGTTTGAGAGTCTCATCTATTTGTTGAGAAAAAAAATTGAAAATTGAAGTGGTAAAGATCCATGACAATCGTTCTCTCTCTTCCCATCTCTTCTCTTTCATCTGTTTCCCGATTAGATGTTGGAATGCCATGCGTGACATGGCCATTATTGTTTCTTGGACGGATACAATCAGATAGCAATTGACCTTGAAGATAAGAAGAAGACTACCTTTACATGTCAATTCAGGATATTTGTCTATCGATGTATGCCTTTCAGCCTATGTAATGCACCCGGTACTTTTCAACGGTGTATGACGTTAATCTTTTCGAATATATTAGAGGGGATTATAGAAGTCTTTATAGATAATTTTTCAGTTATGGGAAGCTCATTCGACGATTGTCTTCTCAACCTTATTTTAGTTTTGAAAAGGTGCAATGAAGCCAATCTTGTGTTGAATTGGGAGAAGAGTCACTTTTCGGTGCGTCAATGGATAGTTTTGGGGCACATAATTTCCGAGAGAGGTATAGAGGTAGATAAGGTGAAGGTAGATGTCATGAAGAGTTTGCAACCTTCTAAGACAATGAGGGAAATCTGTTCTTTCCTAGGGCATGCCAAATTCTATGGAAGATTCATTTGGGATTTCTCAAAGATTTCGAGACCCTTGTGTTAGTTATTGCAAAAGGACATTGATTTCGACTTCGATGATCAATGCCTAGAAGTGTTTGAGAAACTTAAAGAATTATTGACCTTGACAGTAGTAATGCGGCCACAAGATTGGAGTCTACCTTTTGAGCTTATGTGTGATGTCTCAGACTATGTAGTAGGACCAGTGCTCGGACAACGGGTAAAGAAGATTCCCTATGTCATTTACTATGCTTCTCATACGTTGAATGATGCTCAGCTCAACTATTTAACCACGGAAAAAGAATTGCTAGTGGTGATATTTTCCTTAGAGAAGTTCATGTCATATTTGATAGGGGCAAAGATAGTTGTATTTTCAAATCACATAATGCTTCGTTACCTTCTCCAAAAGAAGGAAGCTAAACCACGACTTATCCATTGGATCCTTTTGTTGCAAGAGTTTGATCTCGAAATACGAGACAAGAAGGGGAGTAAAAATGTGGTAGCAGACCATTTGAGTAGATTGATGCATGAATCCAAGATTGAGGAAGACTCACTATCACTAAGAGATGACTTTCCAAAAGAGCAGTTATTGGCCATTGTAAATGAAGAGCCATGGTATGCTGACATTGTCAACTTCTTAACAAATGACATCATACCCTCTGATTTAACTTACCAAGGAAAGAAGAGGTTCAGATGGCAAGCAAGACAGTATTTATGGAATGACCCCTATTTGTTCAAATATGGGGCGGATCAGATTATCCAACTGTGCATTTCGGAAGGTGAACAGGGAGATGTTTTGAAGTTTTGCCATGAGTTGAGTTATGGAGGCCATTTCGTGCAAAGACGACGACTATGAAGGTTCTTCAAGTCGGATTCTTTTGACCATCGATATTTAAGGATTCCTATCACTTTTGTATGACATGTGATAGATGCTAAAGGACAGGGAATATTAGAAAGAGGAATGAGATGCCTCAATCTATTGATATGGCAATAGAGATATTCGATTGTTAAGGGATAGACTTTATGGAACCATTCCCACCTTCAGAGGGCAACATCTACATTTTAGTGGTTGTGAACTATGTGTCCAAATATGTAGAAGCAAAAGCCACCAAAACAAATGATAGTAAAGTAGTTGTCAAATTTGTGAAGGAGTTTGTATTTACAAGATACGGAACCCCTCGGTGCATCATCAGAGATAGAGGCAGCCACTTTTGTAATAGAATATTTGCCACATTGTTGAAAAAGTACAATGTGAGGCACAATTTGGCAACTCCTTATCATCCTTAAACCTTGGGCCAAGTATAAGTGAGCAACTGGCACATAAAGCAAATCCTATTGAAGATAGTTAAACCAAATCGACGGGATTAATCATCAAAATTGAATGATGCGCTATGGGCATATAGGATAGCTTTCAAGATTCCAATCGGCATGACACAATACCAGTTGATTTTTGGGAAAGCGTGTCATCTTTTGATGGAATTAGAGCACCATGCATATTGTGCAATTCGGTTGCTAAATTTTGATCTTGATCAAGCGGGAGAGCAAAGGAAATTACAACTCAATGAACTTGAGGAACTTCGAGATTAAGCTTATGAGAATGCAAAGCTTTACAAGGAAAGGTCAAAGAGGGTACATGACAAGATGATCATCTAAAAAGATTTACAATCGGGAATATTGGCCCTCATTTTCAACTCAAGGTTGAGAATGTTTCCTGGAAAGTTAAAATCAAGATGGTTCAAACCATATCGAATCAAGAAAGTTTTCCCCTATGGAGCAGTTGTGTTATAAGTAAGTAATGGGGATACTTATAAGGTTAACGGACATCGAGTTAAGACATACTTGCAAGGGATTGAAGAAGCAAGAGTGCTTGAGCAAGTTGAACTTATGGAGCCATATAACTCCCATGCGCCTTGCGGAGACGTTAACTGCAACGTTTGGTGAGAGGCAACCCACCTAGGTACATTCTACCTTTGTTTATAGTTATTTAAATATTTAAGCTTTTCATTAGATATTGTTTAGTTTAAGAGTGATTGTATTGTGATTAGTGGATAGGATGTTGTGAATAATTGTTTGTGTTTAGTGGTGGATTTATAGGGTTATATATATATATATATATATATATGCGCTAGTGAAATATTTAGGATGTTTGTCAAAAATGTGTTTGTTGGCCAAGCAACCAAACCTTTGAACTCGTGCCTATAATTTTATTATTAAAACATTTAGGGCAATATTGAGCTTAGGTTTGGGGGTGTGGACATGTTAACACCTAAGTGTTGTGAAATGAGCCTTTATTGAACATATGATTTATATTATTTGGCATACATACAAATCTAACACTACTACAAAAAACACAAAAGAAATCGGTTTTTTTATATGGAAGAAATCGGTTTTTTTAAAAATTTTTAAAACAGATGTCTTTTTGAGCGATTTAGAAAAAAAATGCAAAAAACATCGGTTTTTAACCGATGTAAAAACAAGGAAATGACATCGGTTTTAGTTAAAATTGATTAAAAACCCTAATGTAAAATTGATGTATTACAAAAATAAATCCCAAACTCTGATAATAATGAGGATAAATGTTATTATAAGAAGTTGAACTTGTAATCTCAAAGTCAAAGAGGTAAACCTTTACCGCTTGACTACCAATTGAATGTGTTAACAATTGCACAATATTTATATATAACCTATATAAGTTGTTACAAATAATAAAAAAAAAAAAAATAATAATAAAATAAATAAAAACTTGTTTGAAAAATTTAAATTTACTCGACTAATCAAAATTCTAATTTCTACTACAAATATATATATACATATTAAATAAATTTTATTGGTGGATTTATTTTTCATTTCATTTTTTATTGTGTGGTTTTGTGTTCTGCTGGAGATATTTTTGTGCAAACGTTTTTCTAAAAACTGTATCTTTTAGAAAGGAAATAAAATTTTTCGTCTATGTTGGATTCTTCAATTTTTCGATATGAATCCAACGGTATAAAGAATGTAAAATTCCGGGCGGTATTTTGAAAGTTATGATCAATTATTCAGTCAAAGGTCAGACTCGATTGGAGATATTTTTTTGCAAACTTTTTCCTTAAAACTGTATCTTTTGGCAACGAAATAAATTTTTTTGTCCATGTTGGATTCTTTGATTTTTCGACACGAATCCAACGGTATAAAGAACGTAAAATTCAGGGTGGTATTTTGAAAGTTATGATTAATTATTCAGTCAAAGGTCAAAAGAGATTGGAGATAATTTTATGCAAACTTTTTCTTTAAAACTGTATCTTTTGGCAATGAAATAAATTTTTTTGTCCACATCGGATTCTTCAATTTTTCGATACGAATCCAACGGTATAAAGAACGTAAAATTCTGGGTGGTATTTTGAAAGTCATGATCAATTATTCAGTCAAAGGTTAGAAGCGATTGGAGATATTTTTTTATAAACTTTTTTCTTAAAAATGTATCTTTTGGCAACGAAATAAAATTTTCATCTGAATTGGATTCTTCGATTTTTTGATACGAATCCAACAGTATAAAGAACATAAAATTCTGGGTGGTATTTTGAATGTTATGATCAATTATTCAGTCAAAGGTCAGAAACGATTCGCGAATCCGCGAGTAAGCTGTTTTCATCACTCATTTTCACAATTTTCCAAATCAATTTTTGGAATATTTTCTAATTGAAAAGTGTTTATTTACATATCTACTTTCTTGTGTCAAATTTGAGCAAATAACGTTGAGTATTTTTAGAGATGTGTACTTGAATGTGGACATAGGTCATATTTGCATTGTAGAATTTTACTTTTGAATCCACATCAGTTTTTATAAAACCAATGTCTAAACGCTTTTTTTAAATATCTGTTTTTATATAAACCATTGTCTTTTGAATGCAAAATTTAAGACATCGGTTTTTCTAAAAAACGATGTCTAAACTTTTTTTTTTTTTTTTTTTTTGAATATCGGTTTTCCTAAAAACTGATATCTTTTGAAAATCCAATATTTAAGACATCGGTTTTTATAAAAACTGATTTCTAATTTTTTTTTTAAAAATCGGTTACATAAAAATCGATTTAAACAAGTGATTTATTTTAACAATTTTGTGGTAGTATAATTTTGAATGCAGTAATTAAATACTACTAATAAAACATTATAAGGAATTAGGGATTGTTTTTATTCATCTTCAATGCATATATATATGGGTCAGGCTATAGAACACTAGTGTACCCATACACCGTGTAGAAAATATTGTGATCGTAATTTGAAAAAGTGTGATCCAACCTTCGATCGTAATATTTTCTACGTGGTGTAGGGGTACACCGGTGTTCTATAGATTGTATATATATATATATATATATATAAAAATATTATAGAAAAATATAAACTAAAAAAAAAAAAAAAAAGGAGAGGAATAGATTAATTTATATTATTACAATTTATTATGTTAAAGTGGTTTCCATCTATGTTGATGCTGTTCCCGGAAGATACTTTGACGTTTACTTCAACATTAAAGTGGTTTCCATAATATAAAAGTTGTTCCTTTTGTTGAGTGGTTCCCATAAACATTTGTTCAACTAGGAATCTCAAACCATAGAGGGATTTCAAAAACACCTAGGGATTTCAAATCCCTTTGTTCAAGTAGCAATTTGTTTGGCAAATAAACGACTAGAAGAATATAAAATACTTAAACTTTTAAATCATTTCGCAGAGATTTAAGTTTTTCCTACAAAAGTTATTCCCTACTTTTGTTGATAATGTAGGGACTAACTTTTAACTCTGACTATAACTGATAATAAATTTTTTATGTTGCAAAATTTGGATATAGTCATGAAGAGTTTTAGTGTACAATATTCTTAATTTTCAACAGAATAACTCGAATCAAATACGTATTTTCCATTCAATTCGGTTCGATTAACTACGATTTCATATCGACCGCTAAATCACATATTGTAAAAAAAAAAAAAAATGTAGAAACTTTAATCAGTATATATTATGTATAGATGGACATTATGTACAGTGTACCTAATTTGAAGTCACATGGACATTTTGTTAGTCTCTGATGGTCATCATTCAAAAGACACAGAGGGACTACCACTAGAAAAGGAAAAGTTGTATGGTTATAAGCAGGGCCGGCCCATTTGTGTTGCTAGAGGGGTGGCCGCCCCGGGCCCAATTTTAAAGGGTCAGATTTATATGTTTTATGTATTAGTTTTGGGGATTAATTTTCATGTTTATATATTTTTAGTATTAATTTAGGAGTCTATTTTCATATTTGTATATTTAAGTATTAGTTTAGAGTGGCGATATTTGCACCCCTCTAAAATCGTATGTACACCCCTATATATATATTTTTTTAAAATTACATCATTGCCCTTAAAATAAATTATTAATATTTTAATTCAAATATATAATAATTTTTATAACTACTTTGCTTTTTCCGATTTTTAACTAAAAATATCAAAAAACCCAAATCATATATAAGGGAGAACTCAGCCGCCTTCTTATAAAAAAAAGAAAAATAGAAAAAAAAAAGAAAAATAGAAAAAAAAAAATGAAAAAAGAACTCAATAGTCTTCTAAAAAAAATGGAGGATGCATTTGGGAGGAGTGTGGCTCTTCCCAAATTCAAAACGTAAAGAGACACCGTTGTTTAAAATTTTCAGATTTTTTTTTTTTTGGTGAAAGGGAGGGCAAAAGCCTAGAAAAATTTTCAGATTTGTTTAGCAGAGAAACAGTGTCAAAAAAACCAAACACCATTGTTTCTCTCTCAAGTTTATCTTGACTTCATCTCCAAGCTTATAGCGTTGAATTACCGGAATAAAAGCATGTTTAGTGTGTATAATAAAAGCTCCATTAATGACCATAAATCTTTTAAGGAAACAAAAGAAAAAAAAGATGATGATGATGATGAACCAGATAGGGAGAGAAAGAGGGTCTGAAATCTTGATCCCCAATAAAAGATCCAAAAAAAAAACACACACACACACACATATATATATAATTATAATTGTTTTATTTATAATACTTTTAAATGGGCATATTTGGTAATGTGCGGAGTATACTTAGAAAATTTCATATTTTTTAAAATTTCAACGGGGTGTACACACAAAAGGGGTACACATACAATTTCTCATGGGTGCAAATATCGTTACTCATTAGTTTAATGATCCATTTTTGTTTTTTTTTTTTTTTGTTTTTTGTTTTTTTGTTTTTTTGTTTTTAATTATAAAAGGCCCAACTATTTGTTTTGGATATTATTCCAAATGTTTGGGATCAAAAATGCCCATAGAAAAAAGCTAAAAAGTTAAAACAATACAAAAAAAAAAAAAAATTAAAATTAAAATTGGGCCTAGTACAAACAAAGTCCAAAGATTTTGGTATATCACCGGTTTCTTCACTTTCTTGTTCCCAAATTCTATTTCTCATTTTTTTTCAACGAATCAACACTCCCTTTTCTCAGAGCCGGCCCTAGGGTGACTCTGAAGGGCCCAATTCATTTTAAAAAAAAATTATATATAGTGGCGATATTTGCATTCCTTTAAAACTGTATCTACACCCCAGATTTGTAATTTCTTGAAAATCCAATATTACCCTTGACTGAAATTACTAAAAGGATTAAATAGGCTGTAAGTATACTCACAAATTATTAATAAATTTCCTATTATTTGTATGATTTTCAACTTATATCATAAAATCCTTTTTATTTTTGCAAACCCTAATTTTTTTGGTGAATATTATTACACTAATGATCAGTTGTCTATGCAATTCTACATTGATGATCCGTATGCTGAACGTATGTATTGTTGTGAGGTGAAAAAAAAAAGCTGGACTGCCATGAATTGGTACCAATTCTAATGAGGTTTATTTTTATAAAAATATGGAAGAAACCAACTGAAGTTTTCCACATATGGGGGGAAGAAGAACCATATTGCCCGCAGCACAAGAGCTGCACACTTTCTGCTTCATTTGAAGATCAAGGTATGCAACAAATTATAATATATATCAGCCAATAACTCGTATGCACGATATAAATTAGCTGAAAACTCAATTCATTTTGGTATATTTTTGAATTTAATAGTTGGAATTTATTTTTTTGGAAATCGATTAATAAATCTTTTTTAAAAAAAAGATAAATAAAATAACAAATTTTAAAATAATAATAAATTTTTTAAACATAAAATAATATTAAATTTTATTAGATAATAAATTTGTTGTAATTGGGGTGTAATTACATAAATACAATACAATAAAAATAAAAGGATATTTTTGCCATTAAGTGGGGTTTATTTACAAATTAGAGTTTTATTTTATTTTTTAAAGGGGTATGATTACGAGAGGAGTGTACATACAGTTTTTAAAGGGTGCAAATATCGCCACTCAATTATATCTCAATTATATATATAGAATATATTAAAAAATTTGTAAGGCTCATTTTGTGACAGTACCTTATTCCTCATTTGACATGTCATGGGATCCATTTTTTCCATTTTTTATATTTTCACCCCGGGCCTCAAATATGTCTGGGCTGGCCTTGGTCATAAGTATAGAGATTTAATATATTTTCCTTTACAATAAGGTCATTCATGCTTGCTACCTTTATTTTCTCCGTCCTGGTGTCCTCATATAAATGTTATATGGAAATGCTACCCTACAAATACAATACATACTTATTTGTACAGCAGAGATTTTGTGTCCTCAAAAGCTTTGCTTCTGTCTATATTTGACTATAGAGGGGTTGTGTTTCATTTTTTTGTTTTTGAAACTTACATTCATTTGTTTTGTTGCGTAAAACGTGTAACACGAAAGGTAAGAAATTCCAGGAAAACAACAATTGTAACTTACATTTGACTATAGAGATTTTGTACAGCAGAGATTTTGTGACCTCAAAAGCTTTGCTTCTGTCTATATTTGACTATAGAGGGGTTGTGTTTCATTTTTTTTTGTTTTTTTTGTTTTTGTTTTTTTTGTTTTTGAAACTTACATTCATTTGTTTTGTTGCGTAAAACGTGTTTCGTAAGAAATTCCAGGAAAACAACAATTGTAACTTACATTTGACTATAGAGATTTTGTACAGCAGAGATTTTGCTTCTGTCTATATTTGACTATAGAGGGGTTGTGTTAATTTCATATTTTTTTTTTTTTTTTGTTTTTTTGTTTTTTTGTTTTTTTTTTTTGTTTTTGAAACTTGCATTCATTTGTTTTTGTTGCATAAAACGTGTAACACGAAAGGTAGGAAATTCCAGGAAAACAACAATTGTGAGGACATCTTCCTCACTTTTTTCTTTTAGTGGAGGACTCTATGTACGTGACCATTCTAATCAAAGAGGAACAAAACATTTACATGAACACAAATTAGGTACACCGTACACAATATCCATGTAAATGTAATATATACTAAATTACTAATTAAAGTTTCAAAAGATGTGATTACATCTTTTTCTTTGTTTTAATATGCAATATGTGATTACATCTTTCAAATCCAAGTTTTGGTGAGATACGGAATGTTGGTTTTTAATAGGGCACAAGTTTTATTTGAAGTTTGAATAATTTTGAGTAAGTGTATTACTAAAACGCTCATAAAATAAACTATTTAAAATTTTCTAATTTATTTATTTGTTCTGAGGTTTTGTTACGAACAAAATATTTTTTTTTTATAAGGTATATCAGACAATGTCTCTCCTGTTTTTGAAGGGTACCAGAATGATTGTTCTCACAGATATGACAATGCATGAGAGTGTTGTAAAGGAGAATTACTAACATTGATATCATCATGGTAGACGTACTTCTCCTTATCTAAGGCTGAATAACGTGGGGTCGTGGGGTTTAGAGAAAAGTAAATTCTGAAATGATTATTAATATCTAGGTTCTCTAAATTTATAGCACTCTTTAGAGAGTATTTTTAGAACTATCACCAACTTAATAATTTGAAACCATCCGAATTTTTTTAATTTTTGGAGGTCAAAGACGAAGATGACAATTTATTTATATAAAAAAAAAAAAAAACAATTATGGAAATAAGTCTCGGATAACCTACCTGAAACTTATTTACAAAGCAATAAGTTTAATGTAGGGTATCCGAGACTTATTTCTATTCAACCCGAGACTTATTTCTAGAATTTTTTTTAAATTTTTTTAATTTTTAATTTTTTTTTTTTATCTTCTTCATCAACCTTCAATCGACCTCCAATGGAGGTCTTTTCGATCTCTCACCTCCATCGCTAGTAGAAATTTAGTCTTTCCAAACAAAATTTTAGGAGACAAAGTAAGATTTGTAGGTACAGACAACTTTTCCCTACAAACCGAATTTCGTCGGGAAAGATAATGTTTCGTCAGGAAAGGTAACCTTTCCCCACAAAACTCAAAATTCGTTTGGAAAGGGTACAAAATTTTTCCCGACCTTTTCCGACAAACGAGTTTAGTGGGGAAAGGTTACCTTTCCCCACAAAACTCAAAATTCATAGGGAAATGTTAACGAAATTTTTTCCTAACAAACATTGTATATGAATGGGAAAGTTAATTAAAATAAAAAAAAATATATATATATATACTATAATTAATTAATTAATTAAAATATATATATGCTAAAAAATATTAATAGTTAATTAATTAAAATTAAATTTTTGGGGGATGGGGATGGGGGAGGTTCCCATTTTCCGCACAAATATATCGAAATGGGGATGAGGATGGGGATTTCCCCATTTTCCCTAAATCATATATAAATATAATTATATATAAATAATTATATTAATATGTTATATAGTTATATATATATATATATATTAATATATGGAATGTTTGTTTTTTTATTGTTAATTTGTAATTTTTAGTCAAATGGGGAAATGGGGGAATGGGGGAAACGGAGAAACTGGGAAAAATTGGGGAAAAATGGAAAAAATGGGGAACCGAAAAAAAAAAACCAAAAAACTGAAATTAAATAACATAAATTAAAAATAAAAAAAAAAAACATTATCATCAAACCCGATTTCCAATCCAATAAATATTTTTCAATATATGTTTGTCATTCAAATTAGATTTTTGGTTAGTTGAATAAATTTAAATTTATCTAACAATTTAAATTTTTTTTTTTTTTCTAACAACTCATATAGGTTATATATAAATATAATACAAATGTTAATAGATCAAGTGTTGTAGTCCAGTGGTAAAGGTTTACCACTTTGATATGACAATTAATTATCAAGGGTTAGCTTTTTGTAATAATTTTTTTTAATTGATTTAATATTATTTAATTAATCAAAACATAATAGAGTCTAGAGTTACGCTGTGTTTGGTTGGGAGGAGAAATAGAGGGAGGGAGAGGGTTGGAGGGAGAGATCTAATCCATTGTTTGGTTGGAGGGATGAGAGGGAGGGAGGGGAGGAGAGGAGGGAGAGCAAATCCACCTAGGCCCACCATTTTGTATCCTTCATGTGATGGGTGGATGAGAGGAGGGAGAGAATATTAGAGGAAAATTACTCTTATACCCTCCAATTTTATAATACCCTACAATTTTTTTAAGGGTAATATAGTAATTTTATAAATTAAATACCAATCCATCCATCAAATCCTCATTACAATATACAACATAGATGATTGATGTTATCCTCTCCATCCCTCCTACTCTCTCTCCCTCTTAATTCATCCATCCCTCATACTCTCTCCCCCTCCTACCAAACATAGCCTAAAGAGTCTCCTCTTTTTCTTTTTCTCTCATGTCTCACCTTACCAATTTTCTCTCTTCCCGATTTAGTGTTTTGCGTGTACACTCCCTTTAAATTAAAAAGTTTATATTATTTTAATTATATTAAATAATAACATATCAATAAATTATCAATAGATTATATTTATTTAATTATTTTAATAGATAAAATATCATTTTTTCTAGTTAATTGTTTTTGATTATATATATAATATAACTACAAATAATATTATTTTTAATCTTACAATATATATAAAAAGTGGCAAGATGAGGTTTATCCAATGGTGAACCCACACTTGCACCATGATATTACGAGTTCAAGTCTCTCTCCTAAAAAAAAACCTCGAATTTATGTAATACTTTAAAAAGAAAAACAATATATTAAAAAAAATATTTTTAAAACAATTTCATTAAATATGTATTATACTTTTTTTAGAATATTGTTTTCAATTATTATTTCTACCAGACACGTTTACAAAGTTTTTTAGCTTCTGAAAATATAAAAATCAATTACTCGATTTCAAATAAAAATACAAATAAAAACAAAAAACAAAAAACATTACCAAACATACCCTAATTCTCTCTATCACTTTGTTTTCGTTTTTCGATTAATGAAATTTTCTAATACCGTTGATATTTTTTTATTATTATTATTATTATATATATATATATATATATATATATAGTTTTAGCCCATCCTATTAAAAAATTCTAGGTACGCCCCTGGTGGGTGGGCCGGCGGCGGTCGATGGTGTGGAGGACCGGTGGGGGTTGACTGTCGGTTAGGCCGAAGGCGATCAACAGTGGGGTGCCTGGACAGCGGATTAATTTTTAAAATTCCAAAATCTTTACAGACGAATGTATTTTGTAGGCTAAAAATAGTTTTTAGCCGACGAACACATTCGTTTGCTAATGTCTTAGCAGACGAAATACATTCATTTGCTAAGGTTTTAGCCGACGAATTATTTTGTTCGCTAAAACCTTGCCCAACCATGATGTCCCGACGAAATTGTCCACGGAATTTTTTCATCGGCTAAAACCTTTCCAGACTAATTTCGACCTTTTCCCACGAAAATGGTTTGTTTGGAAAGACTAAATTTCTTGTAGTGTATATCAATGGAGGTTCTTAAAAAATAAAAAAAATAAAATAAAAAATAAAGAAACATAGGAGAGAGGAAGAAAGAGAAAAAAATAAATAAAAAAAGAGTAAAAGAATAAGTTGGGGCATTTTGGTCTCACCACATAATTTGGTGATATTTTTACAAGAATTATTAACTTAGTGTTATTCCCACAAAGTCAACCACATTTGTTGCTATTTCCCCCTATTCTCTCTAATATTTATGGTAATCAGTTTTGGTATTTATAGGAAGTGAGGAACAACCGACTAATTTTTAGTTAAGAAATGATTTATTTTTAAAATACAATAATGCAAAGCATTCCATCTATAATTTCACAATTTTTATCTCAATACACGTGGTAGCTAATGTGTCACTTAGTGAGTGGATACACATTAATTGATACTTATCTCATTTATACATGTATTCACTCACCAATTAATGTGTGTTCACTCACCAAGTGACACCTCAGCTGCCACGTGTGTTGGGATGGAAATAGTGGGATTATAGGTGGGATATGTAGCATTACTGTTTAAAATATGATGGGTGTAGAGAGTAAATGAGTGTGGTGAGAACTATTTTGGATTACAACAAAGCCAACCTGTATTAAACTTACATAAAATGAATTCTTGCCTGAATCCTAATACAAGTGTGATTATTATTAATAAATTCTAAATTTGTTAATGATTATTATTACCTGTATTAAACTTGCATAAAATGAATTCTAATACAAATGTGATCGGATCTCATCAAATTATGCAACAAAAGCCTTATTAACTGAATTACTTAATATATATATATATATATATATATATATATAAGGGGAATTACTTAATATTTTGTTTACTTACGGCATCTCCAAAAGACTCTTCAAATAAGACATTTTAAAAAATTAAATGTGTCATGTCAGTATATTTAGCTCCAACAGATTTTTCAAATAAGATTTTGCTTCTTACTCTTCAATATTAAAGAGCAACCTCTCTTTTTTCAATTATTATTATTATTATTATTTATATCACATCATCATTAATATTTAATATATATATCCTTTATCTTTTTAATTAATTTCAATTAATATATAATAAGGTTAAATTATAAATTTTATCATCATAAAAATTATACCACTAGAAATGTTTCATCTAGATCTTTAAAATGAGTCTAATATTGAATATTTAATAATAACATATTAATAATATAAAAAGTTATTTTTTCTAACTTGAAAAAAATGGAAGGTAATTAGATTTGTTGGTAAGGAGGGGGGGCTTTGAGTGTTTTCATTAAAATAATATAAACATATTTCTAATTAAAGAGTCTTTTGGAAATGCTCATCTTTTTTCACTCCTCAAATTGCTATATAGATAAGTAAATAGACATTTGAAGAGTGAAAATAGAAAAGTTTTTTGAGATGCTCCTATAAGAGCATCTCCAATGTAATACTAAATCACTGTGCCAATGTTTTATTTTAGCACAAAGTAAAAAAAAACATACTCCAATGCAATGCTAAAAGCTGTGCTAAATTTGGCATATGTTAAAAACTGTGCCAAATTTAGCTCAACAATAAATACAGCTGTATTTGCTGACTTTTTAATTTTAAATAATAAAAATTTGGTTGAAAAAATTGAGATTGAAACAATTCTAAAAAAATATTCAACGCATTCATTGAATATATTGGTTGTATTTGTTAACTTTTATAATTTTAAATAATTAAAAAATATATAAAATAGTATATCAAATAGAATTTTATATTGGAGTACAATACTAAAATGATGTGTCAAATATAACATTTTACTATATTTCATACCAAATTTAACATTGACATTGTCATATGTATCGGAGATGGTCTAATATAATATTATAATTATAAGTAAACAAAATACAAACAAAAACGCATTGGATTCTCTTACGAAATAAATTCTTAATTTGAGCTGTCTACCCCACAAAAGGAATAAATTCTTAGGCACGTAGACATGGATCGGAGGCCACTAAAATGAAACCGGTGAAATTCTATATAAACATTAAAGTTATCATTAGGCCATCACTTGTTTTTCTCAAACACATCCTTGCATATGGAGAAAAAAATAGCCTCCCAAAACTCTTCTTCTGGATCTGGAGTAGAAGAAGAGTTGACGAACAATGATAATATTGAAGAACTACAACTGTCAAGCCTTCCTCAGGAGAAACTGTTGGATAGCATTTCTTTTTATCTATATCAAGGGTGTTGGGTTCCATCTACATTCTTGAATGGCGTCATCTACTTTCAAAAACATTTTGAAGCTCGAGACACCGACATTATATTGGCTTCTATCCCAAAATCAGGTACCACTTGGCTAAAAGCACTCATTTTTACCATTGTGAATCGTTCTCGTTATGCATTACATGAAAGTCCCTTGCTTGCTAGCAATCCACACGAGCTTGTACCTTTTCTTGACAACCATTATATGAAAAATCAATCATCCATTGATGACCTTTCTAGCCCAAGGATTTTGAACACCCATGTCCCGTTTGCTTTGCTACCACATTCCATTGTGACTAGTAATTCTCGCATTATTTACACTTGTAGAAACCCTTTGGACCAACTTGTCTCTTATTGGCATTTTTTGCTCGCACTTTATCCTGAGCAAACAACCATGAAGTTGCTTCCACTAGAAAAAGCTTTTGAAATGGCTTGTCAAGGAGTTCAAATTTATGGTCCTTTTTGGGAACATGTGTTGGGTTATTGGAAGGCCAGCTTAGAACATCCGGACAAGATATTATTCTTAAAATATGAAGATCTAAAAGAGGACGTCAACTTTCATGTTAAGAGATTGGCTGATTTTTTAGGATGTCCATTTTCTGTCGATGAAGAGAGACGAGGAGTAATAGAAGAGATATCAAAGTTTTGTAGTTTTGATAACTTGAAAAATTTGGAGGTGAACAAGTTAGGTAAACGTCCAGCTGGGCATGGAAATAGTGTCTTCTTTAGAAAAGGCAACGTGGGAGATTCTCAAAATTATTTAACCTCTTCTATGTCAGATCGTTTGGAGAAATTAATAGAAGATAAATTGAATGGATCTGGTTTCACCTTCAAAAAAGCATAAAATCTCCGGAAAAGTGTATTGTAAAAGCTGATCGTCAGGCTTTTTATCTCTGTTTGTTTCATCCAATTGATGCTTTTACATCTGTTTCGTATTTGTTTGCTTGTGTTTTTTCTTTTTTTTTTTTTTTTTCTTTTGGAAAATAAATAAAGCTCAGTGGATGTTGTTGTTTGTTTTAAAGTGAAGTGATTGATGAATCTGACTAACATCTGAATCATTTTAATTTCATTTAATAAAAACAGAACCAAGAGAAGTCAAAAGAAAAATAAATTTTGAATTTTTGACACAGACTGAGATCTCCACGCCCTGGTGTTTGATTCTTCGCTACATCGGAGATTCAGCATCCTCTATTCTTGTTCTCATCAACAATTTAAATTTTCAGCACCACCACCACCACCATCACCGTGTTTCAGCGAGCACCACCGTCGTCAACCTAGCGATCTCTGATAAGGTTTCCTTTGGGATTTCTGGGTTGATTTTGTTAGTATTTGGCTTGTAATAACTCTCATACAGTGAAGTGAGCCTCTCCAGTTGGCTCACCGTGTATGTAGGCCGATTCGGCTGAACCACGATAAACCATTGGTGTTATTTCTTCTCCTCCCTTCTCTTTCTATTTTGTTGCTATTTTTGATCTGTTCTATCTTGTTTTACTTCCTGTTAATCTCTTGATTTTGATTCTCAGGTTACTATTTTGTTTAGTACATTTAGATTTATTCTTGTAGCTAATCTGGTATCGGTATTGATTTGTATTGTTGTAAGTAAATCTGTTTAGGATCAGAGATTAATCTTCCTGTTATTTTCGCTAAGTTTTTGTGGTAGATCAGAATTTTATTAGGTATTTTTATTTGTTTTCTTGTGCAAGTGGATCTAGTCCTCTAGGGTATTCATTTTATTTTAACTCATTCTGCACGTTTTTAATGCTTTGTTGTAATCAAAGCTGCAGGATCCAACAAATCAATCCTTATCTTCAAAAATATTCCATAGTACATACAAGATACAAAATCTAATATTATCTTTAATTTTTGAATGACAACAAAACAAAGAAAGTGTAATTTCCGCTCCATGTGACGGAATCTTTGATTTTTTCTTCTTTCGTTCTAACTTCAGTGATGCAGACAACAATTGAAGAGAAAAACATTAAAAACGAGTAAATTAAAGCTTATGGTCAAGTCTACCTCCTTTTCTTTTTATACATTATCAGTTTCATCAATTTTTATTTTTTTTATTTTTTTTAAATACTTAACTTCTATACACACGTTAACGTACAACACAGTCGATTTATAAAATTACACATCCACTCTTAACTCATACACATCCTTGTTCATAAAAGAGGTAGGGTTCAAATCCCACATCTATACCAATTAGGCATTAACTAGTATACGGATGGGAATAGATATTTTCCAATTGTGAAAGTAGATCTCCGGCCATGTATGTAGTATATTATGAAAATATATATATCTCAATTGTAATGGTAAATATTTTGACCGTATATACGGTGATTAATCACAAATAATTACAATTACAACGGACCTCTTACATATTTGGGTGTTAGATGTAAAAAATAAATAAATAAATTCAAGCCATAAAATGGGTCCACCACAAACAGAACACCGTGTAAAGAGAGTAAACAAATTAAGTTTTCTGAGTGGGAATGCAAATTTTGGATACTTGGCATTGATTACTTTTTTCAGCTACTTCCCTGTCCAATTTCTTGTTACAAAAATGAAGCAAACCCCATGTGAGATTTTAGAGATAAAAATAAAAACAAAGACTCACCGGGAGATTTCTCAAACGCGGTACAGAAACTTCGTGGAATTCGGCAAAAAGACAATTTTTTACCGGCCCCTCACAAAAAGACAATTTTTTATTCAATCTTATACTATACCAAACAAAGAGAACATATTAATTTGTGGAATTAGAACAAAATGGTTCAAAAACTAAAATATCCAAAACCCATTTGGGGGCAGATCCCCCCTCCCCCACACCCAAAACCCATTTCTCCCGTTTTTTTTTTTTTTTCAATTTTAATTCTAAATTTTCAATCTTCAATTCGAAAATCGAAATTCAAAATTTGAAATCCAAACATTCTAATCTTTAATTTGACATTGTTAAAATATTCAATCTAAAAAATAATAAAAATATAATATAAAATACAGTACAAAATTCAAAATACAATACAAAATAATTTTTTTTAATATAAAAAAATACATATACATATATATATATATATTTTTTATTTCAAGGGAAATGAGGTTTTGAGTTTGGGGGTGGATATCCCCACCACCTCCTCTAAAATCTATTTGGGGGCAAAGTTTACCCCCACTCCACCCCCAAACTCCATTTTAGGGCAAAATTTGCCCCCAAAACGCTATGGGGCCCCATCCTCCACGGGCCCCCAAGGGGAAATGCCTATCCCTAAATCCAATCTACCATGTTCGTTCCATTCCTTCAACTTCTTACTAGAAAAGGATTTTTTTCTAAAACCAAACCTAACCTAATGTTTTTGGTTAAATCAGATTATACTCGATATTTGTTATATACTATATGATTTTCTGCTTTTTTATTTGGTATAAGCGAAGGACCATTCTATGTAGGGATAACAATGTATCGGATTGGGTATGGATACCCTAATATCCATCTCCGTATTCGTTTAAAATATATATCTCCATCCCCATTTCTAAG
Source organism: Acer negundo (assembly GCA_035582765.1). Taxonomy (NCBI): domain Eukaryota; kingdom Viridiplantae; phylum Streptophyta; class Magnoliopsida; order Sapindales; family Sapindaceae; genus Acer; species Acer negundo. Next base: position 13,079,726 of record CM069235.1, read on the forward strand.
TGAGTGGGGCGAATTCAGATAATCCGCTAATTAAGATGGAGATATCCATCTCTATTCCGTTTATATCCGTATCCGATGAAAATACTTTAAATTTGTATAGTTTACAAGATAAAAATGTAACTAACATATGTAACGGTACATTTTATCATATTTAAAGAGAAACAAATACATTAAATAAATTTCAAATATAAAAATTAATAATAACTTCTATAGTTAGAATTAATAATTACATAATAATTTTTTATATTTTTAAAATATTAAAATCTATAATGGATCCGGATGGGGATGAATTTTCATAGACGATATCCATCCCTATCTCTAAAAATAAAATAGATATTAAGATGACATCCATCCCCGTTCCATCCTTAAAATAATAGTATCCATCCCCAATTTAAATGGAGCAGATTCTTACGGATATCCGTATCCGTGGATAATTTTACCATCTCTAAGTCTATGTAATGTTGCTGAAGGGGGGCCCTAGATTTGCCTTATTTTGTCACCATTTTCGGCTAAAGAAATATAAGGACATAAATATTTAAGGACTGAAAAGTAACTGGAGATGACAATCGAGAGATTAATATGGATTCGGAGGATCGATGATCGGATTTTAAAATCATCCCGCGTAGCTTGAATTCTCAGCGAACTTTGCAGCGGTGTTATGGTCTGGTTCGGCGAGAGGTTGTAGATGAAGTTGAGTCCTGGGTGCATTAAGAAAGCCACTGGAATGCATTTAGCACAAATTTTTGTCCTTATTCTCAGAGTGTATTTTGAAGTTGGCTAGGATGCTTTTAGAGGCCCAATGAACCAGCCACTCCAAAACTCATCGTTTCACTTAATCAAGTGGTGTGGGATGCTGGCGATTTACATTAGATCCCTTTACTCTTCCAACATCACAAAATATTTAATACTTTCTCATAATTTACAATATTTTCCCTTTTTTCCCCAAAAATACACCAGCCTTTCCGAAACTCCAAATTCACCTAAAAAATAATTTACACCATTAAAAAACCCGGTTTTACTTGAGAAATGAATATGAAATGGTAGGAAATGGGAGAGTCGCACCAAATGGATCCCCTATAGTTAGCTGGTCAAAGCTAATTCACAATTATGTGTTTACTCCATACACTTAAGATCCAGTTTGGAAATGCTTCCTGGATTGCTTTTCGGGCAAAAAGTGATTCCAAACTAGGCCTAGGGTGTTTGTTAAAATTTCAATTAAGTGCTTTTGATCACTTTTACAAGCAAGAGCCTAGAATCACTATTAAAGGCCTGTGGGTAGCAAAGATGAATTATTAATCATATATGTGTGATGTGGTCAACCTAGATTATAATCATATTTGCAAATAGTGGATTTGAGAGTTCGATTGACAATTATGCCCATGAGTTTTTTTATTTTTTTTATTTTTATTTTTATTTATTTTTTATTTTTATAAACATTTTAGGGTTTTCTCACGGAAAACAAATCATTGTGTCATTTAGATTATTTCTGCACTTATTTTACATAATGATTTTTGTTAGACATTAGGGGTGTTTGAGATTAATATTGATCTAAGAGGCCTTGAACCCAAATAGCTTCCTTAATTGCCTCAGTTACATCAATATATTAAGTCTTTGTTGTAGACAAAGTCATAACTGGTTGAAGCTGACTTTTCCAGCTGACACAACACCCTGTAATGGCGAAGAGATAAGAGGATGTGGACCTCTTCTCATCTCTAACCAACCAAATATATGACAGCATTGGAGCAATCATAAATCAGCCCTACAGAAGTTGTAGAATTGATATATCTAAGCAGCCATTTCATGGCATTCCAATGTCATTTTCCTGGGTTGGCCATGTACCTAGATAGGACACTAATTTCTTAAGTTAGGTCTGGTCTTGTACTAGTCATGGAGTACATGACTGACTCTACATCACTAGAGTAAGAGATTGACTCTATAAATCTGCTTTCTTCAATGGATCTAGGTGACAAAAAGGCTAATAAGAGAAAACTAGAAGACATATGGATATCTATAGGTTTGCAATTCTTCATAGCAAATTTATCAACAAGTTTTAACAAATAGGTACTTTGTTTAAGACTTAGTCTAGACTCATCTTTTGTCATATCTATCTCAATCCCTAAAATTCTTTTTGCATTACCTAAATCTTTTATATCAAATTCAGATTTAAGTTTCTTCTTTAAATCCTTAATCTTAGACATGTTCTTACGAGCAAGAAGCATATCATCCACATATAAAAGTAAATAGACAGAATTATTAATCTCATCACTATTAAAGTAAAAGCATGCATCATATTTACTTTTAATGAAGGCCATGCTAGGAACAAAGTTATCAAACCTTTATACCATTGTCTAGGGGCTTGCTTCAGCCTATATAATGATTTCCTAAAAAGACAAACATAAAGGGATTAATTTTAGACTAAAATCCCTCCGATTGAGAAATGTAGATGGTTTCATCTAAGTCTCCACGCAAAAAGGTTGTCTTAACATCTAATTGCTCTAACACTTAGTTATAATAGCTTACATGATCCTAATTGTTTTGTATTATACTACAGGGGAAAATATCTCATTATAATCTATTCATTCCCTATGAGTAAACCATTTAGCCACTAATCTAGCTTTATACCTAACCGAATCATTCTGCCATATACTTTTTTTTACCATGAAAATCAACTTACAAGCTTTTATCTTCTGTTTTATTGGTTTCCTAACCAAAAACCAAGTCTGATTTTTATCAAGAGAATTCATCTCTTCTCTCATGGCTTGCAGCCATTTTTTCTTGTCAATACAATTGACAGTTTCACTATAAGTCTTAGGTTCAAAATTATCCAAGTCTTAGCCAGTGTACAATGCAAAAGAAATTACACTAGCATGTGCAAACTTATTGTTAGATTTAATAATCCTTCTAGCCCTATTCTTAACCAACTCGTAATCAGCTAGAGACTTATTAATCTCTGGCTGATTCTGACTATCTTCCACCTGATGAGAACCATCAGAATGGGCAGCCTCAGCCTCCTCATAAGGTTCAGCTTGAACCGAGGCTTCATTAGGGGATAGGCTACCAATATCCAGCTGAATCCGAGTCTCAACATTCTTTATCCATCTGAATCTGAGTCTCAACATTCTTTGAAGGACTTGTAACAGATTCACAACTGACTTCATTGACTTTACAAGGCATTATAGACTCATCAAACACAACATCCCTACTGATTATCACCTTAAAACCCTGTTGGTCTCTAAGCCAAACTCTATAACCTTTGATTCCTAAGGGATAACCTAGAAACACTCATTTTAAGGACCTAGGTTCTAATTTCCCTTTACATTGGTGTGCATAAGCAGCACACCCAAACACTCTTAAGTGTTTCATACTAGGAGGCCTCCCTGTCTAAATTTCTTCAGGGGTTTTAAATGCTATGGTAATGGAGGAGAACCTATTGATTAGATAGGCTATAATATTAACAGCTTTCCCCCAAAAATTTTGGCTCAAACCAAATCCTATAAGTAGGCATCTAACCTTATCTAGGACAGTTCTATTCATTCTCTCAGCCACTCCATTTTGCTGTGGAGTGTGTCTCACAGTCCTATGCCTAATAATACATTGTTCTTCACAAAACTTATTAAAGTTTTCATTACAAAATTCTAATATATTGTCAATTCTTTTAATTTTTTTAGAGGTTTGGTTTTCAACTAACTTTTCCAAGCTTTGAAGCCTTCAGAAGCTTGATCTTTGGACTTTAAATGGTAAAGCCAAATTTTTCTAGAGTGATCATCAATAAGGGATAGAAAATAGCTGTTCTCACCATGAGTTGGGACTTTAGAGGGTCTCCACAAATCTGAGTGCACATACTCTAGAATCTATTTTGGGGTATATTCACTACAACAAATATGACTTTTTAAAGCATTGCACTATATCATTCTTTTTTATCTATATTATTGCATATTATAATAAAATGCTATAAAAAGATGTTAATAGATAACACTTTAGTTTAAATAGCATTTTGATTTCAATTTTATAGCACTTTTAATGCTATTAAACTATATAGCTCAAATATTAATTATTTTTTTAAGAAAATAATTTAATAGCATTTTAAATTTGCTATGATAGGTCATGAAATCATATGAGCCATTATAATTTTTTTTTTTTTTTAAATTTCAACCTATTATTATTATTATTATTGTGCTTTAAATTTTTATTAACAAAAACACAATTTAACATACGTAAAATATAAAATATCAATTTTTTTATAAAAAAAAGTTAAGTAATTTACGAAACTAATTATATAGCATTTAAGAATGCTATGATATTAAAAATATCTCTAAATATAAGGAGGGAAAATGAATTCTTATCCCTCTATTTTTTTTTTTTAAAAGATAATGAGGGAAAAAAAAATTATTTCCTTTTTCAAAATTTGAAACCCTAACTTTTACTTTATATTCTCTTCACCTATTATTAGAGTTGTTTTAATGCCACCAAACCACCCACTCAAAATCCCTACTTTTACCACAAAGCTCTCAAACATCAATAACTGTCTTCATATTCTATTTTTCATTAAAAACTTCATATTTTTTTTGGTAAGTTGTTCTCTCTTTCATTCATTTTTTTGAAAAATCATGTTTAATTCTTGTTAATTATTTGATTAACTACATATCTGATTATTTGATATATATATATATATATATATATATATATTAGTTAGAAAACCTGGTTATGAATCTACATGTAGAAGTATTATATGTCTTCCATTATGAAGTTATATTCTTGGCAAGAGGCTTTTTCTTTTTTTAGTTTCAATATTTGATTTATTTTCCATCCTAGATTATTTTAGTTACAATCTCTACAATCTCTATTTCATAATTGTAATGGCTATGTAAATTCATATATGTTTATTTGTTTTTTTTTATTAAAGATAACCTTATTTTATTGATGTCTTTGAGGTTATGAGGATGAAGGTTTCTGTGTTTTATAAAAAGTAGAAGATGAAGATTGGTGGAGCAATCATGTTGTTGTAATTAGCTAAAAAAAAAAAATCATGTTCTTGTAATTTTTTTTCTTATAAAAACTAAATTCAAATTTTTGTATATAGAAATTTCTTTATACGTTTGATATGTTTTGTGAATCATGTAATTATTTTGATTAATTAATAAATATTTATATTTTTTCTTTTAATGTTTGTATTTTTTTTTTCATTTTTTGTTTTGTGCACAATTAAACTTTTTAAATGAACAATTGAGTAAATATAAAAAATATACAATTTTTATATTGGGTACAATTACAATAGCATTTTTAAGAAGTTATAATAACTACAATAATAATTTTTTTTTATTAATGATATAACATCAGTTAAATGCTATAAAAGAATAATTATAGTATTAAAAAAAACTGAATTTATAGCATGCAAATAATGCTATGAAAAGATAAAATTTTTAATCACACTGACTGTTATGGCATGCAACCGAATGCTATTGTTTACTTTTGATAGCATTTTTGTAATGCTATTATATGTGATATTTGTTGTAGTGGTTGAGCTATGATAAAGCTTATTCTGTGCTGCTTTCCTAGTACACAGTTCTCACAAAAGTCAAACTTGTTCACTTGATTTCCATTTAAGAGATCTCTTTTGCTTAACTCTAGAATACCTCTCACTCATATGGCCAAGTCTTATGTGCCATAGAATACCTTTGTCACTAATTTTAGAAGCTATACAGGCAGCCTCATTAGTGATTGTCTCACTTCTTAACACATATAGGTCATTCTTCTTATCACGCTTAAGGATGACAAGAGAACCTTTAGAGGCTTTTAGAACACCTCTTTCAACCTTATAGGTATAGCCTTCATCATCTAAGGCACATAGAGAAATTAGATTTCTTTTAAGGTTTGGCATCTACCTAACATTTCTAAAGACCCTAATCGTTCCATCATACATTTTGATGGCTACAGAACCTATGCCTCCCACATTACACTATTGATTGTTTCCAATCAACATACTACCACTATTGACTTTTTAAAACTCAGTGAACAAATCCTTTCTAGAACACATATGGAAAGAACAGCCTGAGTCTAAAATCCATTATGAACTCATATCTTCAGTACTAACAACTAAAACCTCACCAGGTTCATAGGATTTGGATGTTTAAGGTCCTCTATTTTTATGATTGGCTTATTTCATGACATACCACATTGGGTATGATTGTGTAATGGGTAGCTTAGGTCTTCTTGATGACAATCAAGGCAAGCTTCCAAGCATCTCTACGACATCAAGAGCAAGTGCAAGAGCGATAGGTAAATCACTTGACTTGATTCTTGAAGAGATTAAGGTGCACACACACACACATACTTCATGCATTTGTAATTGACATGCATTTGTACCTTATTGTTTTTGTGTGCATTCCTCTCACAATCACACTTGCACTTCATTGTTAGATCTAAGGGTGGTTTTATGTGATGTAATTCGTTTCCGTTTGATTGATCGGAAACGTCCGCGCATGGAATATGGTGTGCTTGTCTTAGCGTGATGAGTGACCAATTGAGAAGGTCCCATTCTTCTCTTGGTCTTGAATTACATGCTTTTCCCTCTAAGGTTAAAAATTGCATGTCTTTTCCTAGAGGCTTGAATTTTACTTTTGACCGTTGCCTTGACCGCTCTGGGTTTCCACAACAGTTTTTGTAGTGGTTTCTGTCCAATCTAAACCGCTCTGCTTACCGCTCCCAATACCGTTGCTGTTTTCCACAGCGGTGTCTTGTGCAGTGTGAATCATTGCCATGATCGCTGTGGCTTTCACAACAGTATCGGCAACGATCGACAACTGGCTTGTTTTTTAAAATGACGACCTTTTACTTTCCTCTCTCTTCTCCCTATATATACATCATTATCTCTTCTTCTTCATTTAAGCTCTCAACACAACAGAAACCCTAGAGAGAGAAAGAGAGGTTCTTGAGAGAGAAAGTGAGATTCTTGAGAGAGAAAGCACAAAGCTTGCTTCTTTGACTCTCTAAACCCAAAACTCATTTTCTTCATGCATCATTGAACATCATTTGTGCATGAGTCTCCATGGTTTCATGACTAGGTAAGTTAGAACTTCATTGAATATCATTTAATGTCCTTCTTACTCTAGAATGGGTATTTATTGCATGATTAAATACCTAGACTCTATATATTGCATATATTTATGAGTCTTGATAACATGATTGAGTTTGTTTGCGATAGCTAGGTTTTCAAGTTTATATATCTTCTAGCTAATTTATCTCATTAAATTGATTGAGATTGTTTGTGATAGCTATTGTATCTAAGATTGGTTATCATTTACAAAGATAAGTTGTATGCCATGACATATAATAATATGATATCTAGGATTGATTTTATTGACATCATTTAATCCTAGATAAGCATTTAGTATTGCCTAGCATTAATTGTTTTTTTTTAATATCATTGTATATTCACATAGGTTATTGATCTCTTCATGAGAATAAAGTCTTGTGACTACCGGTGTGCAGTGCTTAACTATAAAAGGCCCATGGGGTAGATTAGGAGGTGTGCACACCAAGAGTAGAGGACCAAGGGATATCACTAGGGATTGAACCAAGAGTGGTGAGTAGTAGTGTCCATAGCCTAAGGTTATCAAGAGTAAGGGTTCGAGTATCACTTGAGGGTGTAATTTCCCTTTCATATAGTGGATTTCAGTGAATATGTGTGGCGCACATAACAGCCCGTGGTTTTTCTTTGTTGAAGGTTACCATATAAAATTCTAGTGTTCTTTAATTTCTGCATTTTACACTTGATTTATTTTGTTGTGTGTTTAGGTTTTTATATGTTAATATTGTCTAATCGAAAAATTGGTAATAATCGATTAACAACCCATTCCCCCTAGGTTGCATTAGATACTTGTTGTATTATATTTTCAAGATGCCACAACTACATCACCATTCGATTGAGTCTTATCTTGAATTTTTTTTTTATTAAACTCAAAACAATACTTTATAATATGCCCTTCTTTCCCACAGAAGTACATTTCCTAGACCCATTCAAATTTCTAAATTGGGATCTATGATAAGGGGTCTTACTTCTACCTTTGTTTCTATTATCAGAGTTATTCCCATTAACTTTTACAGGCTGCCTACTTTTAGCAAACAAGTTATCCCCACTGTCCTTTTCAATTTTAAGTTGTAAATCCTTAGATTTCAAGGCAGAGATACACTCTTTAAGAGACAATTTCTGCCATATTTAATGGTAGCCTAGACATCTTTAAAAGAGTAAGGTAAAGAGTTGAGGAGAGTGATTGCTTCATTCTCGTCACTCAGCTTCTCAGTGTCCCCAACATTTGCTAACTCTATAGTCATTTTCTTGAATTCATCTAGATTTTAACTTAGGCCTTTACTAGGGACTATCTTAAAGCTAAACTATCTTTCTTTAAGATATATTTTATTAGTTAAGGTCTTAGTAAGGTATAAACTTTCAAGTTTCTTCCAAACACTACACACAGAGGTTTCATCATTTACTTCTCTAAGAATGTTATTAGAAAGATTCAAGATAATAGTTCCTAAAACCATTTCTAACATGTCATATTTTTGTTCATTAGTAAAATTATCAGTCAGTTTTTCTGGACCTTCAATGGCCTTAAGGATTTTCTGTTGGGAGAGTAAGGCTTTCACCTTTCTTCTCTAAATCCCGAAATCTCCAATGCCATCGAATTTGTCAATTTCAAACTTCATTGACATAAAAGTATTATTGAAATTTCCAAAATTGAAATTCGATACCTTTTCTTGAGTACTTGTAGCCTCGTTGGTATTTTCTTCTTCTCTAGATGAGACGTCAGGGGTTGAAAGCTCGGCTACTGGAGGATATATGTTCCCTTCGTCCGTCGTTGGTTTTACTTGTAGGCTTTAATACCATTGTTGGGTTTTGGTTCACACACAAAACCTTAACAACCCTTTCCTGTGTTACTAAAACTTGCAAGAAACACTTACAAAATATAGATCAAAGACTGCGTATATACAAGAAAAAATTATAAAGCAAGAAGAAAAATAAAGAACACTTAAATTTATTGTGGTTCAACTAAGAAGTAGCCTACATCCATGTTGAGCCTCATACAGAAGCTCTTCCACTATTTGAGAGTCTTTACAAGAAAATACAACACAAATGATACCCAGAAACTACCTAGAAAAACCCTTACAATTTCAGATTCGTTACCACTAAAGAGTAACAAACCCTAATAAACTCTTATAGATCAAGAACACGGATGACACAACACTCAACCTTTACACAAGGAGAATACAACTCACAAATCACTCTCAAATTCCAGTAAACACACTAGAGATTAAAAAAGATTCACTCAAGAACTCTAGAATCGCCATAAATCTAAGAAGAAAACAAGATCAACTTCAGTTGAGAGAAAACACGAAAAGAGAATTCAGAAAACCTAGCAAAAATGAATTTGATCCTTCTTTCTCCTTATTGCTTTCCTTTTATACCTATATCATCTGACTCAGCTTTATAATCTGTAACAACCAACCAGACCTTGCCATCTTAGCAATGTAATAAGTAGCTGATAGAGCTTTGACCAAGCTGTGGATCTGATAATTGGGCCTATCTTGGGTTGTTTCTGGATTGGGCCACCAGATGTGATATCTTTGATGTGCTAACTGTTTCCAATAATTTATTTTTTTAAAAACCCTCCATTGATGGAGGTTCCATCATTGTAAATTTAATGGAGGTTTATTTGATGACCTCTATTGGAGGTCAAACAGAGACCTCCAATGGAGATCGTTGAATAGACCTCAAATGGAGGTTGTCGAAATGGTTGAACTCCATTGGAGGTCGTTGGGTCGATGAAGCGGTTAAAAAAATTAGGGGCAATCAGTCTCGGATAGGGTATCCAAGACTTATTGTCGAGACTTATTACCAGATTTTTTTTTTTTTTTTTTGGTTTTTTATCATCTTCTTCATCGACCTCCAATGGATGTCTGACCTCCATTGGAGGAATGGAGGTCGATGTTGTTTCGACTTCCAATGAAGATCTGGAGGTCGAAACTACATTGGCTGAAGAATAATTTTTTTTTTTTTTTGTATTTTTGTAGTTTTGAAGGTCAAATTAAGTAAAGTGAGAGTAATTTGATAGTTTGATTTTTGTCATCTATATTAAGCAATTGGTGGCTGCATTGGCTCTTTTATTCAACAAATAAAGAAAAATCTATTTTATGAATATAAAAATAAACGTATGTTTTATACTTGGGTTCTAAAAATTAACAACACTATTTGAGTTTTTTTTTTTCCTATTAAGTCGAGTTTATATAGCATCTAAATGGTTTTGGGATAAAAAGACCCATCTTCCCTCTTAAACCGAACAACACATACAGTTCATTCGATGGGAGTTTAGGGAGAGAAATACAATGAAATCGAAAAACAAAACAAGGATAAAGAAAACCCAAAGTGAGAAAATGTAAATCTTAAAACTAAAATAAAGAAGAAAGATTACATAAAATAAAAAAACGTTTGTGAAACAAAAATAAAACGACAAGTCTCCAAAATCGAGTAAAGCATTAAGACATATTGAGTCTTTGTATGATAATGGAGGAAAAGTCCTATAAAGAGGCACAAGTAGCATGCTGATTTCTTATCATGAAATGACTAAAACCAAAGTTGCCGATATATCATATGTCTTGGGCAAGTAAAGTGAAATCACACAATAACCTCTTAGTCTTTTTTTTAAAAGTCTCTCCTCTTTTTTCTCTCTGAAATTTTGAGTGAGAGTAGTCTGGGGTGATCATTAGCTTAGATCCTTGCTTTGTAGGGGTATTTCTGGTCTGGTTACTTAATGAATTCAGAAGATATTATTGAGTTATGTGCATCCTTGTCCATTAATTCTAGAGATGGTCCAGTGCAATTACTCGATGATAGACTTAAATGTGAGGCAATAAATAGATTGTCTTTATGTCTGGTAGGTAGAATCCTTTCCAGTAAATGGGTTAACAGAGATGCATTTATGCGTGTGATAGGGAAAATTTGGCAGGTTAAGAAGGGTTTAGATGTTGAATCCGTGTCCGGTAATATGTTCACTTTCCATTTTAGAGATATGTATGATCTTGAGAGAGTTATTTCAGGGGGTCCTTGGAGCTTTGATAATGCTTTTATTGCCATGGAAAAACCTGTTGGTATAGGCACTATTGAGTCATTACGTTTTCATTAGGCTGATTTCTGGGTTCAAATTCTTCAAATTCCTTTACTATGCATGACTAGAGAGATTGGTAGATTCCTAGGTGGTATGATTGGTGAAGTTTTAGACATTGATGGAGGTAGCTTTGGTGATTGTGTAGGTAAGTTCATGCGAGTTAGGATTCGAATGGATATTATAATATTGTTGCAACGGTGCTTAAGGGTGGACATAATGAGGGATGGTGTAGAAACTATTATGATCCTTAGATATGAAATGCTACCTAATCATTGTTTCAAGTGTGTTATGGTAAGCCATAATACTCCGGAGTGTGATGCTATCGGCCCTTTTCCTGTGATCAAGGGAAAAGAGGAGCATCCGTTTGGGCCATGGCCCAGAGCGTCTGGAACTCTGCGCAAATCATATTATCAATCCCGTAAGGGTTCTGTTATTTCTCCGATCATTCAGGGTTCCAGCGGGAAGAATGAGAAAAGAAAAGGGAAAGAGATTCCGGTGGGTTCGGCTGGCAAAGATATTTCCAAAGCTGTAGAAGCTGGTGTTCAATTTGATGACATCAGACCCTCGCTGGATAACCCAAATAACGCTCAAAAGCAAGGAAATTTAGCTGGTGATTAGGGACTTTTGAGGAGGGAAGATGTCATGTCGTAGGAAAGTGAATTGGCTCATGTGGTCTGTAGCTCATATCAATAAGAAGAGAAGGGAATACAGGGGATAACATTAATGGCATTAATGGTGAAATGCAAGTGGAAAACGAGTATAATGATGCCAAGGGAAATATTGGGGTCTGTGAAAAGGAATTAGATTCCTAATCAATATCTCAGGAGACCCACCGCCCTGTTACAAATGAAATGTGTGAAGCCCATGTTATCAATGATAAGGCTAGTTCGGAGTGCATAGATCCATGTTTAACGAGTGGGCTTGTCTTGGGCTCTACGACAGATGGGCTTGTGGCTGGTTTAATGAGTAGGCCCATGGGTATTAGTTAACCGAAAGCTGTTAGCCGATCTAACTCAAACAGGTTGGTTCAAACAAGGAGAAGGGGCAGGGTTGATAGATGAAGACACAAAGGGGTGAAAGGTGAAAAATTAGGGATTTCTAGGGAAGTGTCAAAGGTTCGTTGCGGGAAGAGAAAGAATGGAACGATGGGTAATGATGTTTCTAGAGGCTGTAAACGAGCAAGGTATGTGGGTGAGAGCCTAATTTTAGAGATAGATAATGTCGGTTCATTTGATAAGGGTGAGCAGATCGAAAGCAAGGATGGTGTTGGGTATGATTCTACGGGAGAAGTTACTAGTTTTACTGTTTCACCAGCAGAAGAAGAAGCAGATTTATCGACCGACTTGTCCTTATCGGCCTACCGTTTGCAATGATTATTATGTCCTGGAATGCTCGGGGACTTGGAAGTTCCCTGGCATTCAATACCCTGCTTTCCCAAAAGTAGGAGGTATATCCAGACTTGTTGTTCCTCATTGCAGACCAGGTCAGGATGGAGGTGTTAAGAGTTAAACTTGGGTTTGCTGGAAAATTAGTGGTGAATGATGTTGTTAATTCGAGGGGTTTCTGCATGCTTTGGTCGGTTCAGGTCTAAGTGGTGCTTTTGAGCTATTCTTTGGCTCACATAGATGTTAGGTTGGTGTTGGCTGATAATCAGTGGTGGAGGCTTACCAGATTTTGTGGTCACCCAGATGCCAATCAAAGATCCCATTCGTGGGAGCTGCTTAGAAGGCTTGCGAGTTTGCATGAGCTGCTGTGGGTTTGTTTGGGAGACTTTAATAAAGTTCTAGATAGTTCTGAGAAGTTGGGTAGGGTTCCAAAGAGCTTTTCTTCTCTGTCTGAGTTTCGAGAAGTGTTGGATGATTACGGTTTGGAGGACTTGGGTTATGTTGGGCATCAGTTTACTTGGTGTAATAAGAGGGAATGAGCAGCTATGATTCAGGAAAGGCTAGACAGGGGTGTGGGAAATGTTGCTTGGCAGAGGTTTTTTTCATCATTCAAGATCTCACACCTAGACTATAGGCGCTCCGACCACCGTCCAATTCTGTTAGAATTTACGGATAATCTCTTAGTCCCTAGAATTCCTTTGAGGAAAAGACGTTTTTTCTTTAAGGAGTGCTGGGTGGATAATCAGGAATGCAAGGAGTTAATTTCGAACTCTTGGGTTGATAACTTTAGGCCGAATGCAGTGGATAGGGTTATGGGAAACATCCAGGTGTGTGGGGGTCGGTTGGATTAGTGGGATAAGTAGTGTAGGCGTGCCCTAAAAGAGGATATTAGAATTAAAAAGAAGCAACTTCAGGAAGCCTATAACAATATTTGCATAAGGTCTTGGAAGATAATACAGGGTATTGAGTCTAGTTTGGATTTTGCTTTAGAAAAAGAGGAGCGTTACTAGAGGCAAAGAGCAAGGATTGAATGGCTCAAAGGAGGGGATCGTAATACACAGTTTTTTCACATGAAGGCCACGGTTAGAAAATCCCGAAATAATATTAAGGGCCTCTGGGATTCTAATGGTTGTTGGCAAGTTTCGAGAGACGGTATGGAAGGTATTATTTTTTATTATTTTGGAAAACTATTTCAGTCCAGTACTTCTTCCCAGACTGATCTAGATAAGGTTTTAGAGAGGGTTGAACCAAAGCTTGATCCTTCCTTGAATATCTTCCTGGATTCGGCTTTCTCTATTGAAGATGTTAAGAAGGAAGCTTTTGACTTTGGAACCTTGAAAGGGCCGAGTAAAGATGGACTCCCAGGTCTTTTTTACCAGAAATTCTGGGGTCAAGTTAGGCCAAGTGTGACTAGAGCGTGCTTGGAAATAATTAATGAAGGTGGTTCAATGGAAAAAATGAACGAAACTCTGATCGTTCTTATTCCTAAAAAGTTAATTTCGGAGGATATTACAGATTTCAGGCCTATAAGTCTTTGTAGTGTCATTTACAAGATTGTGGCCAAGTCTATTGCTAATTGGTTCCGTTAGGTATTGGATGGAGTCATTTTGGAGACGTAAGGGGCTTTTGTTTTGGGAATACTAATTTCAGATAATATTATAGTAGGTTTTGAGTGCCTTCACATGATTAAAAAGAGGAAGAGGAAGAATGGCTCTATGGCAGTAAAGTTGAACATGTCGAAGGCTTATGACCGGGTATAATGTATTTTTATCGAAAAAATGTTACAAGCTTTGGGTTTTTTTTGCAAGATGGATCAGGTTGATTTCTAAATGCATCTCGTCTGTTTCATACTCCTTTGTGCTTAATGGCAGCGTTTGCGGTTTTATTAAGCCGACATGTAGGCTTCGACAAGGGGACCCACCCTTCCCTTATTTTTTCCTTCTCTGCTCAGAAGGTTTCTCTTCTTTGATCAACCGGGCGGTTAAGAAAGGTGAGTTGCAGTGTTTTAAATGCGGTCGAAATGGTCCCTCAATTTCCCATTTATTTTTCGCGGATGATAGCCTACTCTTCGTCAAGGCTATCATCTGTAATTGTGTTATGAATTGTGATCAAGCGGATCTTGGACGTCTATGCAAAGGCATCAGGACAGGTGATAAACTTCGAAAAGTCTGCAGTTTGTTTTAGTCCTTCTCTTACAGGTCTTGAGTGTGGCTCTTTGGCGGTAGCTTTAGGCATTGGGGTGGTAGAGTGTCATGAGAAATATTTAGGATTGCCATGCTTTACATTGGAGGAAGAAGAAAGAGGTTTTTGCTGATACTATTCGCAGTATTTGGGACAAAATGAAAGGTTGGAGAGATAAGTTTCTGTCATTCGGGTGTTAAGAGGTGTTAATCAAGGCGGTTGTTCAAGCCATTCCAACATATTCTATAAGCCTCTTTCAGCTCCCAAAAGGCCTTTTAGATGAAATTTACCATTTGTGTGCGAGATTTTGGTAGGGAATTAATGGATCTTCAAGGAAAATACACTGGTGTAAGTGTTCTTGCCTTTGCGTGGTTAAAGATAGAGGTGGGTTGGGTTTTAAAAACTTAGAGATATTTAACAAAACACTTCTCGCAAATCAATGCTAGGGCATTATGTCTAACGAGAAGTCCTTGGCTGCCCGTGTCCTGAAAAATTGTTATTTTCCGGAGGTTGGATTCATTGAGGCTGAGATGAAGAATTCGGCGTCATTCATATGGAAAAGTTTAATGTGGGGTAAGGAAATCATTATGGTGGGCACTAGATGGAGAGTGGGAGATGGATCCAAAATTCAAATTTACAGCCACAGATGGTTGCCGAACTCACAACTTTCAGGCCTTTTTCTCCCCCTCTTTTAGGCATTAATGCCACTATTAGCCAACTTATTTTACCTTCTGGAGTGTGGAATTTTAACCTGTTGAGAAGTGTTTTTATTGAGGAAGATGTTGCAGCTGTTTTGTCTATTCAGATTAGGAGTCACCAACAGATGGATTCTATCCAATGGCACTATGTATCAAGGGTTCCTATGCTACAAAAAATGGCTATTGGGTAGATCATTCTCTTCAAGCTGAGCCTTCGTCTTCACATTCTGGGGCCCTGTCCAGCGTTTCCTTTGCTTGGTGGAAGGTTCTGTGGAAACTTCATATCCCTCCCAAGGTAAAGATATTTGTGTGGAAAGCATGCAACAATATGCTCCCTTATTTTGATAACTTGGCAAGCCGCAGAATTCCAGTTCTGAAGATATGCCCTTTGTGTAAAAGCAGCAGCGAAACCATTCTCCATGGGTGATGGAGCTGCAGCCTGTTAAAGCCATTGTGTGATTGTTGGGAGTCGAAACTTTCTGGTAATCATAAGGATAAATATTTATTTTTTGAGTTTATGATTAGCAGTTTTTCGCTTTTGGTTTGTGAGGATTTAGAGCTTTTTTGTGTGTGACTCTGGAAATTGTGGTCCATCCGTAATGTTGCCATTCATGATCCGAAGCTGATCAAAGAAGTGGATATTATGGAATGGACGTGCTATTTTATTTGAGTTCCATGATGCCAGCCCTTGTGTGGTTAGGAATACTCATGGTAGGTGCAGTGATCATGCTTGGAAACCTCCTGTCCAAGATGTTTATAAAATAAATTGTGATGCTGCGATTAGAGGGACTTACGGTCTGGAAGGAGTTGGGATTATGATTCGTGATTCTTTTGGTTTGGTTATGACGTCAAGTTCTCAGAAGATTGATGCTACCTTTACGCCACAAGTGGCTGAAGCAGTAGCAATATTTTGGGGTCTACGATTGGCGATTGATACTGGTCTTTCTCCGTGCTTGGTTAAGTCCGATGCGGAAATGGTGGTAGGGTGGATTACGAGTAGGGAGTTTCTGCTCTCGGAAATAGGAAGTGTTATTGCTGATATTAGTTTGTTGCTTGTTCATGCGTGTTGTAGTAGTGTTAATTTCGTCCATCGAAAGGCTAATCAAGTAGCCTATATGTTAGCTAAAAACAGTCTCTCAGTTGTTGGGGATATGTTTTGGTTGGAGGAGTTTCCTCTCTGTGTTGGTTCACTCGTTGTAGCTGAATGCCGTGTTTCGTTGTAACCATTGGGTTTCCCTAAAAAAAAAAAAAAAAAAAAAAAAAAAAAAGTGAAATCACACAAAGTCCTTTTGAGGAGTCAAATCATGCACACAACCACATAAGGATGAAAATATCCATATTGTTATAAAATGAATAAGAATAATCAATAATATAAGACATAAACTTAAAGTATATAAGAAGAGAGAAAGAATAGATAAAAGAGAGAAGTCTTTTATTCATCAATTGTTCTCATCAAAGGTGTATCCAATACAATGGTGAGAGACCTTTTATATAGTCTCACAATCCCACATTACATTAAGTATAAATAAATTACATTATAATGAATAATAAAATTGATCATTATGGTAGAGCTAGTGGGAATACAAAAGGATGGAAGTTTCTTCCTTGGATTGATGGATATTTATTCATATGTAATTGCATAATATTTATAACACTCCTCCTTGAATTATGTCCATCAATCATGCATTGAATATGCCTCGTTAAAACCTTTGCTAGTAAAAACCTAGTGGGAAAAAAACTAGCGGTGGAAAAAGAGTACATTATTCATCTACATCTCTAATTAACTTTTAATAGTTATGGGGGTACAAAACCGCCTCATTAAAACCTTACTAGAAAAACCTTATAGGATAAAAACCTAGTGTAGGAAAAAGAGTACAGTATATAATATTATTAGTAACTCCCTCTGATAAAGTGATAAATACACTCCCCTTCATGCTGACGTGGATGCTTCAATATTTTGCAAAGATATTGCACCCCAATACCATGTACCATGATTTTGCTTGTTGAAATTGGTAGTGTATTTATAAATAAATCTACAGGATTGAAACTTGAGCATATTTTTTATCACCACTTTTTTGGAGATCATATGTAAAGAACTTTAATAAAATCGTTTTTTGAATTGGTTCAACTTATTATATACGACATCATGTATGTTGTTTTATTATAAAAACATAAGTTGAACTTATATTTGGTACTTCGAGATTTAAAGTTCTTCTATTCGATGTGTTTTATCCATGAAAAAGTACTTCAGGACCTTTATATATATATATATATATATATGTTGATTCATGTAGTATTATGCTAATTGAAAAACACTCAACTCGCCCATTAACCGAAATTAATTTCTAAGATTTTTCAACTTAGAAATTATTCCTTATAAAAGTATAATTTGTAAACTCATCAAGAGTATTAATAAGTCTCAAAAGATCAATATATACTTATTAGGAATCAAATTTGTTGATTCTTTCAACATAATATTCATAAAGGCGTATTCACTACATGCATTTTGTTTTATTAAATTCAATATATACAAAATTTAGTATTGAACTACTTGCTTTAGGCATTTAAATCCTTCTAGGGTTTTTATTTATTGTCAAACTAGGTTTCTACAGTAAACATTTTATTTTAATTCGTACGAAAAATAATTATATTTTACAAGTTTGATCTCATCAAACATTTGGACTACAAGTCCAAAATTTTCAAATTCAAAATAAGTATAAAACTCTGCCTTTAATTTTTCACCACTATGTCGACATATATACAATTAATAGTTTAAGATCATCATCATATTTTTCATAATATACAAAGCAATATATGATCTCAATTTCTATATTATCAATATAATTGATTTACATTTCGTAATCTATGTGCCTCTTCAGGGGTTATTGAAATCTCTTTAATGTTTAGTACACATGCCTTTTTATACAAATATTCCTTTCGGAGAAATATAATTTCTTTATTTTTGGTACATGTGTCTCTATTGGGACAATTGAGATCTATCTATTTTTTACTTCAATAGTCTTATAGGGGGGATTAACATTTCTATATGTATCTTCAGTATCTTGTTTTTCACTTGTGAGACTAACTCTTCGGGAGTCTTTGATGATGATGATTCATTTTTCACTCAAATATTATTATGATATTTCAAATTTCACTTCTAGGGAACCTTATCATTTTAACGAAATTGTCTTTTATTAGCAGATGATTTTTGCTGCCATTTTATAAATTCTTCTACAGGAACAACCACCCGGGTTTGTATATTGGCAGAATGTAATTTTATTATTTTCTTCGAATCATCTGAAAAATTATTTGCATATTATACAAATCACAAGATGATGTAAGCCACGTAATTTCACGTCGTTTATCAATTTATCATAATTCTTCCCCTAACGACGAGAAAATTAAATTTTTATTCTTCGAGAAAATCTTTTGCATCATCATAATTTTCTACATAACCTCATTTATTCTATCATATTTTCTTGTAAGTACTTATATCATCTTATGTTCTTAAAGAACATTCAGTACCAAAAATAATTTTTATTTATGAAATCGATATCCATAAAAAAAATTTTTTCAATATCACGATTCATCGTTTTTTTTTTTTAATTGAACTTCTAGTTCATAACATTTCTCGTATTAAGTATATGATCTTATGACAAAATAAACAATAAAAGAACACATGCTTTTTGCATGAGACAAAAATAATAAAATAATTTTAATGGACTCAAAATAATTTCTTTTGTTATAGATCTACCAAATCTAACAAATACAAAATTTTATTTTCATGTAATTTTATTAGCTCTTTAAGAGTGTTCATTATACTTGGTAAAGATTAACAAAATATTAAGATGTACCGCATGTACATAATCTTTGTCTTTATCTTTATATTTAACATATATAGCAATAAAAAAGTTTTTATAATTCTTGAAAGGTATGTATATTCAAAATCTTTACAAATTTTCTTACTAAGTTTTGGTGTTATTCCACTTCTGGTTGAATGAATTGAATTTCTCATAGTGATCACCTTAGCTTCAATAATTATTTCAACTATCTACATTAGCATCACAACCATGATATTTTAAAAGAAACATCATTCACTTCAGGGAATTATATTAATCCAATTGGGTGATGTTTTATGGTTGAAATAAGACATGATATCAATTTAAATATTCTCAAATTTATAATCTCAATATTGCTCATTCAAGAGCAAATTAGAGGTATGTAATTATCATGATATATATTGTTACTTCAGAAACAAATATTTGAATCACGAAGTGTAAGGTATTTTAATCATGTCTTTTCATTCGGTAGTCAAATCGTTCATCTTATCGAATCAAAATGACTATTAAATCTTTCCATGAAATATTTATATTTCAATTCATCATTAAAAAGAATGATTACTAAATAACAAATTAATGTAATTTGACATGACCAGTTTAACAATAAAATATGTTTAATCTTTATAAAAATGCTGGATATATATCATAACAGTTATGAATAAGTAATATTTTATTCAACAAATAACTCAAATAAGTAATATTGCTCGTATGTATAATGTAAATAAATTAAAATGTACATATGATAATAGAAATTTTAAAAGATCGTATTTGACTATTACCTTTCATACCTTACTACGTGAAGGAATTACAAAATGAATAATACTCATTTTATTATAAGATATATCAGCTATAAAAAAAAAAAAACAATTAAAGCCAAATATAATTCACAGATAAATCATATCAATTATTAGATACTACAACAAAACTTATAAATTAGTAAAACATGACATTGTTTTCAGGAATGTTGCAATTACAAGTTTTATGTAATATTTTAATATAATTCAAAACAATACAAAAACTTAATTTTAGACAACTTAAGCACCAAAAATATAATATTATATTAATAAGACCATGTGAAAACAAATCCACTATATAATAAAACCACAAATTTTAAAAATCACTCGAGCGACTATAAAACTATATATCTCAAAACGAATAAATTCAAATGTCAATGAATAAATAACATAAGCAATTTGTGATTAATAGATGTGCGAAATATGAAAATTATAATATATGAAAATATAAAATTTCATATTTACGTACCTTTGTCAGGAGCAGAATAAGCGAAAATAATGAATATTTCATTCACATTTTGAAGCATCTTATTTAAAGACGTCAGCTTCTTAATAAAATCATACCAACTCTTGGAACTTATGATTTGTTAATAAATTATAGGTTTGTAACTGAAATTTAGAAAAATTCAAAACTTCAGGTTTTGAATGGAAATTACAATTTAATTTTTACAAATGATAAGGACCACAATTAGATGAATTTCAGGTCTTTCAATTCTAATTAAATTTGGTATCATCATACCTTCAAGGCTGATTAACTAGAATTGAGAACATTAGGTTATAAAAAGATCGATAGAAAAAACTTCAGGTTTTGAATTTGTATTAATATTTAGAGTTTCAGCCTTTGTATTTCATTTTTCAATATGCTAATTGTTAAATATCTATTTAACAATGTAAAATTAAATTACCTTTTGATTCATTAATCCATGTTCAAAAGTATGGAATTTCAAGTTCAATTCGAGACTTTAAAATTCAGAACTTCAAGTTCTCAATTGTATTCGAATTTAGAACTTCTGATTCTATCTTTATTGATAAAATCCAATCACATAATTGAAATACTTAGATCGTGCTCAAAATGAGATAATATATATATACCCTTCAAAATTAGATAAAATATATTTATCCTTTTGTAATTTTTGGACTTTATTTTAAGTCCACGTCCTCCTAAATAAATCACAAAAATGATTGCATAATATCCATTAACGATTGGATATTTGGTTATGATTATATCATAACACTAAGTTCATAATTTATTATTTTGAGAACTTCAGGTTTATAATAAAATTCATTTTAATAGAAGTTTAAAATTTCATTATAACTTCACGTGCATATATAAACTTTAAGTTTATAATTGAGAATAATGAATTTTAGAACTTCAAGTTCTGATTCGATGGAAATTCATTATTTTGTATTTTGATTTTATTACAATTTATAATTTCCAATAAGATTATGTTAAGCTTCAGACTTTTTGATTTTGCAATCTCCAGACATCAGATCAAGCTTCAGGCTCTTTGATTTCACAATTTTCAAATATCAAATCAAGTTTCAGGCTTTTTGATTTCACAATTTTCAAATATTAAATCGAGCTTCTGGCTCTTTGATTTGGCGATCTTTGGTTGCAATTCATTCTCTTTATTATTGCAATCTTCAGGTTGCAATACATTTAATTAATTATATTTTTTATTTCTTGGCAATCCAAATAATATTGTAAACAAAAATAAAATGGGAGAAGAATAAAAACAACTATTTAGAATAAAAATATTAAACTAGAAATAGTACTTTACAGTTTGTTGGAGGGCTTGATCCCAACAAGAATGTTGTCTTTGTAATCACATATCAAACTTGGATTAGATGATTTTTGTCTTTGAGTAGAAAACTTTCAAATATGGAAATCAAAACAACGTGGTTAGAGACTCGTGCTGATAACGTGTTATAAAATGAATAAGAATAAACAATAATATAAGACATAAACTTAAAGTATATAAAAAGAGAGAAAGAATAGATAAAAGAGAGAAGTCTTTTATTCATCAATTGTTCTCATCAAAGGTGTATCCAATACAATGGTGAGAGACCCTTTATATAGTCTTATAATCCCACATTACATTAAGTATAAATAAATTACATTATAATGAATAATAAAATTGATCATTATGGTAGAGCTAGTGGGAATACAAAAGGATGGAAGTTTCTTCCTTGGATTGATGGATATTTATTCGTATGTAATTGCATAATATTTATAACACATATGTACATATATATCATTATTGCGACTTGTCAAAATATAAACGAAAATATCTTGATGGATGTTAATGTAAGATTCACGAAAAGTGCATAAATTTAGTTTAAAATAATCTAAAAAGGTTAAAATAATCTAACATAAAAACACATTTATTTCAAAGACATATATATATATATATAATATCTAATAAGTATAGGGTATAAATATGAATATAATGTATATAGAAGATGTATAAAATTGAAAATATTCCATTAAAACTTCATTCTCTAATAGTTTGTATCATATAAGTCATATAAATTTTAATAGCAAAATGAAGACCTAGGTAGTTCAAACATGTGGCTACCGTCTTGATTCATACAATATTGATATAATGTCATTAAATTTGAATGGTTTTCTTATATTTTTGTTTTATTTTTTTTCTCTTTTTTTTCTCTTTAAAGAAGTTTGACATTTTGTCTTTTTATTTTAAGTCTTCTTGCATGTTTTTTTGTATGAAAATGTAATAGTTAACTATTGCAAATTTGTAATAGTTAACTATTACAAATTTACAAATTTACTTTTGATTTTTAAATAGTTTCAAAATTCTATTTTATGTTCATTATTCTGGTACTCAATTTTCATGTCATAAAAATATATGATAACAAATTTATAAAAAATGAACAAAAAAGGTAGATTAAAAACATCAGGTAATATCATCAATTTTTCACTTTATATTTATAGAAATATCACTGATATTTCACGGAATTATCCACAACAAGGTAGATTAAAAACATCAGGTAATATCATCAATTTTTCACTTTATATTTATAGAAATATCACTGATATTTCACGGAATTATCCACAACATTATGTAACTATACAATCCTGTATAGTAGTTGAACCTGAAAAAATTGCTAAGTAGTCTTAAAGTGAAGTCAAAAGGTATATATGTTTGTCATACTATTTAAACTCAAATTATTGAGTTTAACTACAATATAGAAAATGTTTTGTTAATGGACAATTATGTGCGAGAGGGGTAGTTTCTTTTTGTTTTAAACTTTTTTAATTTTTAAATCCTTCATTTATATATATATATATAGTCATGGATTTAAATTTTTTTAATAACATTGGACTAACTTAGAGAGAAAAAGCATCATAATCGATCTTATATTGAAAAATTTCTAGTCAATAACCATGCATATAATAAAAAAGAATAAAATAATTCATAAAACACATAACAATGTGTGAACAACTCAGAGGAAATCTGTACTATTAAATCAATTAAATATTTGGATCACGAGTGTAGTGATTAGACCTCTATCATATTCGTGCTGGATTTAAAAAATAAATAAATAAACTCAAGCCATAAAATAGGTCCACCACAAACAGAACAGCCTATAAAGAGAGGAAAGAAATTACGCTTTAAGAGAGGAGAGAAATTACGCTTTGAGTGGTAATGCAAATTTGGATACTTGACATTGACTACCTTGTCCAATTTCTTCTTAAAAAATGAAGCAAACCCAATTGAGTTTTTAGAGATAAAAATAAAACAAAGACTCCCCATTAAAACGAGATTTCTCAAACGCAGTGCAGAAACTTCGTGGCAAGGGAAACCATACAATCACGAAAGAGATTTCCATCAAAATCACTTGAGGATGATAAATATTCACTCCTCAATTTCCTACGAACACCTTCAACAATTTCGTCAACAAATTTGGAGTCAGGCTACCAAATGAAATTACTAAACAGTACTGAGCTATTATTTTTAGTTTTCACCCGGGTGTCCCCACCCATATTGGAGTGAGACTAATTTTGTCGAGTTCACTATTGCTAACCCTCTTAAAAACATGACGTGTGTCTATGAAATGGATAAATTTATCTAAACCTTGTTATCTTTTTAGACAATTTTACCTTTCCATAAACATATGTTATGTATGGGGTAATGCTCATCCCCTGGGGGAGGGGGGGTTATCTTTTTAGACAATTTTACTTTTCCATAAACATATGTTATGTATGGGGTAATGCTCATCCCGGGGGGGGTGTATAGACTCAATCTTGTCAGCCCAGGAGGCATGGGACAAGACCTGGCCAAGAGGTGCTCCAATGCTGGCTCGAACTTTGGCACTGCCCGAACGATTCAGCCGTTGCTGAAAAATATATCCCCGACGTGTGATTTGGACCCACACCGTTTGTAGAAGCAGCTGTATAGAAAGTGCTTCCAATATATAAATCATTTATCTGTTGTATATTTTTTTAATGCTTGTTGTAATCAAAGCTGCAGGATCCATATATAAAAATTGGAATTCACATATAGTAAGACACTTCCCTTCTATTGAAAGTGTGACCCACAAATAAATCCTTATTTTCAAAAATATTCCATAGTACTGCACTACTGCTACAACATAGAAGATAGAAAATATAATATTATCGTTAATTTGAATGAAAGCAAAACAAAGAAAGTGAAATACAAGTCAATTATAAGCTAAATTTTGTCGATGGCAAAAAGTTTTGTATTTTTTCTTTTACAAAAATTAAATTCTTGCATAAGGAGTTGCGTAAGCCCATGCAGAGTCATGATTTTTCCTTCGGAATTTGAGTCTATAACTATGTAACGTTACAAAATCAAAATCTCAATTCATCTCGACCTGTAACGTAGGTTACAAAGTTCACCGTGAAACATTACAAAGTCAAGATCTTCTACAATTATATATATATATATATATATATATGGTAGCTAGTCGGCGTTCTAGCTTCGAATGTGACTTGCTTTCTAGCTAGTTTCTATCAAGTCTTCAACTTTTTGCCTAGATTGGGTAGGCCTAGGATGACTTGATGACTTTATAAGTCATCAACTCAATTTTTCTACGGGGCCTTGCAAATATAGCCCATCCCAACAATCATTTTTAGGAAATAGCCGTTTGGGAAAAAAAGTATATATCTAGCCTTTCCTGAACTTTACTTTCTAGGAAATAGCCTTTGGAAGACAATAATACCCTCCATAACTAAACTGTACAATATGACAAAATTACTCTCTTACATTGTGTAAGGACGAAACTGCCCTTCTCTTCTTCTCCTTCAGTTGACTAAAGAAAACCAAAACTTTCCGAAATTGGGTCATCTTCTCCACCGTTCTCCTATCGTCGGGAATCCACTCCATCGAAGTTGGGTCACTCATTCTTCCCATTTCAAAACCCATCGTTTTCCTGTCGACTGGAATCCACTCCATCGAAGTTGGGTCCTCTCCGCTGGAATCTTGCTACCGACCGTATTCTCGACGGTGATCGGAATCTTAACAATGCCACCACCTCCTTCAATCGAGTTTCACTATCAAGCTTCATTGTCAAGAATACATAGTCAATGTAAGTCCCATAATGACACTTAAGTTTCCAATGTCATTGAATCTCTTGGTCTTTGATTGTTGATTCAGTTTGAGATGTTTTTGATAGAATGAGGGATTGAGGGTTTTGGATTTGTTTCCCATGAATTGGGGTTTGTGTATGTAGTATTGTTGGGTTTAGTTAAGGTGTTTGATGAAATGCCACATCAAGCTTTTAAGAGGTGTATGTATATTTGTTTGTGCTAATCGTTGCCAAACCAAAACAGGTTTAGGAATTTGCTATTGTTGTTGGTTGATGGTGTATGTATATTTGTTTGTGTTTATGGTGTGTGAATGTTTAATTCGTTTGTGTTGATCGCTGTTGGTTATTTGATTTTGCTATCTTGTATTGGGTGTTGTTGATTTTGAAAACAGAAGATGAGGTAAGCTTGGGAGGAATGTAGTAGGCCTAGAAACCATTCGTAGGCCTAAAACAATTGTTCCTAGGCACTCACCTAAACTGACATTACAGTTTAGGATTAAAGTGTTGGTTCTAGGGGTTGGTTGAACCAAAACAGGCGGTGTTATTAATTGATTTTGCTTTTAATAGTGCTGAGACTGGTGTTATTGATTTTGAAAACACAAGATGAGGTAAGCCTGGGAGGAATGTAGTAGCCTGGGAACCATTCGTAGGCCTAAAACAATTGTTCCTATACACTCACCTAAACTGACATTACAGTTTAGGATTAACGTGTTGGTCCCGGGGGTTGGTTGAACCAAAACAGGTGGTGTTATTGATTGATTTTGCTTTTAATAGTACCCGGGCTGGTGTTATTGATTTTGAAAACACAAGATAAGGTAAGCCCAGGAGGAATGTAGTAGGCCTGAGAACCATTCGTAGGCCTAAAACAATTGTTTCTAATCACTTACCTAAACTGACATTACAGTTTAGGATTAAGGTGTTGGTTCCTGGGGTTGGTTGAACCAAAACAGGCGGTGTTATTGATTGATTTTGCTTTTAATAGTGTCGGAGCTGGTGTTATTGATTTTGAAAACAGAAGATGAGCTAAGCCCGTGAGGAATGTTGTAGGCCTGTGAACCATTCCTAGGCTCAAAATTTTGTTTCCTAGGCTCTCAACTAAACTGAATTACAGTAATTGATATACTGTTATTGACTAATTTTTTATTTTTTATTTTTAAGGTCTAAGTTTACCATATGTTGGCTGTTAGTTAAGTGCGGTGAGCATTGGAAGGGTAACGTGTTTACTGGTTCTATTTCATTTTCAGTACGTCTAACAAAAAAAGACAATGGAGTGTATGATGAATTGGTTGAAATGATATACCACCGAACAGGGGTTAGTAGAGACCAAATTGAGTTGAAGCTAACTTTGCATGTGGAAATGGGGGTTGATAAAGTTAGATTGTCTGTTATGAGTGATAACGATGTAGAGTTCGTGATTATTCATAAGGAAAAAGGTTGGGTTGCAATTGATGTTGAATTTGTCAACAAACCTGAATTTCGACCTCCACAAATCCAATCCCATCAGCATGTATGGTCTCTCCTGTTAAACCCACTGATATTCAACGGTCTCCCGGCGGTACTCCAAACTATAAATCCGTTAGTGGTAGCAATAACTCACTTGCATCTCAGGTTTCACCCGGATTTACGTTAGCATACAATGACCAAACGACGCCAGCATTTTCTACCATGCATGCAGTTATGGGTGACAATGATAGTTCCGAAAGCATCGATACTTCCAAAAGGCCCGATAGTTCAAAAACCAGTGATACAGAAGATGAGAGTGGTGGTGGTGGTGGTGATGATGGTGGGCAAGTGGAAACGGTTCTTGAAACAGAAGAAGGAGGGGTGAGTGGAACACCCAACAGTTCTTCACCTTACATGAACACATGGTGGACAGTATCAGGGTTAGAGCTTTACTCAATTAAAGTCGTTCGATCAGTGGATGTGTTTGACAATTCAAAAAATCAAGGTCCATTATACAAAGGCCAGATGTTCAAGGACAAACGTACATTGAATCAAGCTGTAGGGTCGTATGCATTTGAAGAGAGGTTTGAGCACTGGGTTTCACGATCTTCCAATACACGATTCATTGCACAATGTAGTTAGAAAAGTTATGGATGGATTATTCGGGCATGGAAGTCAAATATGGGGACTTATTGGCATGTGAAGGCGTTCGTTAATGAGCACACATATGAGAGTAATGACAACTACAACGTTGAATTTAAACCTGTAAGTGCTGCAGTGATAGGGGATTTGTTTGCAAGAAAATATCGAGATCCCGGATGCATCATCCGTCCTAAAGATATAGTTTATGAGATGAGGGAGCAGCATGACATACACCTTTCTTACAACAAAGCCTACAGGTAGAAGGAGCAAGCTTTGAATTAGGTATTTGGCGATCCGTTGAAATCCTTTCAAAGGTTGCCATATATATATATATTTTTTATGTTTTGGAACAATCGAACCCCGGGACTATGACAAAGATCAAGACCGACTCGTAAAACAGGTTGAAATATGCATTCATAGCAATTGGAGCCTCTATAGAGGGGTTCAATTATGTTATTAGGCCGGTTATCTGCATCGATGCAACCCACTTGAAGGGTAGGACTAGGGGTGTTTTGTTAGTTGCGGTGTGCAAAGATGAAAATGAGATGATATACCCTTCGGCATTTGGGTTTGCAAACTCCGAATGCACAAAGTCGTGGACTTGGTTTTTGAAGAAACTCCGTAAAGTGATCTAAAATTCGGACCGTGTGATGTTAGTTTCGGATCTCCACAGTGGTATATTTAATGCAATGGAAGCTATATTCCCAGATGTAGCACATTGGATTTGTGCATACCACTTGGCACAAAATCTTAAAAAATTTTGCAAGTAGAGGGATGATGTGATTTGGCTTTACTACCGTGCTACGTATACATATCATATCGAGGAGTTTGACCATTTAATTTCTGAGTTGAAAGAAACCCACCGTAAGGTTTACGATAAGGTCACGGGTGCTGGGGTAGAGAAGTTTTCACGTGTATATAGCCCTAGAAAGAGATATTTTTTGATGACCACCAACATAGCTGAGTCAATGAATTCTTGTCTAGTTGCGGTCCGAAAATTGCCTATCACAGCAATTGCAGAATGTTTCAGAGATTTGTTGCAAATATGGTTTTCCGATCGTCGGACAAATGCATGTGAAATGTCTACATACTTGACAACGTTTGCAGACGAACACATCAAAGATAGGAAAGAAACAACGGATCTGTCTGAGATTTACCCCATTAACTACAATACATTTAAGGTAGACGACAAATGGATTCCTAGAATGGTCAACTTTGACGAACGTTCTTGCTCATGTCGTCAATGAGATTTAGATGAATTACCGTGTTTTCATGCAATGACGGTTGCTAGGTATGCCTCTCGGTCTTTTATCTTTGTTAAATTTTCTGTTGTGGTTTTGTTTACAAACTTTAATTTGTGTTTGTTGGTGTGTTATGGCCTAGGTTTAAAGGTATGTCAATCAACGCACTGGCTTCTGACCTATACACAATAGGATTTCTTAAACATGCTTATGAAATGGTTGTCAACCCTGTTCCGGATCCCGATTTTTGGGACATTCCTGATGTAATCTGGAACCGTATTGTATTGCCATGGAAGAGAAAGATTCTGCCAGGAAGACCAAAGAAGTTGAGGATACCATCTGCTGGAGAGAAAAGAAAGTTACATTCTTATTCAAAGTGTGGAAAAAAAAATGACACAAAAAAATTACTTGCCCGGAACCATCATCTAGCACATACAAACCAACTAAAAAAGCTCGATAATGTAGCATTTGTATAAAGAAGGACACAATAGACTTAAGTGCCCAGACAAGGCACCTGAACCAACCTTGATTGACACGGACGAAGAGAATGCTGCTGGAGAACCTTTGTGAACTCTGCTGAATAGGCTTGTATGGTTTGGTGGGAAAAGTTTTAGGCCAGCACCTGGGCTGTAACCTAGACCTGTGGCCCTAAAGCCATGAAACTATGCTGGGTGTGAACTGGAGTTGTGTACATTAGATCTTGTTTTAGGGAATTTATAAAATCTTTCATAGGTTCAAGAGAGTTTTTCCTCGACAAGTCATCAGAAGTGACACTTTAAAAAAAGGAGGTAAGCTCGGTAAGTTGAAGGCCTAGGAATTGGTACTTTAAGCCTAGGAACAACACCTAGGCCGTTGGTGGATTTATTTTCGAATTAAATATATATTTTCAAAATAATTTACTTCATTTTTTTTCCGATGGGATGTTTTTTTTTATATGAAATTGAAATATTTGTTTTTCCAGGTCCATAGTAAATGTATCGTCCAAGTATGCTTTGTTTTCATTGTGTAATCATTCACACAGTTGGTTTTGGATCAACATTGTCAAAGATTACACAATATATTTACCATGAATCGTGTAAGTATGGTTTTCTTTTCATCGTGTAATCATTCACATTGTTCATCCAAAATAACAGTATTAAAGACACAATGAAAACTAAGTATCCTTACACGTTAAATTTACCATGAACAATGTGAATGATTACATGATGCAAACTAAGCATCCTTAAACGATAAATTTAAAATTGAATCGTGTAAGTATGTTTATTTTTCATCGTGTAATCAGTCACACTGTTCATCCAAAATCTTATGCTTTTAAAGATTACAAGATTGGGTCATTAGCATCCTTACAAGATAAATTTACCATGAATTGTGTAAGTATACTTAATTTTGATCGTGTAATTATTCATATTGTTCATCCAAAATCAACAGTGTCAAAGATTACACGATGAAAACTAAGCATCCTTACACGCTAAATTTACCATTAATCGTGTAAGTATGCTTACTTTTCATCGTGTAATCATTCATCTTGTTCATCAAAATCAACAGTATCAAATATTACATGATGAAAACTAAGCATCTTTTCATGCTAAATTTACCATTAATTGTGTAAGTATGCTTACTTTTCGTCATGTAATCATTCATATTGTTCATCCAAAATCAATAGTATCAAAGATTACACGATGAAAACTAAGCATTCTTACACGCTAAATTTACCATTAATCGTGTAAGTATGCTTACTTTTCATCGTGTAATCTTTAACCATTTAGTATGTAATGATGATTCATTCAAACACACTATCCAAACACATTTCAAAATATATCCAAAATACATAAAAATTGTAATTACCCATCAAAAAATATTTTACACGCTACTCATGGTTCTAAAGAGTTGGCAATAATATCCCTAGCGAATTGTTTTCTAAAGCTTGGGATGTCCTGGTGCACAAAATTGAAGTTGGGTTCTTTCCCCATCATTACATACTCTATTCCCTTTAACATAAAAGTACCACAACTGCTACCGTCCACTTGACATGGGAATTGATAGGGGGCTAATCTCACAGCATTCATACAAGCTAGACCTCGGTTCTTTCGTTTACTCATGTTGTAGTAACCAGACTCTTTGTAAATGAGTGGGAACAACTGATGTAGAGGCAATACCTGTTGTTGTCTATATCGTGGGTTGTCCAGCAGTAGATGTGCGCTTGAGTCATAAATTGTAATTTCCCATTCGTGTAGATGAACTACACAAAATACCCAATGGATGCTTCCCATGTTGCAAGGGACTATAACTTGTTACAAATAAAGTTGTTTCAGCATATTGAAGTGAGTATGTATTCAATTGAGTAAGTCAACTATCTTACATCATCAACACTAGCCCATGGCATCCCCCAGACTGGTTTCTCACCGATAGCATATACTATTAAGTCTAATGGGACATCAAATTTTGACGGGTAGAACGTTTTCGCCACTGGTGCATGTAAATATGGCTGAAATTGACTCCAAAAAATTTTAAGCTCATTCTGCAAAGAAGTAACAAAACGGGTAAGTGGGTGCTTTAAATATAGTAGAAAACTTTATAACGCGAAATGATTCCTGCAATGAAGTCTACTTACGAAGAAAGCGCAATCAAGTATAACTACTTTGTGTGGAAACCTTTTTTTCTCCATTGTGTCATTTTTCTGCTTACAAAGCAGGTTTATGTAGGCATCCACATGTTCACTGCCCAACAATTCCTTAGGATCTTCTAACTCTCTGAAAAAGAATTGTGAAACAAAAGCTTCGATGCCAATGTTACGACTGCATTAAAAAACATGTTAGTATGATTAGTGGCACTGTACAAAATGTAAAATTACATGCTACACAAAGAACTTATAAAAATACTTATAACAACAGGTTCGGATCATTCACGAAGGCGGTATATTGAGAGATTACGTCCACTTTTTTCTGTGCTTTGAAGGGATCTGTGTATGGACTTTTTAACCACTTTGATAGCTGTCGGTCCTTAGCAATTTCTATCGGGTCACGAGGTGGAAGACCAGCTCTAGGACTTCCTCGATTGGAAGTGGATTCATCGGGCATTCCTGATTCAGAGCCGTCGGGTTCAGGTTGAGTTCTTTTTAATGGGAATGAAAGGTGAAAGGGTATGTATGTCATATGAGAGTGGTAGTGGGGTATGTATGTGAACTGTCTCGGTGTGGGTATGGGCTGCGTTGGTGTGGGAGCGGGCTACGGTGGCTGTCTTAGGGTGGGTGAGGGCTGCGGGGGGTGTTTCTGTGTGGGTGTGGGCTGTCTGGGTATGGGCGGGGGCTACATGGGCTGTCTCGTGGTGGGTGAGGGCTACGGGGGTGTCTCGGTGTGGGCAGGGGCTGTCTCATGGTGGGTCAGGGTTGCGGGGGGTGTCTCGGTGTGGAAATGGGTTACGGGGGCTGTCTCAAGGTGGGTAAGGGCTGCAGGGTATGTCTCGGTGTGGGTGAGGGCTACGGGGACTGTCTCGGGGTGGGTGAGGGCTGCGGGAGGTGTCTCGGTGTGGGTGGGGGCTGTCTCAGTAAAGTGGGGGTTGCCTCTGGTTGGGTGAGGGCTGCGGGGTATGTCTCGGTGTGGGCATGGGCGAGGGTGAGGGCTACGTGAGCTGTTTTGGGGTGGGTGAGAGCTGTCTCGGTGTGTCTCGGTGTGGGTGGGGGCTGTCTCGGTGTGGGCGATGGCTACAGGGGCTATCTCGGGGTGGGTGAGGGCTGCAAGGGGTGTCTCGGTGTGGGTAGGGGCTGTCTCAGTATGGGCGAATCCCTTAGTGTTGTTTGCATCGTAACCTCGATTGACTAGCTAGAAAGCATCTGAAGGTGAATATGGATCCGAGACGTGTACTGCACAATCTTCTCCACAGGAGCTTCTCTGTGAAAAGAAAAATGTTAATTGAAAATGAGTTGATATTATAACCAAATTTAAACTAACAAAATGATATAATGGAGTTATACATATAGGAATACCTAAAAATGTGAACAATTCGGTCCGTAGATTTTCAAACTCAGATCGCATCGCGCTTTGGACCTCCTCACGTACGATGACGCGCCTTTGTTCAAGTAGTTGATTGGGATCTAAAGTAGAGGTTGATCCCTAAACAATAATAATTTTCATGAAACCAGTCTTTATTTAAACAGAATAATGAACATTTTGAAAATAATCACCTCTGATCTCTTCGAATGCTGTTTACGATCAACTGGTAGAGGTGGAGGTTCACACAGAAGGGTAGGAGATGAAGTCCTGTGGTTATCGCCAGACGACGGCACTCTGGTCTGTGTCCCTCCTAAGGAATGATGACGGAGAGGCGAGTGTGTCTCGTCAAGAGGTGGGGGTTCCAGATCAGGTTTGTCAGGGACATGCTGAGTGGTGCGCAGGTGATGCATCAAACAAGTTCCGTCGTCTTTTAATTGGTTGATCATGAGCATGGTACCACTTTAGTTTTTTCTTATGGAGTTGTTTCGATGACGGCTCCACTCTATTCTCTTTGCCGACAAAATCCTTCAACGGAACAAACTGAGGTCCTTCGAACATGTCATCGTCAATGCCCTTCCAGTAGTCCTCTTTCACCTCCATTCGAGTAGGCAAAATCTCGGGTAATCCAGTTAGCTGTAAAATATTACCCTTTCAATTAGTAACAAAATATCAAACTAATTATAAAAAATCTACCAATCGTACATTTACCGTTCCTTGAGCCTCTTTCTCCAACCATGTTTTAGACATACTTGATCCCCGTTTGATATTCCTATTTTTTAAAACTAGGGAGTCCATGAGTAGTGAACTTGTTGCCCAGATTTTTGCGCATTGAAGGGATGGCCTCTATTGCCTAGAACTACCAAGAAATGAAACCGGTTTATGTAAATGAATAAGATGATAACCTAAAAATTATAAGAATACGTTCGACATATTGTCAACTTTGCACGATACCTGAACTCCCCAAACAAAACCGTACAGGTTGCATCTTCTTATAGGACCCAATGGCTCCGGCACCTTAAAACCACTTTGGATGTAGTGCAATGTCATCTTGAATACGTAATAGCCTCATGGGAACTCATTGAATGCCTCTATGTCCTCAACCAACGTCATTAGCCAGTACGTAACTTGTCTCATGTAATCCTGGCTGAATAGAATGTTGTTCGCAAACAACATAAGTGTCATCTTCAAAACATCACCCTCTTTATGAAAACTCCCACTCAAGAACCTGTTTAGCATTTCCTCCAATAATAAACCTCATTTTCCAGCAAAATATCAAATATGGATCCCATCCGGCACTGGTACGTAATCTCTCAAAAAGATATCCAGCAAAACACCAAACTTCAACCCAGTGCACAAACAAAACTCTCACTTTCCTAGTCTAACCTTGTCCCCAAAAGCAAACTATATCTCATCCACACTGGCACCCAAGAACCGAATTCGGCGGAGCAATAGGTTATGTATGTACCGTGCTTGAAATAAAGCCCGCATGTGTTCTGGTAGATCCAAGTAATGCCCGAAACATCCTTTCTTGAAGCTTGCCAACTCACCTTGGTCCTCCAACACCCTATTGATGTTATCGATAAATTTTAGTTTGCAATGCACTGTTATGGTTATGTCATACACCCATGTATTCCTCGGGTATACCAAATACTGATCTAGGTCTTCGTTATCTAATGCATGTTCATTTTGTACTACGTTTTCAGTCTGTTTTATATGCTCCTCGTTCTGTGGTATGTACCTCACCACTGCTAGGTTGTTAGCCTCTGCTACATTCTTTTCTACGTTCACGTACTCTGGTTGGTTATCAGCTTTTGATACGTTCACATTCTCTGATACATTTTGGTCATCTTCACGGTATTGATTCTCAGCTGCCATTGTCTGGTTCGTTCTCAGTCTCTTTTATGTTCTCATTATCTGGTTACAAACTGAAAATATATCCAGGATTATTACAAACTATATCCACTTTTTGCACGATGACAAACATAAAAAATTCATATAGACGAAACCCAGAATCCTTACACGCTCTATAAACAACATAGTTACACAATGACATATAAAAAGGGTTTACACGCTAAACTCTAGAGTCATTTTAGCGTGTAACCATTCTGGGTAATGAAAAGTTCACATTAACCAAACCCAGATTCCTTACACGCTGTATAAACAACATATTTACACGATGTATAAGAGGGTTTACACGTTAAATTATAAAGTCTTTTAAGCGTGTAACCATTTTGGGTAGTGAAAAGTTCACATAAACCAAACACAGAATCCTTACACGCTTTATAAGCTACATAGTTACACGGTGACATATAAAAGGGTTTACACGCTAAACTCTAGAGTCATTTTAGCGTGTAACCATTCTGGGTAATACAAAGTTCACATAAACGATGTTGAAACAAATATATGGTGTGTTCAATATTAATCTAGGGGGGGGGGGGGGGGTGAATAGATTTTATCACCTTTTACCCAATTTTCGTTATTAATCAATATTTCGAAAATACCCCTAACTAGTCAATCTATATATCAAGTGTAATATGTACGGAATTATAAATGACACTTGATATTTACGTGGAAATCCTCACGAGAAAAACCACGGGCTAGTAAGTGTGCCACACTCGAATCTCGAGTCCACTAATTGTTATAGCGTATACAACATAATCCCGGTTTGACGGTCTAATCCCGGCCAATATCCCGCTACCACTACCCGCAGGCCTTTAAAAGCGGACCTAGTTCAATTTGCTTGAGAGACCACCTAATCCCGGTGTAGAGACCTAATCCCGGTCAATCTTACAAGACTTACTTCTCAATGAAGAGATAAAACATCCTATGTGAATATATGATAATATTCAAGGAACAAACAAGGCTAGGGAACCTTAGATGCTTATCTAGAATGATAATATAACAATTAATTCATTCCTAGATATCAAGAGGTAAATGACATGTCATAAAACTTAGCTAAACATATATTAGGCAATCCTATGAAGCTGTCAAAATACAACACTCAATTAATACATCACAATCAATCTCTATTTTGTATCTAGAATATATTCTAAGAGCACACAAATGATAAAAGAGATGACTTGTTAAGAAAGACACTAAAATTAGATGAAGTTAGCGAAAATCTTACCAAGCAAGATGTGATGATGCAAACCTATGCATATATGCACTCTATGTGAGCATAGATGATGCAATATGAAGTTTGATGCAAAAAGGAAATGATTTGAGTGATTAAAGGTGAGTTCTTGATGATTTTGTCTCTTGAAATGTGTTCTAAAAGAAAAATATGCTTTTGGAACTCTTGGAGGCCACCTAGAATGAAAGTGGGATATTTATAGGCTCCTAACAAAACTGCAGCGTTTTGATCATTCTCTCATTGACGGACTGCCGCAATTGGACAACCGCGACACTTCAACCAGGTCACAGCAAGAATCTTGTTGTGGCCTGGCTTGCTGCGGTTACCCAACCGCGGTACTACAACCGCGGCAGTGAGAGGCAAGGCCTCCTCACGCGGTTTCTCACACAATGAACATGCAATAAGTGCAAGTGTGTGAGTGAAAAGAATGCATCCTAGTGCCTAACATGTTATGGAATATAACAAGTTGGATACAATCAAATACACATGCAAGAAGAGAGATTAATGAACATTAATGCACACATTATAAACACACACAACATACAAGGATAAGAATTATGCATAGGTTGCGGGTGTGTGCAACTATCTCTTCAAAGCAAGTAAGCATTTAGAGATTTAGCTTTGAAGTGCTTGTCCCTTGAGGTCTTGAAGGAGTCTTTGAGCTTGATCCTCAATCACTAAAGGTACCCTTACAACAAACCCCAAAATGTGGTTTGTCCACGAAATAAGCCAATCAAAATATGGGAATCCTTACAGATGTTTATATGTAATCAACCAATCATAAAAATGAAACTTCGTTACACGATGACCTGTACAAGGGTTTACACGCTCAATTGTAAAATACTGTGTAACTCAGTATGTATCGTGTATCCATTATGGGTAATTTGAATCTTATAATACAAAATCAATCAATCAAAAAAATATTTTGCATTGTTCACAATAAATAAATTAAATTAAATAAAACCCAAAATTCAACAATCTTTGATGATTCTTTACCTACAGTTTGTCGGCGATGAACAAATCTTCTTTCTCTCATTATCTAGAAACCAGTTTTTCTGAAAACCACTTTCTCACTCAACAATACAACTTCCTGAAAACCTTTTTTGATGACGTCCTTTTCGAAGTGGGTTCTCCAAAAAGGTTTTTAATTTCATTGTTTTCAAATTTCAAAATTATCAGTAATTAAGTGCCACATTGAAATTGCAATAAGGGTATACTTGTTCAAGAAACATCTATCTTGGAAAAATAAAGAAAACTTACTGAGAAAGCGCCACGTTGGAATTGCAGTAATGGTATACTACTTATGAATTTTGCTCGTAATTAAGTGCCCGCCGTTGGAATTACAGTAAGGGTATGCTTGTCCAAGAAACATTTTTGGGCTAGTTATGAATTTTCATTGTAAGGGGGGTCTCTAAGTGCCACATTACATATTTTTTTTTTTATTATTTTTTTATTACAGCAAAGACTAGGACCAGCGAGATAGGGGCTCTCAAGCACAGCCCGAAAACGCAGCTCCCATAAAGGGGAGAGCGAACCCACACAAGGTGGGACAAGATCCACACCATCCAGGAATTGGGTTGGGCTTATATATATATAATTTAAATTAAATTATATATTTAATTTATTTTAAACTTATTTTAAATTAATAATCATTTGTTAAGTAATTATTGATAGCGTTGATATTTAAAATATATTATATAATTTATTTATTAATATATATCAAGGGGTGTTTGTGCAATTACCCTTTTGGTTTGGAAATACATGCAACAGTATGAATCGTTACACGATGAAATTAAAGCATTCTTACACGATTATTTATATGTATCGTGTAAGGATTCTTATTTTTCATCGTGTAACCATTCACATGGTTGCATGTTCAGTCATTCAACATGCAACAGTGTCAATGATTACACGATGGAAACTATCCATCCTTACACGATACATTTAAATTATCGTGTAATAATGACTTGTTTTCATCGTGTATCCATTCCCACTGATGCAAGTTGAATGACTGGACAAATGCCATTAATGTCAAAGATTACACCATGGCTCGTGCTACTATTGGCAGATATTGCCAGTTTGGATCTGGATTCTACAGAGATTCGTTACTGAAATCCAATTATGAGCATAGACCGGGTTTGTTGGAAAAATAATCTACACTGTAATAATCCCTAATAAATAACCTAAACCAATTTATTATGGAAAACCAAAGGATGCTTTGGGAAGAAAGAAAGTCTCATTGAAAAGGGGGTAAAGAGTGTTAGAGTGTCCCGAGGATAATCTTTTGTATTCTAGTCTTACCCCATTAATGCATGCAGTAGGGTTAATATCATTTGGGTCCCTAACTTTTGCTGAAAGATCAATTTTTTAAACGAGTTTTCTTTTGTATCAAAACTTTCTCTCACTTTCATAAGTATATCAAATAGGTCCATCGGTTATTAAGCTGTCATTCAAACTTAACATTTGTAGGGGTATATTTGTGTTTGAACCAAGAACTTGCAATGTGCTACACAAATAGAAATAAAATAAAAATGAATAATATATATATATATATATATTTAAGGAAAAAAAACTAATTAAAACTAATCAATCCAATAAAGTGATTGTAGGAAATAAAACTACAATTTGATTCTAGTTTAAGTCATTAACAGAAACAATATATATATATATATATATATTTTAATTATAATTTTTTATTTTCAAACTTTGGTGACATCTGTTTCATTCTTATTGGAGAAAAAATTAAAGTTAAATTGTGACACATTGTATAAATGTTTGAGGATAAAACAATCTTTTCAACCATTAATAAAGCATACAAGGGCAAAATAGACATTATACTTATTATGTGATGTTTGACCCAATAAAAAAAGTGAGAAGTACCTATTTCATATACTTTTTTAAAAGTCAGGGAAAGTTTTGCTAAAAAAGTAAACTGGTTTAAAAAATTGATCTTTCAGCTAAAATAAGGGACCCAAATGATATTAACCCCATACAGTATTTTAAAAGTCATCTATAAATATGTGAGTCCTGTACCTGTACTGGGTACGGCAAAAGTACCGAGTGAAAATTATTACATAAACCCTGTTCTCTCTTTAACAGGAGACAAATCTCTGGCCAACTAACAAAAAACTCGTCGGCACCAGTCGCCTTGACCCTGATTGTTCTGTCTAATTAAACGAAAATCATTATTAGAGGAAGTTAGTTGGCTGACGAACAAACACTCTCGCTCAACCACTCTTAGGTTATGTTAATTATATTTATTAACTCTTTACGAATATCTTGAAAAGCAAGATGCTCGTAAAGAGTTGAGCTCTTTACGAGCATCTTGATAAACAAGATACTCGTAAAGAGCTAATCGATATATTGATAAAAAAGAATTAGAGTTGAGAGTACAAACAGCCTTCAAACATAGTTCATCCTCTTTTCCAAGTGAAAAAATGACGTCTAATTCATACTCCCATTTTTTTTTTATTCAACATGCTGAGTTACATATACGGAAATGTATAGATTTTGAGTTACTTTTATGTAATAGAAGCACTGAGAAGATGATTACATGACCCTGATATATATATATGTATACCTAAATATTATATGTTTCTTTGGATTTATTCATTCCACCAACCACCATTGATGTTGCCAAAATGGTACAAGTTCATTACATGTTAAAAATAAAAGATATTATTTATAAAAAATACATCCATTATCTAAAGAATGAAAAGTTAAAAAATACAAACATACTTGAATTTCAAATAAATAGATAGATAAAATGGTGACTGTATGAATGATTACAAGCCACTATATAATAATAATGTTTGGGACGGTCCCACACAACTCACTTAAAATTGTTTTATTTTCACCCTAAAATTAAAAAAGGGTTTTTCACTTTTCCCATCAATGAAACACCTTTCACTTATCCAGATAAAAAAGTTTAGTTATAGGAGGTCAAAAAAGTTACACTTTCCGAATCTCTGTAAAATCTACATCCAGACTTCCTCTCTCTTGTCCCCTCAATCAAACAGTCACTTATCCAAATCAAAACGTTTCACATGCGAATCTCTGTAGAATCCAGAACCAGACTGGCAATATCTGCCAAGCCAATACTAGCACGAGCCATCGTGTAATATTGCTTTGTTATGATTGTGTAAAGTTGTATTGTGAATGGCTGAACATGCAACAGTGGGAATGGTTACACGATGAAAACATTTAAAAAAATATTACACGATAATTTATATCTTTCGTGTAAGGATGCTTTCTTTTTCATCGTGTAAAGTTGTATGGTGATTGGCTGAACATGCAACAGTGTGAATTGTTACAATGAAACCAAAGCATCCTTTACACGATACATAACTTTTAACGTATTCATTTATTTTTTAATTTCATACACGTATGTTTATGTTTTATTATTAAATTTTTATGGTGAATAAAATCAAATTTATGACATTGAAGGAACTGCTAGCACAGCAAGCAACATCAATGACGGTCGGTGGAATGATTAAATCCAAATACATATACTATATACATAATATCATCATCTTCTTAGTGCTTCCATGACATATTGGCATAAAAGTCAAAATCTATAATATTCACGTGTTTCTCTGTTTTAATATAATGTGAGTAAATATAATATTACAGAATCCCCACTCATTTAATAAATTTTAATTTTTAATTGCTTTTAATATATACTATGGACTAAAAATTAATAATTTTATACAAAATAATAAATCTAAATAATTATATATAATGAACAAATATGAATAATTTTAATTGTTATTATAAAAAATGGAGGTATGAAAAAAATGTTTTATTTTTATTTTAAAAATTTTTAAATTCCACGGATATTATATTTACAAGTTTACTTTTGCTCATCCACCCCCTTCATCATTACCCCCCTCCCAAATGGATGACACGTGTTTAAGGAGGGGTAAATTTGTCCCAAGAGATGATAGTGTTTGGACAAATTTACCACTTTATAGACACGTGTCATTCATTTAAAAGGGGGTAATGC
Source organism: Acer negundo (assembly GCA_035582765.1). Taxonomy (NCBI): domain Eukaryota; kingdom Viridiplantae; phylum Streptophyta; class Magnoliopsida; order Sapindales; family Sapindaceae; genus Acer; species Acer negundo. Next base: position 13,120,809 of record CM069235.1, read on the forward strand.
TCATTGCATTAAAGGTAGGTGCGCAAAAATAGACTATATATTTTTTATTATTATATTGAAACATGGAAACACGTGTTTTTTTTACCACTTATATTAAATTTACTCATATTATATTGAAATTGGGAAACATGTGGGGCCCCAAACTGTAATGAGACGAGAAGAAGAAGATTAGTGGGATCCATCAGTAATCCACTACCAATTGTAAACGTGGCGAGTAAATCTCAGGGATCCTTCGTTACACGTGTCACACCGGGGAATTTTTGAGGAAAAACTCTATTCGGCCTACAAAGGATTTGAAAGGCATAGGAACAAATTAAGTTGGGCATTGGAATTGTTCCTGGGCCTTATAGTTTTCCTCCATGGGCGAAATTATGGGGGTCCCACAATAATTTCTAAGATCGGCACCGTTCAACGATGAAGGGGTATTAATGGAAATCTGTATGTGAATTTCCGAGATCATCTAACGGTGGAACAAGTATGTCCCTTAGCATTACACTACATATAACAAACAACCCTTAAACGTATACGAACCCCTAAGTGCCTAATAGTTCTATCAAGAAGTTTTAATGTGTTATCGTTGACTGAATCGGTCTCTCGTATTAGAATTACACTTCCGAAATCGATTCCGATGGGTGCACAACACTTTTTAAAAACATCCCGTGCAATCGGAAAAAAAAAATTCTAATGAAAAAAATATATTTAATTTGAAATTAAATCCATCATGGGCCTAGGAGTTATTCCTAGGCTCAAAGTACCCATTCCTAGGCTCAGTTATTACAAACAGCCCCAATACTAATGACTTGTCGACCACTAACACAAAAGTGCCTAGGAAATACCTCTTTCTAGCAGCTATGTATAATTCAAAGGTGTTTCATTGATGGGACAAGAGAAAAACCCCCCTTTTTTTTAAAGTGAAAATAAATAAAAAAATTTAATACATATATCTCCTAGGCCTTAGATGCATATATATATATATATATATACAATTATACATCAGTCTCGTTCCTATCAGGGCATCGTGATATAACTTTATCAGGATATTGAATGTGAACCACTTATTTATTAAAGTTATGTAACTTATAAAGGATGCTTTGTTTTCATCGTTTAGAAAAACATAATATAGTTAAAGGTAAAAAATAAAAAAAGGAATATATTTGAAATTCAAATAAATAGACAGATAAAATGATTACACGCCACTTTGTAAACATGATTACACTCTTCCAAAGTTGTAAAATAGTGAATCAGAAGATGAGTTAAGCCCGGGATGAAAACTGTAAGGCCTAGGAAATATTTCTAGTCACAAAAATATTTGTTCCTAGGCCTGAAAAAACTTTCCTAGGCTCATGCCTTAGTGGTCGCCACGTCATCAGTATTAGGGCTGATAGGAAGAATCTAAGCCCATGAAGTAGAAGGCCTACGAAACGGTACATTAAGCCTAGGAACAACTCCTAGGCCCGTTGTGGATTTAATGTCGAAATAAATATATATATATTTGATGAAATTTTTATATTTTTATCCAATTACACGGGATGCTTTAAAAATTCGGTGTGCACCTATCGGAATCAATTACTGTATTGTAAATCTAATACGGGAGATCATTTCAAGCAATGGGAACAACAAGTTTTTGAAAGAACTCTTAGGTATTTAGTGGTTCATATTTGAAAGGATTGTTTTCTATCTGTAGTGTAATTTGTTCTGAGGCCTGTCAAATCTTTCATAGTCTCAAGAAAATTATAGATCATCGACACCGTTCGTCTGTGACACGTGTTACGAAGGATCCCACACATTTATCGTCACATAATCAATTGGTAGTAGATTACAGATGAATCTGTCTAATCTTCTTCTTCTATTTGATTACACTCTGGATCCCATTTAGTCAAACACGCTTATCATTGTGAATGGTTGTACAATGGTTCATTTGAAATGTAAAGAATACATTGGTTAGTGTACCCACCGTTGAGTTTACAAATAAAAAAGTTTCACATGCGAATCTCTATAGAATCTACATCCATCCTTCCTCCCTCTTGTCCCCTCAATCAAATAGTGAAACACTTATCCAAATAATAAAGTTTCACATGCGAATCTCTGTAGAAAGCATCACTAAACTGGCAATATCTGCCATGCCAATAGTAGCAATAGCCATGTGTAATCATTGACACATTCACATTGTTGAATGACTGAACATGAAACCATGTGAATGGTTACAAGTAAACAAAGCATCCTTACACGATACATACACTTAATCGTGTAATATTGCTTTGGTTTATCGTGTAAAGTTGTATGGTGAATAACTGAACATGCAACAGTGTGAATGGTTACACGATGAAAACAAAAACATCCTTACATGCCACATAACGTTTAACGTGTAAAAATTCTTTGTTTTCATCGTGAAATCATACATTCTGTGGCCACTTAGAGTATGTATTCATTGATTCATACACGTATCAAAAAGATATTTCTATATTTTTACATTTCTTTCTGTATGTTTATGTTTTATTTTAATTTTTTTTACAAATAAAATCATATTTATGACATGGAAGGAACTTCTAGCACATCAAGCAATATCAAAGCTGGACGGTGGAATGATTAAATCCAAAAATATATACCATATACATAAAATCATCATCTCTTGAGTGCTTCCATTACATAAAAGTCAAAATATATACATTTCCGTATATAAACCTAGTAATTACAAGGCATATTATAATTAATTAAGATGATGGCAAGTTTATCAGTGTGTTAATCGGTTGTCGGGCACGCCGTGCGGACTGTCGGCCTTTGGGCATCCTTCCGGCCATACCGCCTGGACTGTTTAGGTGGTTGTACCTCTGGCTGGTTCCGTCCTCTTCTTTGGGTGGGATCATCATAACATTTGTATATTCTTTTTCTTTTTCAGCTCGGTCTTGTTTTGTGAAAGCCTCACTTCCCCCTTCGTGTGTTGTTATTTTAGTTAGAGGTACAAACTGGGGACCTTTAGATTGATCAACGTCAATGTCCACCCAATAATCATGTTCTGCCTCATGTCCCGTGGGAGGCCGGCTGGACTATCTAGGTGGTGCTACCTCTGGCTGGTTCCGTCCTCCTCATGACTTTCGATCATCGAGTCTTGGTCCTTCATGACCAATTTTGACGTCGCCGCCACCGCCACCACCCCCTCTAACCATACCGTATAATTGGACAGAACAATCACGGTCAAGTCGACTAGTGCCGATGAGTTCTTCGTTAGTTGGCCAGAGATTTCTCTCCTGCTATTTGAAACAAAAAAGGGTTAAATGAGGGAATTTTGCTTTTTTAACACCGTTAGAAAACAACAGAGAAAATAAAGACATTTCTCACCTACGGTTCATGGGAACCAACTGGCTGTAGCTGACTACCATATCGTCGACCGTCGGATAGATTAGCGGTTTCGGAGAGAACAAGAATATGTAATAATTTTCACTCAGTACTTTTGCCACACCCAGTGCAGTTACATGACTCACATATTTGTAGATGGCCTTTGAAATACTGCATGCATTCATAGGGGACGACTAGAACACAAAAGATTAAGCTCGTCCATCGGGGCACTCTATGACTCTACTTTCAATGAGACTTTCTATCTTCCCAAAACATCCTTTAGTTTTCCATAATAAATAAATAAATTTGTTAGGTAATTTATTAGAGTCAAGAATATTTTTCCGACAAACGAGGTCTATTGTTTTGGTTATTTATTAGAGTCAAGATTATTTTTCCAACAAACCCGGTCTCTATGGGGAACATTTTGGTCGGACAACACTTGGCTAATGACTGGTTAGTACCCAAGGTACTGACCAACCAATGAGGTTTTGACATGTTGTCCATTTGTGAAAAAATACAAAGAGTGTGTTTTGTATGGCTTTTCAATTTGAGCTTCTAAAGTAGATCTTTTTGTAGTAGAGTTTCTATTGAGTAAAGCTTCTAACAAAAAAGGCTTTGGGTTGTGTAAATTACAAAAAAGGTGTTGACAATGTAATTTTAGAAATAGCTTTTGGTTGAATAAATTACAAAAAAGGTGTTGACAATATGTTTATAATGAAAGATGTATGATGGAATATCTAAAATTTATAAAGGGTAGTTGAGATAATTCATATATTTTTAAAAAGCTCAAAAAAAAAAGCTTCTTGAAATAGACATAAAATGGTTTTTTTAAAGGGTAATTGAGACAATTCAAATATTACAAAAGTTGTTTTTGAGTTTTGCCAAACAACTAAAAATAACTTTAAAATAGCTTCTACCATTAAAAAAGTGCTTTTGATCCTTTCAAAAGCCATATCAAACATACACAAAGGGATAAATGTAAAAAATTTGAAGAAAAAAATCATGTGGCAACACCTCATTAGTGGGGTTAGTACCTTGGGTACTGACCAGCCATTGCCTAAGCAATTTCCTTTTTGGTCACCCCTTTTAGAGGGTGAGCAAAAATAGACTCGTCTATATGATAATAATGTCTGGGTCGGACCCACACTCTCACATGCTAAGTGTTGCACCACAGCCAATCAAGTGTTGACACCTAATCCAACTCAGCAGACCATCCAACTCACTCGTCATCTCTGTACATTGGTTAGTGTACCCACCGTTAGGGTTTACAATAACAAAATAAATGTTGATTTAAGGTACAATCATTCATTTCATTACAAATGTAAAGGTTATAATGGTTCATCTTCGATGAAATTAATGCAAGAAGACTTTTCAGTTTTCATTGATATGGGTTCCACTATAAAAACCCAATCTGAGTTACATATTTTGCTCACAAAAGTATTCAATCTTCCAAAGTTGTTATTTCCTTACTCACATCATTTTTACACAAAGAAATGGCAGCAAATGGTAGTGACATGATAAATGCCATTTTTGAAGTATTGAATGAACGGGCTGCAATCGTTGAGGCTACCGTTTTCAACGAGCATGAAAATGCAAAATGGCTACGTGATGATTATACTGTTTTGATGGGGAAATTTCAGAATCTAGAAGCTGAAATCATTAACTTAAACGTTCAGATTGAAGCAAAGGACAACGAACTCAATGGTCTCTACCAAATTGTTGAAAACATGCAAAAGAGGTTGATGGACGTCAACATTCCACCATCACCGTGACCATCCTCACATTTCAATATTTGTTTTTCAACATGCTGTAATTGGTTTTGCTTATCTAATGCATGGAAGTAATTTGTTTTGTTTTCAGATGCTGTACACATTTCACATGCTGTCATTATTATATACCTTCATTAGTCTAGACTAAATATACCACCAGATCAGAACAACATCCACATACAAACATGAGTGGACGTGAATAGAAAAAAAACATGACATCAGTGCTTCCAAGATGACTTATACAAGGTTTTACACAACTCATTTCAAAGTGATTTTAGCGTAAAACCATTCTTGATAATTTACAACACAACAATCAAACCCAGAATACTTACACACTTTATAAATAACACATTTACACGATGAAATATAAAAGGGTTTAAACACTAAATTCTAAAATCATTTTTAACATGTATATATTCTGGGTAATACAAAGCTCATAGAAATCAAACCCAGACATCCTTATGAATTTTGCCTATTTATTAAATAATTAAGTGCCACATCACAAATTCCCTAGGAGATTAAGGGTATACTTGTCCAAAAAAATCTCTTTCATAAAAAAAGAAAGAATACTTATTGAGATTTGATAGTTTTGCATTGTCCATAATTGAAGGGCCACATCATTGCCCTTACAAATTTCTATTCACGACCACTCGTGGTTGTATGTGGATCCAGACTGTAATGCGAAGAGAATAAGAAGATTAGTGGGATCCATCTGTAATCCACTACCAATCGCATACGTGGCGAGTAAATCTGAGGGAACCTTCGTTACACGTGTTACAACCATACAGTGTCGAGGAAAAACTCTCTTCGGCCTACGATGACTTATACAAGGCCTAGAAACAAATTAGGTTGGTCATAGGAATTGTTCCCAAGCCTTACAGTTTTCCTCCGTGAATGAAATTATGGGGGCCCCACAATAATCTCTATGATCGGCACCGTCCAATCATGAGGGGGTATCAATGGAAATCTCTAAGTTAATTTTTGAGATTATCTAACGATGGAACAAGTATGTCCCTTAGCATTACACTATATATATCAAACAACCCTTTCGTATATGAACCACTAAGTGCCTAATAGTTATTTCAAGAACTTTTATGGTGTTCTCGTTGATTGAATTGGTCTCCCGTATTAGAATTACACTTCCGAAATCGATTCCGATGGGTGCACACCACTTTTTAATTATATACTGTGCAATCGGGAAAAAAAATTTCTAATGAAAAAAATATATTTAATTCGAAATTAAATCCATCATGGGCCTATGAGTTATTCGTTGGCTGAAAGTACTGATTCCTAGGCCTTATACTTCATGGGCTCAGTTCATTCCTATCAGGCCCAATACTAATGAAATAATGTATTTTTTAAAAAGGAAAAAAATTATAATAACTACGGACTTTGATTTTCTGGATTTATATATATATATATGAGTTCATTTTAAATTATATAAATAGATTTAAATTATTTTAAACAAATTATATAACTTAATATATATATTTAAATCATCAAACCTCTATTAATGGCCTTTAGTAGCTCAGTTGGTGAAATAAAACTTATTTTATTTTAACCATAACGATTTGAACGCTCAACCCTTGGTGAGAATGAATAATTTTTTGTAATATGTCGTCAAAGTGTTTCAAGGGGTTGACCGTTGTTATTCAAACTGGAGGAATCAATTTATCTAATATGACAAAGCTCAGGGGAGGGTAATGATAATTTCATATGGGGCTCCCTTTTGGTCAACATTCGGTTAACATTTGCCATGGGATATTTATGTAATAAACAGAAAGGTTGCATAGGAGTGCAATTTCGTCTAAACTAGGGGATGTTTGTGCAGTTAAGCCTTTATGGTTAAGTGAAAATATAAATATTTTTAAAGTGAGAGTGTGGAACCTATGTCGAATTATTGTCCTGGGAACAATTCGACAAGAGCTTGGAACAAATCTCCTAGTTATGGGAACAAATCTCCTAGACCTTAGATGCATATGTATATATATATGTCGGTCCCGTTTCTATCAGTGCATCCTGATAAAATTCTATCAGGATGCACTGATACGAAAAATTTTCTATATATATATATATATATATATATGTGAATGAATGAATGGATACATACTAAATCAATGTGCCAATGCTATAACTTAGCACAATGCACAAAAAAAAAAAAAACATGCTCCAATGCAATTCTAAAAGCATTGCTAAATTTGGCATATGCTATAAACTGTGCCAAATTTGGCACAGCAATAAATACAGCCGTATTTGTTGACTTTTTAACTTTAAATAATAAAAATTTAACAAACTTAGTAAGAAAAATTGAGATTAAAATAATTCTAAAAAAAAAAATATTCAATGCATTGGTTATATTTGTTGACTTTTATAATTTTAAATAAGTAAAAAATAAAAAGTAGTATATCAAATAGAATTTTGCATTGGAGTACAATGCTAAAATGATGTGCTAAATATAACATTTTACCATATTTCGTGCCAAATTTGGCATTGACATTGACATATGCATTGGAGATGGTCTAAGTGTGAATGAATGAATGAATGAACATTTTTCAGTTTGAATGGTTACACGGTGGAAAAAAAGCATCCTTAAACGATGTTTATATGTATCGTGTAAAGATGCTTTTGGAGAGGCAAGTATGCAAGGAATACTTGTTCAGTCATTCAACATGCAACATTGTCAATGAATACACGATGGACACTAAACATCCTTACACAATAGATATTAACATTGTGTAAGGAAGATTTTTTTTCATCATGTAACCATTCCCACTGTTGCAAGTTGAATGACTGGAGCTTTAACAATGTAAAAGATTACAGTATGGCTCGTGCTACTATTAACAGATATTGTCAGACTGGTTCTAGATTCTACAGAGATTCGCATGTGAAATTTGAGTAAATCTTGGGGGGAACCGATGAAGTAATCACCACTGATGATAGCTAAGGAGAGAGAAAACATTATATTTAATTTAAATTTAACACATGTCAATATTTTATTGGCTGGTTCAACACTCAATTGCTACACCGGGTGCACTAAAGATTTTCGCGTGAAACTTTTTGGACAATACTTGGGTGCTGACCGGTCATCACCCAAGGTATTGACTTTGTGTTTTGATTGGTTGAAAAAACCATTTAAGGTACCTGTTATTAAATTCATAAGGCTGGTGTTGGTTTTTTCAACCAATCAAAACACAAAGTCAGTACCTTGGGTACTGACCGGTCAGCACCTTGGGTACTGACCGGTCAACACCCAAGTATTTTCCAAACTTTTGTATTTCAATAAGTGAAAGGTGTTTCATTGATGGGACAAGATGAAAACCCTTTTTTAAGTGAAAATATAAAATTTTCAAAGTCAGAGTGTGGGATCGTCCCGGTCTCCCAGACATTATTATTATATAGACCCCGGTTGTTGGAAAAATAATGTACTCTTAAATTACCTAACCAATTTATTTATTTTTTATGAAAAACCAAAGGATGCTTTAGGCAGAAAGAAAGTCTCATGAATGCATGCAGTATTTCAAAGGTCATCTATAAATATGTGAGTCTTGTAACTGCACTGGGTGTGGCAAAAGTACCAAGTGAAAATTATTACATAAGCCTTGTTCTCTCCCAAACCGCTAATCTATCCGACCGTCAACGATATGGTAGCCGGCTACAGCCAGTGGTTCCCCATGAACCGCAGGAGAGAAATCTTTATTTTCTGTGTGGTTTCTCTAACGGTGTTAACAATGCAAAATTCCCTCATGCAACCCTTTTAAAAAAAAAAAAAAATAGGAGGAGATAAATCTTTGCCTAACTAACGAAGAACTCATCGGCACTAGTCGAGACCCTGATTGTTCTGTCCAATTATACTGTAATGTTTAGAGGAGGTGGTGGCGGTGATGGAGACAGCGACGTCAAAACTAAACGGAGAGACGAGCCTTCTCCATGGAAGCACTAAGAAGATGATTATTTATCAGGAAATATAATATATACTATATTAGCTAGCTGACCTTCCAAACAGTGTCACTATTATTGAATCAGAGTGAGAAAATAGAGCGGAAACAGCCTTCAAACAGGCAATTCATCATCTTTTCCAAGTGAAAGAATGACGTCTAATCCATAGTTCAAATTTTTATCAAGTAGATGCCGTTCATCATCTTCCCAAACTTGCCATCATCTTAATTAATTATAATATAATATCCCTTGTAATTACTAGGTTTATATAAGGAACTGTAAAGATTTTGACTATTATGTTATGGAAGCACTGAGAAGATGATGATATTATGTATATAGGATATGTTTTTGGGTTTAATCATTCCACCTACCACCATTGATGTTGCTTGCTGTACTGAAAATTCCTTCCATGTCAGAAATAATATGATTTTATTCATCAAAAAAAAAAAACATTTTCCTACGTGTATGAATGAATGAATACGTTAAAAGTATTCAAACGTGTAAAGGATGCTTTGTTTTCATCGTGTAACCATTCACACTATTGCATGTTCAGCCACTCACCATACATCTATACACAATGAAATCAAGCATCCTTACACGATACATATAAATTATCGTGTCATGATGCCTTGTTTTCATTGTGTAACCAATCCCACTGCTGCATGTTGAGAATGACTTAACATGCAAAAATATCAAAGATTACACCAGGGCTCATGCTACTATTTGCAGATATTGCACCATATAGATTAAGGGTACAAGGTGTTTCATTGATGGGAGTATGGGACAAGAGAAAAACCCTTTTTTTTTTTACACTTATGGAATATTGCACTAATACCCTACCTTTAGGTGAAATTGGATCAATAGACAAAAGATCATTTTATTACACAAACTTCCCCCATGATTGGTGTTTGGTTGATTTTATTACACAAACTTCCCCCAATTTTGTAAACATGATTACACGATAAATTAAATTACGCATGTAATCATTGGTTTGCTTTCATCGTGTAATCATTTTCAAAATTTTAAGTTGAATGATTGGGCAACGATGTAAATTTTAAGTTGGGGGTAGCTGTGAAATTAGAAGATGAGTTAAGCCCGGGAGGAAAACTATAAGGCCTAGGAAACATTCCAAGCCCCGAAAATATGGTTTCCTAGGCCTGAAAAAACGTTCCTAGGCTCATGTGTTAGTGGTCGCCACGTCATCTGTATTGGGGCTGACAGGAAGGATCTAAGCCTAAGAAGTTTAAGGCCTAGGAAACTGTACTTTTGAGCCTATGAACAACTCCTAAGCCCATTGTGGATTTAATTTCGAATTAAATATGTATTTTTGAAATTTTTATATAATTTTCCAATTGCACGGGATGTTTTTAAAAAGCGGTGTGCAAATCTCGGAATTGATTTCGGAAGTGTAAATCTAATACAGGAGATCATTTCAAGCAATGACAACAACTTACAAGTTTTTGAACGAACTCTTAGGCATTTACGGGTTCATATTTGAAAGGATTGTTTGCTATATGTAGTGTAATTTGTTCCTAGGCCTGTAAAATCTTTCCTAGGCACAATAATGTTTTTCATCTACACCGTTCGTTTGTGACACGTGTAACGAAGGATCCCACATATTTCTTAGGCCACGTCATCAATTGGTAGTAGATTACATATGGATCCCACTAATCTTCTTCTTCTCTTCTCATAACATTCTGGATTCCACTTATCAAACACGCAAACCTATCTTCTTCTACTTCACTTCTTATTCACGTGTTCCAAAACAAGCGGTCTTAGGCTTCTTCAACTTTTTTCGCTTTGTATACTGGTTGAATGCATCCTTCATCTTCTTCCTTAGTCAAACACGACATAAACCCATCTTCTTCTTTTTCTTCTTCTTCAGTTATTCTTCATGTATTCCAAAACCAGCAAACTTAGGGTTCTTCATACCCCAACTCTTCTTTCCGTCCACTGAGTGGGTTTTGCCTGATTTACACAACAAGGTTTTGCCTGATTTCCGTCCTCATTTTTTTTTGGTTAACAGATAGCTGCAAAGTCTGAGAACACAAATGGGGAAGAATTCTGTTTATGTTATTTTCAGAGGAAGGAAAACAGGTGTGTTTAGTTCTTGGCCTGAATGTCATGAACATATAGATGGTTTTCCAAGAGCATCTTATAAGAAATTTAACTCAACCGATAAAGCTTATAAAGCGATAAGTAGCCGTTCTGTACATTCAAGCCATTCTTTGCATCAATCTTCTGTGAATGTTGCTGAGAAGCTATCTGAGAAGAGTGAAAGCACTAGTGTGATGTTGTTTTTATTTGTATTCGTGTTTATTTTGGGAGTTATAGTAGGCAAGATTGTTTGAAAGATCTTGTTTATTTAATGCAATCGGTATGAGTAATGAAGGAGCATTTTATTTGTTTGTTCTGTTCTGTTGGTATGAGTAATGAAAGATCTTGTTTATTATGTATTTGGAGCCTAGGAGACTTATACTCATCAACAATGGTCTGAGTTTGTTACTTGATGTACCAATAACTATGAAAAATGCTTTATTGAAAATGATTTTGAATTTAATGAGAGATTAATTCACATTAAACTGTGACAAATTCATATACCTATATTTATACAAATATCAGGACCCAGTCTTAGGCCTTGGAGCAATTCTTGTAGGCCTTGGAACAAATCCCCCTCCAAGGCCTAGGAGAATTGTTCCAAGGCCCAAGAGAATTGTTCTTAGGCCTAGGAGAATTGTTTCCAGGCCTAGGAGAATTGGTCTCAGGCCCACGACAGGTGTTCCCAAGCTAAGTATAATTGATCCAAGGCCCGCAACCTAAACCGGTGGCTTTTCATTGTAAAGTGCTGTAGGGGGATTTATTTGAAATGTAAAGGTTACATTGGTTCGTGGACCCACCGTTCAGTTTACAAAAACAAAATAAATGCATAAACATTTAAGGTACAATGGTTCATTTCATTCAAATGTAGAGGTTATAATGGTTCATTTTTCAATGAAATTGATGTAAGGTGACTTTTCAGTTTTCAATGATATGGGTTCGACTATAAAAACCGAACCTCAGTTACATATTTTCCTCATAAAAGTATTCAATCTTCCTAAGTTGTTTTTTTCATCACTTCATTTTTTCAAGTGGAAATGGAAGCAAAGGCAGAAGCAGTCACAGGATAAATGCCATTTTTGAAGTAATGCATCAACGGGTTGCAATAGCTAAGGAGACGATCATCAACGAGCGTGAAAATGGAAAACGGCTACGTGATGATTATACTGTATTGATGGGGAAATTTCAAAATCTGGAAGCTGAAATCATCAACTTAAACATTGAGATTGAAGCAAGGGACAACGAAATCACTGGACTCCACCAACTTGTTGAACATTTGCAGTAGTGGTTAATGGACTTCAACATTCCACCATCACCCTGAACATCCTCACATTTAAATAAATGTTTTTTGCTTTTTAATTTTTTGTTTTCTCCGTACTATAATTGGGTTTGCTTAACAAGTTAATGGAAATAGTTTTGTTTTGTGGGAATTGCCTTTTGTATCACATGCGAAACTGTGTACATTATTTAAAAAATAAACAATAATAAGATAAACAACATAAACAATATAAAATTATAATATTTATTCTTAAAAATAGTAATTACAATCTAATTTTATATAAGAATTTTTTTTTCGTATTTATAGTGAATACACTTTAAATTGATATAAAAATTATTTATTAATAAATATTACAAGACCTGTTTTTGAGTTTTTTATCATCAATTTTCATAAATTATTGAAGTATTGATTCATCCAAAATTAAAATGATAAAATAATGAAAAATAATAAGGATCCTATAATAAAATGAATCATAATAATAGTTTGACTGGCTTTTTTAATACAACATATTAAAATTTGAGATTTTAAGGTTTATTGATTGGATGTGTTAGGTATATCAAACTAAAACTATTGAAAAATCAAATAAAGTAACCACAAATTATGGGTTGTTAAGAAGTTTGATAATGACATGAAAAAAAGAAAGTGAATTGTTTTGTTGTCGAAGATAAATCTTTTTAGAAAGGAATTGTTAATTGTAAAAGAGTGTAAATAAAATAAAATAAATAAATAAAACATTAAGGTCATTTGAGGTAGGGCAAGGGACCCACCTGGTTGCAAGGTGGCTCCGCCTTTGACTGGCAATATCTGCTAATATTAGCACGAGCCATGGTGTAATCTTTGACATTGTTGCATGTCCAGTCATTCAACATGCACAGTGGGAATGGTTACACGATGAAAATAAAGCATCCTTACACGATATCAATATGCATCGTGTAAGGATGCTTAGTTTCCATCGAGTTGATATTGACACTGTTGTGCATGTTGAATGATTAAACATACAACCATGTGAATGGTTACATGATGGAAACTAATCTTCCTTACACGATAATTTATATGTATCGTGTAAGGATGATCTGCTTCCATCGTGTAAAGTTGTTTGGTGAATGGCTGAATATGCGAATGGCTGAACATGCAATAGTGTGAATGGTTACATAATGAAAACAAAGCACCCTTACACGATACGATTAAAAGCACACGATAATCTGGTGTGTAATCATACATTATATGACCACTTAGTATGTATTCATTCATTTATACACACACACACACACACACACACACACACACACACACATATATATATATATATATATGCCTAGGAGAATTGTTCCCGGGCCTAGAAGAATTGTTCAATGACATTCTGAGCCAAATACATTCATACCCAAGCTGTACAAGTCTACTCTATGGGGAATTAAGGAGTTGAACATTGGTGTAAATGTCAACTGCAATGGCCTTACAGATGTTTTTGATATTCTTTTGTCCAAAAATTGATTTCCATGGAGTTGCTACTCCAGCCATAATCAACTCAACATACTTTATTAAAAAGGCACCACAACTGTTACTGTAAAATGATGGGATATGTCAAACGTAAGGGTATCTTTAGGAAAGTAAATCAAAAGTAAATAAATATGTCAAACATACCTATCATGTTGTTGTTGAATAAAATCACTATGCAAGCATTCATCTTTGAATGGGGTGGCGTTAGGATCCATCTTCATTTGTTGGTAGTAACCGGCATGCTTCAACATAGATGGCAATAGGTAAAGCAGGCCATGAATGTCCTTTAGCCTACTACTAAGTCCACTCTTCCGATCATTAAATGAGTCAAATACCAGTACTTTTCCTTCCTTCAGTAGTACATGGCATAACAACCAATGGCCGGGAACGAGGCACGAACGAGCACCTGTGTATATACACAATAGATAAATATTATTTAAGGAAATAGGTAATGACAATATAATGTCATTTCCAATAACTTACTGAATCCATTTGCCACCAAGGTTGAGGGTATAGAAGTTCATGCCCTGTAACATGTCTGAGGACGTCTGGACTTGGTTAGTAATCTAAAGGAACGAATTCTGTGTAGTCTTCCCAGATATTGACAGTTTTAGGATGAGCGCTGATCTTCTTGGGCCTTCTTTTGCTATTTTTTTTTCTGTTGAGGAGAAGGAGGAGAACTAATTTCTTTTGGCTAACTTCTTTCCTACTCATCCTTCTCAAATTCTGCTTTCTCCTCAAGCTGTCGAGCAATTTCATTTCATCTGCCCACTTAATGTTTACGGTATTTTGTCATCATAAAATAAACTGATTAAGATAATTCCTAGACTCATAGCAACTAGTCCTAGGCTTGTATCAATCAATCATAAGGTCAATACTACATGAATAGACACGTGTTTCATATACCATATCATATAACTAGGGTGATACTTACAAAGAAAGATGAGTTAACTAATCCAATATTTTGCACGTAGTTAAGCTCACTGCTCGATCGCCTCCTCCATAAGATGTCAAAGTAACTATGAATGTGCTGTGTAACCATTCTTGTACGTTACGTAATAAGTAACATAAAGCCTTAAAAACCAGGAAGAAATAGATAGTTAAGTATGTTACCAAATCTGATATCCACTTGTCGACGTTGACCAAGTCTTGAAAATTTTGACGCGTCATGGAAATGATTTGACCCGTATAAAAACTATTAAAAAATGAATACATTACATTAGGAAAAATTTTCAAAAATGAATACATTGAAAATCATGGTCATATAACAGATTACAGGAATGGAATATAACTTAAATTGGTCGCCGTTCTTGAGGAAAGACGTGAACTCAACTATGTCTATATCTTTCTCGTTTGACTTTGTTTTCTTTGTCTTCATGGGCATCGGATTTGTGTACGGGATTTCAAGATATCTTGAGCGCTTTCGAGCCCTCTATTTGTCGATGTCTTTATATTCAACATTACTGTTGGCCTCATTAAGTGCTACCACACTACTTGGGAAGTTCTGGGCAATAAAACACACGGATGGGGATGGAAATTCTTCCACCTCAAGGATAGATTTTTCCCCAGAGTCCAACATAAAATTAAATATGTAGTAAAGTATAATCCACTGATATACCCATATACATTATTATAGAATTGTTCAATGGCCTAATGGAATTGTTCCGAGGCCTAACAAATTGTTCCTAGGCCGAACAGAATTGTTCCCAGGCCTTGACCATATACATTACATAAACATTATTATGTTATAGATGGGGTATACATGAAAAAATCATTGATTTATTATTATTTATAGACTGTGCTTCGACCGTCCCATCACCTTTGATTACAGTAGACCCAACAACCTTAACACCCTCAACAACAACCTTATCTTCCTCACCACCCTTAACACGCTTAACAACATCAACAACAGTCTCATCTTCCTCACCACCCTTAACACGCTTAACAACATCAACAATAGCCTCTTGCTCACCACCATGAACACCTTTATTTCCAGCATCCACATCAACAAAAGCATCATATTCCTCACCAGTCTTACAAAAAAAAAAAGCAACATCTTGCTACTCACCCTCTTCTTCAACATCTTCCTCATCATCTTGCTGCTCACCATGTTCTTCAGCATCCTGCTCAACAACACCCTTATCACCAGCAGCCTTACCACCAATATCCTCCTCATCAACGGCAGCCTTATCACCAACAGCCTTATCATCTTGCTCAGCACCCTTCTAAACATGAACATCAATAAACTATTATATATAAATAAATAATAATATAATTTTTAACAACTTTATATCTAACCTTCATCTCTTTCCTAATCTTTGCAAATTCATTTCTACAGAAGGCAATGATACGTTTCTCGCTATCAAGCATAGCAGCATATAGTTCTGGGATTATGGAAGGCACCTGAATTTTGCAATAATTAATACAATGCATACAAGAATAAAATACTAAAAGTCTAAAACCAAATAGTGTAGATGCAATCATCCCTTAGAATTTGCATTGGAAAATAGACGTTTCTTAGAAGGGGGGGAATATTCGTTACAAAATGTGTTTCTATTTCTCCCCGCAGAGCCTCCTATCTCCTTCGGAACAGAAACTCCAATCACATCACTGTCCTTGCATGTCTGATAATCATTAGCTTCATCGTCGTAACCAATATCTTTTTCCTGTTCACTTGGTTGCACAGGTAAAGCCAATTTCTCCCTATTCTTTTCAGGTAGTGTCTCACAAACGTCTTTAAGGTTCAATGACTTGAAGTAATCTGTACCATTTTCATAAGGCTCAACATCCCAAGGAAATAAAGCCATTTGCATATCAGGAACAAACAATTGTTTGCAAATTTCTACAAGTAATTAACTAAAAACAAAGGGTCATTGAGTACACACTGATGTATTGAATGTTGATTCAATATTTTTAATCATTTTAGTAAATTCCCATCTAGTGAATCGTGGATACCCCATACCAACTCGCTTTCTGATGTTATCATCAAATCAAATTATTCGCTCCATGGCCCATACCGATACAATTTAAACTAACTAATATCAATCAATGTTTTTCAATCTAACAAACTATGAAAAAAAAAACACTAAAACAAAGTTTGATAACATGCTAAATTTACCTGAAGTACTAGAGGGAACCCGGACAAATTGTAGGTATAATACTTTGATTTCTTATCCTTCTCCTCTTCCTCACCCTGCGGCTTCCCTTTCTCTTTCCCTTTCCCTTTCCCTTTCCCTTCTACTTTCCCTTTCATTTCTTCTTCTTCTACTAACTCCCTCTTCCTCTTCTTGTTATTGTTCTTGTTCTTGTTCTTGTTATTTTTCGTCTTATCCTCTTCTTCTTCTTTCTTCTTCTAAGTCTTCTATATTCTTATTCTTTTGTTGCTTCCTGTTCTTATCTTCCTTCGTTGCTTCACCTCTCAATTTAGGGAGCCGTTTCTTCAGTACACCTTTCAAAAAATATTGTGTAAACCTGGAGAAATAAGAACCCCATGGAAATTTTGTGAATTCTTCTTTTCAACTAATGAAAACAGCCACCTCGAGATAGCTGTGGTCCATCCGTCATCCGTGCCAAAGAATTGGCTCACCATATATATATATATATATATATTCAACATCTTGTACGCATCTTCACTCTATTCAGACGTCATTCTCCTCAAAGTGGCATACAATACCTCTGCAGTCGGCCTTTTTCCTTCGAAAATTCTCATAACCATTGAATCATCCCATACTCTATTGTTGTTAGCAAAACCTTCGAGGAGCTGTCCCATATTTAACCCGCTGCATAAACAGAATTCTTCTGGGCCAAAACGGGCTTTCGACTCCCCCAACCCAAATCACATCGCATCTTCTCTTTGTTCTTTGGGGTGAATGATCTCTTTTTTCAAAATATTATGGATAAGCTGCCTGTAAAGTGTCAACGGTTCTTTCAAACCCAAGTATATGACAAAAGGGCCCTCCTTGAATTTTTTCTCCAACCCAAATTTCTGTAGGACGGCCTTCAACTTTGTAATCATGTTCATTTCACTTCCATTGTTTACTCTCACGGGAACCCAATTCTTGTGGTCTAGGAATCACCACAAGTCTGCATTCGAATTTTTCGGTATCTAAACAATGAAAACAAAAAGTAAACATCAGTCCCAAGCTTATGAAAATAAGTCCTAGGCTCAAAATTATGCAAATATCATCAATCCCAGGCTCAACATCATTACAAGGCTTATGAAAATCATTCAAATAATATACATTCAACATCAGTCTTAAGCTCAAAATAATACATACATGAATCATCAATCCATCGGCCCTAGGCTTATGAAAATCACTTATAGGCTCAAATAATACATTTAGCATTAAACCTAGGCTCTCTACGTGCAACATAAGTCATTTTTAGTCTCAGGCTTATGAAAATAAGTCCTAGGCTCAAAATTATGCAAGTATCATCAGTCCCATGGTTAAACATTAGTACTAGGCTTATGAAAATCATTCAAATAATACACATTCAACATCAGTCTTAGGCTCAAAATAATACATTCAACATTAAACCTAGGCTCTCTACGTACAAAATAAGTCATTTCAGTCTCAGGCTTATGAAAATAAGTCTTAGGCTCAAAATTATGCAAGTATCATCAGTCCCACGGTTAAACATCAGTACTATGCTTATGAAAATCATTCAAATAATACAAATTCAACATCATTCTTAGGCTCAAAATAAAACATTCATCATTAAACTTAGGCTCTCTACGTGCAAAATAAGTCATTTTCAGTCTCAGGCTTATGAAAATAAGTCCTAGGCTCAAATTATGCAAGTATCATCAGTCCCAGGCTTAACATCAGTACAAGGCTTATGAAATCATTCAAATAATATACATTCAACATCAGTCTTAGGCTCAAAATAATACATACATGAATCATCAATCCATTGGCTATAGGCTTATGAAAATCACTCATAGGCTCAACTTATACATTCAGCATTAAACCTAGGCTCTCTACGTGCAAAATAAGTCATTTTGTATCTCAGGCTTATGAAAATAAGTCCTAGGCTGAAAATTATGCGAGTATCATTAGTCCCAGGCTCAACATCAGTACTAGACTCATGAAAATAATTCAAATAATACACTGAAGCAAATAACGGTGTGTATAATATTAATCTATAGGGGGGGTGAATAGATTATTTTCGATTTTACCCAAATTTTCGTTAATAGTCAATGTTCCAAAAATACTCCTAACTAGTCACAATAATATCACAAGTGTAATATATGCGGAATTTAAATAACACGTGATATTTACGTGGAAACCCTTTCGGGAAAAAAACCACGGGCTGTTATGTAAGCCACACACGAACCTCGAATTCACTAAATGTGTTAAAGATTACAACTTAATCCTGGAAGTAATCACACACCTACATAATCCCGGTATAAGTGAACCTAGTCCAATTGCTTACGGTCTAAGCAACCTACTCCCGAAAGCTACACACAGGACTTACTTCTCAATGAAGAGATAAAATGTCCTAAGTGAATATATGATAATATTCAATGAACAAACAAGGCTACAGAACCTTAGATGCTTATCTAGGATGATGAATATGCAACAAAAAGTAATCCTAAATATCAATAGCTAAATGACATGTCAAATAGCTTAGCAATCAAGATTAAACACAACCTAGAAAGCTATCACAATACAACACTCAATCATTTCATCACAAACAGTCTCTATCTTGTATCTAGCATGTGTTCTAAAAACATAAAAGTGAATAAAGAGAAGACTTGTTAGGAAAGACACTAAAATTAGATGAAGTTAGTGAGATTCTTACCAGGCAAGATGTGATGATGCAAAACCATGCATGGATGCACTCTATGTGAGCATAAATGATGCAATATGAAGTTTGATGCAAAAAGGAAAAGCTTTGAGTGATTAAAAGTGAGTTCTTGAGGAATTTTGGCTCTTAAAAAGTGTTCAAATAGAAAGAATATGCTTTTGGAACTCTTGGGGACGACCTAAAATGAAAGTGGGATATTTATAGGTTCCCAACAAAACTGCAGCGTTTTGGACTTTCACACAAGGCGGACTGCTGTGGTCATCGACTGCCGCGGTTGGGTCAACCGCGGCACAAAGAATGTATCTCTGTTGCCTGTGTGCCACGATTGATCCAACCGCAGCACTTCAACCATTGCAGAGAAGGAATATCTCTATCGCTAGCATGCCGCGGTTATCCAACCGCGGCAGAGAAGGTCAATGCCTTCTCATGCAGCTTCTCACACAAAGATCATGCAATGGGTGCAAGTGTATGAGTGAAGTGAATGCATCCTAATGCCTAATATGTTATGGGATTTAACCAGCAAGATTCAAACAATTAAACATGCAAGAAGAGAGATTAATGAACATTAATGCACACAAAATAAACACACACAACATACAAGAAAAGACATATGCATGGGTTGTGGGTGTGTGTAACTATCTCTTCAAAGCATGTAAGCACTTAGAAATTTACCTTTAAAGTGCTTGAACTCTTGAGGTCTTGAAAAGGGACTTTGAGCTTGAATCTCAATCACCTAAACTACTCTTACATTCAAACCCCAATATATGGTTTGTCCAGGAAATAAGCCAATCAAAATATGAGAATCCTTACATACACATTCAACATCAGTCTTAGGCTCAAAATAATACATTTAGCATTAAACCTAGGCTCTCTACGTGCAAAATAAGTCATTTTCAATCTCAGGCTTATGAAAATAAGTCCTAGGCTCAAAATTATGCATGTATCATCAGTCCTAGGCTCAACATCAGTACTAGGCTTATAAAAATCATTCAAATAATACAAATTCAACATCCGTCATAGTCTCAAAATAATACATATATGCATCGTCTATCCATCGGCCCTAGGCTTATGAAAATCACTCATAGGCTCAACATATACATTAACCATTACATGCAACATCAGTCATTTACTCTGCAAATGTTTTTCTTCTCTCCTACTATAAATTTCCAGTGTAGTTCAAAGCAATCAATCAATCAATCAATCAATAAATGTTGTCGCCTTCCAAACAGAACATACAACCTCCAAATACACATACAAACACGTCAAATAAGAGAACAATCTACCATACCAAAAGACAAACAAGAAAAAACTCCAAAAAAAACACATTAGTACCTTGAAATTGGTTTGCGTTTCATCTAGGGTTTGGGTGCTTCGTTCTATGGCGATGGCGATGGCGACGACGACGAGGACAACGATGACGACGACAACGACAACAACGACAACGACGACCTTGTGCTTCTCCTTCCTCTGTATTTCTGGTGTGTTGTTGTTTGGGTTTGCGATTTCAAACAAAGTAGAGTTTTGAGTATTGTTCGTCGTTGTCGTTTGGGCTTGTACGTCACTGTATATTTGCGTCACCGCAACGACGACCTTCTGCTTCTCCTTCCTCTCACTTTTTCTCGTTGTTCTTGTTGTAGTCGTTTGCCATTTCCAACAGAGGGGCGTTTCAATTTGTTTTCAATTGTGTTATCTGAGGGTAATTTAGTCATTTTGGGGAAAATGAGATTGGGAGGGTAATTTAGTAAACGTCATCAAGTTTTATCTGTTCAAACATTCAAGGAGGGTATTTAGGGGATTTCCATGTGAGGGGGTCTTAAGGGCATAGTGGTAAATGGGGTAGGTAAAGCGGCTATATATGCACTTTTTTTCCCAAGCGGCCATTTCCTAGAAAGTCGATGCTGGGAAAGACTATATCCTTCAATTTCCACATTTTTTTTAAAGCAAATGGCACATCAAGCACATTAACTAATATATTTTACTATTTGGCTAATTACAAAATGTAAATTAATAAAAATTATATAAAGGAATTTGAGATGACCAATGATAAACTCCTCATTGCCTGTAGAAGGATGTTGTCTAACAGAAAATGAAATGACCAGACCCACTATAACATATATTTTGTCTGCAATCTTCACACAATTTTGTTTTCTGGATTTTTAAAACAAAATGTGCATGTCTACACCTGAAATGAGTAATATCTTTGGGGTATATCAACTAGATAGTTTATAAACATTGCATTTGGTTAGGTTTTATCTCGGGTCCTCAAATGGGTTAGTTTTCAATAAAACACTTTACTTTAAGCTTGCAATGCATTATCTTTTATTGAGCTATTTTTCATCAGTTCTTTTTCTATATAGCTTCTTAATCAAACCCTGTTGTGTGCAAACTTGAAATAAGTTTGAACTGGCTTTGCCTAATAAAAATATTGACTAACAATATTAGTTTGAAATCCTAGGAAGAAAGACAATGTTAGAATAGCAACTTAAGACTACTAGAAAACTCATTTGAGGTAATAAAACTTTAATCTTTTAATTGATCTTGGGACCCAGGTAAAGCTTGAGATATCTGAAGAACCTGACCACCATTTCAGCCTTTTCGGATGATAAGTCTGCGCTCTCCGGTATATAATCTTTTGATGCTTTGGAAATTACTTGAATTGAAATAGCTTGATTAAGCTGAAAGAGAAGTATCAAAAAAAAAAAAAAAGTTTGTTACATTGAACCAAGAAATCATCATCTTCAATTGAGGTACATCCGTAAATTTCTAAATCCAAAATTACATATGATTGCTAGAATGTTAAGACTATCGATGGAGATGCAATGCATGAAAATCGTATTGAATATTATTCAACCGAATTTGCATCATGATTGTCAATCAATGGTATGGATGTGACCACTTTCAGGATTGTTTCCATTCCCTGCACCAATTTCTTCCTCTTCGCATGCAAGAAAAAGGAAAAGGGGCATCCAAAATCAATGTTTATGAACAATATTGTAGAACAAATGTTGTAACATAATTACATTATTGATGAAAGTAAAACAAGAGAATAGCTTCAACCAACCTCAGCTTTCATCTTTGACATAGTATCATGCCATTTGCATACTACAATTTACATGACATTCAATGAATTACTTGAACAGAATGATTGAACTGAAGAGATTTGAAGAATAAGATTTTTTACCCCCACTACAATGAGCTATTTTAACTATCTTTTCGAATCCCATCTCTATATCTTGAACAAGCACAAATGTTGGTCTACCAAGCTGCGTTACATATCTTCACAGCATTCAAGAAGATATCAATATCTTTAATATGAAATTCAGACTATCAAGAGTGAATAAAAACTGGACACTAGTTTCAGGTAACTCACTTGAAGTAAGACCGAACAAAAGACACATTTAGCTCCCTTGTTGGGACGGTGACAACAACATAGAGATGTGCAAATTTCTCCTTCAGTTTCTTAACTATGTATAAGCAAAATCAAATATAGCAAAGGACATGAATAGGAAAAAGTTCTAGGCTACCTGTTGAAGATTGTGGCGTTGTCATTGAAATCCCAATTCGGTACAAAAACAAACGAAACTGGCAAGCCCCACAATTGAATAACAAGTCCTGCACAAATTTGGCCATCAAGAATTGAGAGATGAGCAAATTACATAGATAACAACACACAAATTGAAAAGGCAAAGGATTGATAATTAAAGGAGCAATTAGAACGAAGTTGAGACGAAAAGAGTTTGCATTGAGAAAAGAGGAGATGAAATCGATGAACGATGGGTGTTGTTCGTCTCTCCACTTGGTGCTCATCATACAAACTCCACCGCTTCCTTCAAGCACAACTCAAAAACACATACACTGATACGAGTTACAAGAAAAGAATGTTAAAAGCACTTTTGGTGCAGAAACATATAATTGTTCAAATATTGGATGCATAAGCACTTTCTAACTAGTTAAAAGCACTTTTGGTGCACAACTATTGGATGCACTTCCATAATCAAACTACATAGATGCAAAAGCACTTTCGATTCTCAAGTATTGGATGCACCTCTATAATCAAACAACCTAGATATAGAAGCACTTTCTAATTAGTCAAAAGCACTCTCTAACTAGTTAGAAGCACTTTTGATGGACAAATATTGGATGCACCTCCTTTATAATCAACCAACATAGATGGAAAAGAACTTTCTGACTAATCAAAAGCACATGGGATGGAACCGAAAACTCTCCCAAACATACCATTACAACATCATTTAACAATTTAAGTTCTAAAGTCGAAATGGTAATCATAATCAAATTCATTGACTATATGTAATTGATGAACCTTTTTTCATACTAATTATGTATGAAGGAATTAAAGTTTTATTTTCACATGGTAATTTGTTAAGAAGGTTCAAATTGGAGTTTGTTTTTGGTGTTGGCCGGTGGAAGTTGTTCTTGCCAACCACACACATTAATGCATGAAGACTGTAAGTTCCTCAAGTTTGATTGACTTATTTCGGTGGCAAACCACAAGTGGGGTTTGTTGTAAGGGTAGCTTAGGCATTTGATGGTTGGTGCTTTGCATAACAAAGGCCCTCTCAAGACCTCAAGAGATCAAGCACTTTAAAGGTAAATTTCTAAGTGCTTACTTGTTTTGAAGAGATGTAGTTGCACACACTTACAACACATGCCTAATTTTTTTTTTTTTTTTTTTTGTATGTTGTGAGTCTTTATTATGTGTGCATTAATGTTCATTAATCTCTCTTGTTGCATGTTTAATTTGATTGCATCTTATGTGTTAAATGTCTTGTCTTTGATGCATCATGTTTTGAAACAAATTACGGCATGTTCAATGTTAATCTAGAGGGGGGTGAATAGATTTTATCCGATTTTACTCAATTTTCGTTATAAGTCAAATCGACTAAAATACCCCTAACTAGTCACAATTATATATCAAGTGTATAATGTGCGGAATTGTAAATGACATAAGATATTTACATAGAAACCCTTATGGGAAAAACCACGGGCTGTTAAGTGCCCCACACTCGAACCTCGAATCCACTAAATGTGTTAACGATTACAACCTAATCCCGGTCAATAATCACACACCTACCTAGTCCCGGTATGAGTGAACCTAGTCCAATTACTTGTGATTTAAGCTACCTAATCCTGGAAGCAACACAAGACTTACTTCTCAATGAAGAGATAATATGCCTAAGTGAATATGTATGAATATTCAAAGAGCAAATAAAGCTAGGGAACCTTAGATGCTTATCTAAGATGATATGATGACAATAAGTACAATCCTAGATATCAAAAGTTAAATGACATGTCAAAAAGCTTAGCTAAACATAAATTAAGAAAACCTAGAAAGCTATCACAATACAACACTCAATCATGTCAACACAACAATCTCTATTTTGTATCGAGAATATATTCCAAGAGCATACAAATAATAAAATAGATGTCTATGATAAATAAAACACTAATTATGTAAGATAATAGTGAAGCACTTACCAAAAAGTGTGTGTTGACCAAAACCCATGCAAGCAAGCATTCTAACTATGCTAGAAAATGCTAGATGAAGATATGATGCATATGAAGATGGTTTTGAGTGTTTAGAGAATCAAAGATGAAGAGAGATGGATTCTTTGATTCACTTGTCTCTCTCTAAATGCTCTCAACCATAAAAAATGGGATTTTGAGAGTTAGATTCGACCTAGAGAGCATAGAGACATATATATAGAAGGCCAAAGTGAAACTACATCATTTTGGGTAAGTGACCTTTGGAATTCCTTAGGTGTTATAAGTAGAGCGACTAGGCGCTCTACGTAAAGCGCTTTTGAACAGCGTTTGTATAGCGCCAATTCTCTCCCCGGAAACATATGGGTCTATAAGATCAAACAAGATGGCAATGACCAAGTGGAGCGGTATCGTGCAAGATTGGTGGTGAAAGGATATGCTCAGAAAGAAGGCATAGACTTCAATGAGATATTTTCCCCGTTGGTTCGACTTACAATAGTTAGAGTAGTCCTAGCTATATGTGCTATGCTTGACCTACACTTAGAGTAGTTGGATGTGAAAACTGAATTTCTTCATGGAGAACTTGAAGAAGAAATTTATATGCTTTAACCCGAAGGTTTTGCCAAAGAAGGTAAGGAGAACTTGGTTAGCGGCTAACCAAATCTCTATACGATTTAAAACAAGCGCCGAGGTGTTGGTACAAGAGATTTGATTCCTTCATTATAAGCCTTAGGTACAACAGACTCAGTTCAAACCATTGTACTTACTACAAGAGGTTCAAAGGTGATGATGACTTCATTATCTTGTTGTTGTAAGTGGACAACATGTTGGTAACAGGCCCCAACAAAGATCGAATCCAAGAATTAAAGGCATAATTGGCTAGGGAGTTTGACATGAAGGATTTGGGACCAACAAACAAGATTCTAGGGATGAAAATTTACCAAGACAAAAAAGGAAGGAAAATTTGGCTTTCTCAAAAGAACTACTTGAGGAAAATTTTGCAACGCTTCAATATTCAAGATTGTAAGCCAATTTCTACCCCACTTCCTGTGAATTTCAAATTACCCTCAAGTATGAGTTCTAGTAATGAAGCGGAGAGGATGTAAATGTCTCTAGTGCCATATGCATCAACAGTGGAAAGTTTGATGTTCGTTGTGATATGTACAAAACCAAACATTACACAAGTAGTGGGAGCGGTTAGTCGACACATGGCGAATCATGGTATAGAGCATTGGAATGCTGTTAAGAGGATTCTGAGATACATCAGAGGAACCTTAGATGTTGCATTATGTTATGGAGGATCGGAATTTACTGTCAAGGGTTATGTGGATTCAGCTTTTACTGGAGATCTCGACAAAAGAAAATCTACTACTGGATATATGTGTACAATTGCAAGAGGAGATGTGAGCTGGATTTCCAAGTTACAAACAGTTGTGGCTCTATCTACAACTGAGGTAGAGTACATGACAGCTACACAAGCTTGTAAGGAAGCAATTTGGATTAAAAGGCTAATGGAGGAACTCGGGCACAAAAAAGAGAAGATCGTTCTGTTTTATGACAGTCAGAGTGCCTTGCACATTGCAAGAAATCCAGCTTTTCATTCCAGAACTAAGCACATATGAGTGCAATATCACTTTGTTCGGGAAGTAGTGGAAGATGGTAGTGTGGATATGCAAATAATACACACCAAGGAGAATCTAGCAGATGTAATGACCAAGCCTATCAATACTGACAAATTCATATGGTGTAGATCCTCCTATGGTCTAGCATAAATGTAAGCAGCAGAAATGTAAGCAACAGAAATTTGAGCAAAGATTGAAAGGATAAAACAGACTGTGAAATGATGACTTCAAGTGGGAGAATGAAGGAATTAAAGTCACATTTTCACAGCGTAATTGGTTAGAAGGTTGAAATTGGAGATTTGTTTTTGGTGTTGGCCGGTGGAAGTTGTTCTTGCCAGCCACAAACATTAATGCATGAAGACTTTTGGGATTGGATTTTACCTATAAATACCAACCCAAGTTCTCTCCACAAATATCCCAAGCCTTTGAGCTTTCCTCTTCTCCCTTTGTTCTTTCCTCTTGTAGAGAAATGTTGTAGTTCTCTCCTAAAATTTTAGAGAGAGAGATTATAATCTTTTTGGTCTAATAAAGTCCTTCAATCTTTGCTCGTGGATGTTTCCCTCAGATTAAATTGGTGGTTTTACCACGTAAAATTGTGCGTTCAGTTTTTCTCTATTTTTCCCAAGTCTCTACTTTAGTTGCAGCATATTGCTTCCACATACAACTTCCTAACAATGTATAATTTCAAGAAACAGATCCAAACAACTAAACAGTAAATACTAGCTAAAATCTATCAAAAAATTTTTACTTTTCTTTGTTCTTTTAATCATTTTCATAGAAAACACAATTTACTCGGCAACGAAATAGATTAAAATATATACTTCATATTCTTATATATTCTTTTCTCGTTGTACAATCAGCAAATCAAAAGCACTGAACTTCAATTTCATTTCATAGAGTTTAAAAAAAAAAAAAAAAAAAGCAAAGATTCCGTGATTTCTCTATTTGGTTGCAAAGTAAAAAACAAACGAAATGTTTTTTAATTTTCTTAACATTGTCTATGTTATTTTAGCTATGAAACGATCAAATGAAAAAAAATATGAAAAAATTGAAATAGGAAGAGAAAATGAACCTGAATTTGATGAATTTTGATGCATTGGATCGCTGTAACTTGAATCACTTGATCTGCGAATCACCATTTTCAATGCTTGTAAAATTTCAAATTTGTAAAGAGAGATTTTGATTTGCCATGGAAGCCAAAACGTCGACGTTTATATACTCACAATCCACAAAACTTATCACCCTCAAAGTTTATTTTATTTACCAAAAATACCTACTTCCATGCTAGAGTATTTAAATGGGCCCAGCTATAACGATCTCTTCTTCTTCTTCACAATTTATATTTTGTTTGTAAGGATTCCCATTTATTGATTGGCTTATTTCGTGGACAAACCATATATTAGGACTTGATGTAAAGATAACTTAGGTATTTGATGGTTGGTGTTTTGCACAACCAAAGCCCACTCAAGACCTCAAGAGAAGAAGCACCAAAGGTATATTCTCGTACTTACTTGCTTTGAAGAGATCTAAGTGAACACACACACAACTCATACATATTTCTATTCTTGTAAGTTGTGTGTTTTTATATGTGTGCATTCATGTTCTTGAACATCTCTTCTTGCATGTTTTAATTGATTGCATCTAGTTTATTTAAATGCCATGATATGTTTAGGCATTAGGATGCAAAGCCATGAATTTTATTCATGCATGTTGAATTGATTGCATCTTGTTCTATGATAATGCCATGACATGATAGGCATTATGATGCATTCAATTCCCACACTTGCACTTCATGTTTGTTAGTTTTAAGTGTGGTGTAATTCTTTTCCCGAAGATGATCGGAAACGTCCGCGCTTGCACGATGATGTGCATGTCTTAGCGCAATGGTTTACCACCTTGAGAAGGTCTCATTCTTCTCTTGGATAAGTGTTAGATTCGATTTGGTTATTTGGAGTAAAGTGTCTAGTTTCAAAAGATTAAATTTTAATATTTTAAATGTTTTTCAAAACTGACATTGGTATGGTCTTGTGACCATAACTTTTTATGAAAAGATTTAAATTGAGTTTTTTAAAATTCTGGGCAAACTAGACAACCATACATTTCCAACGGTATATTATTCATAATATTTCATGACAGTTTGGATTGGTTTTGAAATCTCCAAAGTGACCACTAAAATAGGGCATTGCTACTGTTATCCGAATCTGACCATTGGTCACTCAATTGACCATAACTTTTTCTACAGAAATCAAAATTTCATTCCATAAATTAAAGTATAAATTAGACTTCCATACCTTTCCAACGATATATTATATGAAAGGTTTCGATATCGTTTGGTCATGTTTTGAGTCACTTGAAAATCAAGCTCTGTGTTGTGATGCTTCGCCGCGGATCAAGTGCCACTCATTGGGTGACAGCAGCATGCTAGCGGCAATCTCGACCTTGTTTCGTAATTTGGTCATATCTCACTCATTTGGAGTCCGATTTGACTCATTTTTGAAGGGCAAGTCACATAATTTGTAGGGCTATCATCTTAGCACTGTAAATACATATTTTTCTCTCATATGTATTCAAGGAACAAAAGATACAAAACCCTAGAGAGAGATTAAGAGTTCCCTAGTGAGAGAAAGCACCAAGATTGCTTCTTTAACTCTCCAAACCCATTTCCATATGCATAAATCATCATCTAAGCATCATCTAGGCTTTTCTCGCATGTGCTAATGCATGGGTCTTCTTCAACACACATGGTATGGTATGTTGAACACTATTATCTTACATAATTAGTGTTTTTACTTATCAATTTTATCTCATTTATTACTTGTATGTTCTTAGAGTAATTTCTACATATAAGATTGAGATTATGTGTTGATTGGGTTATTTTGTGATAGCTAGGTTTTATTGTTTATATGTCATCTAGCTAATTAATCTCATTGCATGATTGAGATTGTTTTTTGATAGCTAAGATTTCATGATAGATATATACATCTAGCTAATTGATCTCTTTTATTGATTGAGATTGTTTTTGATAGCTTTGTATCTAGGATTGGTTATCCTTTACTTAACTAAAGTTGTATGCCATGACATATAGCTATTTTCATATCTAGGACTGATTTTATTCTCGTCATGGATATCATTTCATATCCACAATAGGGTTTGATCTCTTCGGAGAATTTAAGTCTTGTGAGATTGACCGGGATTAGGTCTCTAAACCGGAATTAGGTGGTCTCACAAGCAAATTAGACTAGGTCCGCTTTTAAAGGTCTGCGGGTAGTGGTAGCGGAATATTGGCCGGGATTAGGCCGTCAAACCGGGATTAGGTTGTATACGCTATCGCAATTAGTGGATTCGAGGTTCGAGTGTGGCACACTTACCAGCCTGTGGTTTTTCCCCGTTGCGGGTTTCCACGTAAAAATTAAGTGTCGTTTATATTTATGCACCTTTACACTTGATTGTTTTATTTGTATGTTTGGGCTTATTTTTTATAATATTGACTAATCCAAAAAATTTGGTAATAACGGATCAACAACCCATTCACATACCCTTTAAGTTGTATTTAAAAGACACGCACTCGAAAACGACAAGTTATTATTCCTTTCATTGTTTTCTACAGATTAGATGAATGGATAACAGCCTGGCCCAGCTGAAAATGCTCTCGCAGTGGTGTGGAATGCGAGTTTTTCTTTTCTCAAATTTAAGTTTGTTGATATTGCAAACCATGTCTCGAAACATTATTTGATTGTTTTATTCGCATGGTTAGTCATGTCACTTAATTCAATAGATGGACATGTCACTTGACTTGATGTGTGCTATATTAAGATTTATGTGTTAATATGATAAACATATTACACACATTTGTTTACTTAACTAGCGACGTTTTGTTGACATGGTGCACTACATTAATATCATGAACTAACTTGCTAACTTGACACACCATATTGGTAGGCAAAATCTAAGATGACCCATCATGCCATGAGGTAAAATTTGACGTGATTAGCCATGTCACTATCAATGTGCTTTATGTCTACGTCCATATCTCGAAAATAGTGCATGGTATGGCATGACACATTAACTCTAGATTTGTCTATGTAATTAGTTATGTTACTAACTTACTATCACTTAACTGCATTGCTGTTTATGTCATAAATGCTTATTGATATGACCGAACACCTCACTCTTCACTTATGTAGCTTAGAGCATCTCCAATGTTGCTTTATACATCCCACTAACTTCAACTTAGAGCATAATGTTCACAAAAATCCTCTTCAATGTTGCTTCAAATTCCATTTCCCAAAATATAAATCTTGTGCTGAGTAATAGTAGCCCACTAGATTTAACGCGCACTGTTACTTATCACGATACTCTTTCTTAATATATATAAAATGTCACATCAACTGATCATCCTTTTTTTGTTTAATTTTCTTTGTTTAATTTTCTTTTCTCATTAACTTTTTTATATTTAATTAAATAATATATATTCCTAAAAAATATACCATTGGAAAGATCTCGTTGAGATCTTTAAAATTACAGACATATTGATATACTTATTTAATTTATTTAATTTACTTATTAATTATATATTAAACTTTTATAATAATTTAAGTTTGTACAATTCAAAATAATTTAAGTTTATTTATTGGGATTTGGGAAGATACTTTTTTGGTGTAAAAATTGGTGTGGAAAAAAAATCTAGTGTTAATATATTCCCAAAAGATTCTCTTTTAACTTCATATTGGAGTAGAGTTTAGTGATAAAATTGGAGATGCTCTTATGTGGTTGATCTTATATTAATGCTTGATGTGGCCATCTACTTCCATCTTAACAAAGTATGGTGATGTGTCTAGTCATGTCAACCACCTAACTTGTGACAAAGATGCCCCATCATCAGTTAACTCACCACATAATTCTTGAGATGTGGCACAATGATATTCGTGAAACATGATGTACTATCATTACTAAACATTTGATATTCTTATCAAAAATCAAATCTAACAGATGAAAAGATCCAAAACCCTCTCCACAATGTCAATCATCATTTTCATGCGATCCAGCATCAATTATTATATCAAGTTGTTTGTGAATATTTTGAATGCAGGTTTGCGCTGGAGAGTTTGTAGTGGTTCGTCCATCCGTATTTATAAAGATAGGTGGGTACCTAGACCTTTCTACCTTTAAAATTCTCTTCCCTCCTCTCTTGGGTGATGATGCAACGATTGACCAGCTCTTGGCGCCATTTGGTGGATGGGATATTCAGCTCATTAAGAGGATTTTCAGTTTGGAGGAGGCTAGGGTTGTTCTACAAATCCCGATTGGTTCTTATAAGGGGGCTGATAAAGGTGTTATGGCACTATGAGTAAAATAGAGGATATACTGTTAAAAGTGGCTACAGGGTCTGTTGGTCTTTATGTTTTAATCCTTTTTCCTCTAATACGACCTTGATTGCCTCTTGGTGGAAATCTCTTCAGGGGTTGGCTATTCCTTTAAAAATCAAGGTTTTTGTGTGGAAGGCTTGCCATGACTGGATTCCGACCATAGCAAACCTCCTCCGAAAGGGAGTCCTTGTTATTAACAAGTGTCCCTCTTGTAATTCTAATAACGAGACAACTCTACACTCTCCATGGGATTGTAAAAAATTGAGGCATGCCCGGATTTGTTGGCTGCCTGGAGATGTCTAAACTAGAGGTAATTTTTCTAGTTTTTTTTTAGCTTATTATCTTTTGCTTCTCCTCCATCAAAGGTGATGACCTAAGCCTCTTCTATACCATCTTGTGGAGGATTTCATTTTTACGGAACTCGCTGATTCATGGGGCTCAGAGACAGAATTTTTTGAAAGTGAAAGATTGGGCTCACATTTACCTTACTGAGCTCTAGGTCTGTGCGAAGCAAAAGCCGGTGCCTTCGGGGAGTGCTCATCCTCAGGTTTCAAAATGGAAATCTCCGAGTGTGAATGTCTATAAGATTAATTATGATGCAGCTACGGATGAGGTGGGAGGCCTGATTGGTTTTGGTATTGTTATTAAGAACGAGGTGGGGGAGGTTATGGCCTTATGCTCGTAGAGAATTGAAGCAACTCTCTCTATGCAGATGGCTAAAACATTTGCCATTTGTAGGGGGTTTGATTTTTGCTACAGAATCCTGTATGTTGCCTTGTGTGCTTGAGTCTGATGTGGCTGTTATGGTTAATTAGATCAAGGTTGGGAGCCACCTCGACTCTCCTTATGGCCTTATCCTTTATGAAGTTCGGGACCTGATGTCGAGTATGGGTGATGTCTCTATTAATTTTGTTCCTAGGTTGGCTAACCAGGCTGTTCACGGTCTTGCGAAGTTTGCTTTGACTTGCACTGCTGACGGGTTTTGTATGGAGGAATTTCCCTCTTGTGTGAGGAAAATTGTCGAAGCTGACACTCTTGTGCAGCTTCATCCCCCTTCCTTGTAACCTTGTCCTATTTGTGTTTGTTTACTCTTTGTTGTCTTAGTAAAAAAAAAAAAATGATTACGCAAGCACTTGGAAAATTAATATGTGAAGTTGATCAAACTTTAAGAGTTCTTTTTTCCTACAATATTTTCATGTCAAATTAGTTTTAACTATTCAAAATCAATTTCATTTTGGAACCCTATCCGTTGCAATTTTATTAAAACCCTAATTTTTCTCTACAGGAGATTTATAGAGAAAATATCTAGCTGGAAACTTAAGCATAACCTAAGAGATTTTGGGTTTTACTCTTTTTGACTCAATGCATTCATGAGCGAAAATGACCCAGCTTGTCATAATTGTAACAAGTTATTTTAGTCTTGTCCTTCCTCAATTCGGTATCCTCATTCCTCTTGCATATTTCATTCTAAGATTTAGTGTGGCTATGATTAGATCCTCTTACCTTTTGGAAAAATCTATTTCCACTAATTCGCTCAAAACTAAGGGGTCATTTGGTATGGAGTAATCAAAATAATGTGATTCCTAGGAAAGTGAAACTCAGGAATGTGATTCATGAGAAAGTTGTATACATATGTTTAGTTGTGCATGGGAAATTATGTTGGATTCCTGGGAATGTTAGATAATTGTATTTGGTTGTGTATGGGAATGTTTTTGTCTTTATATATAAAAACATGCCAAAATTAATTTTAAAATAAAATAAAAATAAATAAATAAATAAGATAAAAAATTAATTAATTAATTGTGTTTAATGTTTCGATTTTGGTTTTTTCCCCAATATTGCAGATCCTCTTTTCAGATCACACCACTTCTTCTTCTTGTTCTTTCTTGTTCTTGTTCTTGTTCTTTGTGGTGATGGTAGATCCTCTTTTCAGATCACACCACCTCTCCTTCTTGTTTTTTGTAAAGCAGTGGTACAAGATCGAAGCTGGTCAAACAGGCGTCGACCTCTTCCTATGGTCTCCCTCCATCGTCAGACAGGCGTCGTCGTTGTCGTCGTCAGCGACATCATCGAAGCTCGTCGGTATCAGCGTCGTCATCGTCAAGCAAACCTAGATGGTGTGATCACTACAAAAAAATAAATAAATAAATAAATAAATAAAAACTATCAGTGACGAACTATTTTTGACGGCGCTAATTGCCGTCGAAAATGGTGCCATTTCCGACGGCCTTAGACTGTCAAAAATAGTCAAAAAAGCCATGAATTTTGTTACCTTTTCCGAAGGCCTTAAGGCCGTCGGAAATAGTCTTGTTCCATTTCAAAAGAAAAAAGGTATACACTATTTCTGACGGCGTAAATGCTGTCGGAAATAGTCTTTGTTCCATTTGAAAATAAAAAGAGAATACACTATTTCCGACGGTCTAAATGCCGTCGGAAATAGGTTTGTTCCATTTGGAAAGAAAAAAAAAAAGGAATACACTATTTCCGACACCCTAAATGCCGTCGGAAATAGTTTTGTTCCATTTGAGGAATAAACTATTTCCAACGGCCTGTAGGCCGTCGGAAATAGTCTTGTTCCATTTGAAAAGAAAAAAAGGAATACACTATTTCCAATGGCCTCAAGGCCGTTGGAAATAGTCTTGTTCCATTAGAAAAGAAAAAAATGAATACATTATAGCCGACAGCCTAAATGTCGTCGAAAATAATCTTGTTTCATTTGAAAAAAAAAAAGGAATAAATAAATAAATAAATTATTATTATAATATTAATTAATAAATTATAATGGAATGTATGTAATTTATAACACTACACAAAAAATGTGACTTGTAGGTCAATATTTTAAATGTATTACTATATGTGTTAAATGTATCCAAAATTCATTGTCAACAAAAACTCTAATAATTTTAATAAAATATTATTTTTAAAAACAATATCTCAATAGTTATATTTAATTAGTATAAAAAAATATATTTAATTACATAGTATACAAACATATCAATACCTTATATCTAAATAATATGCAAAACATATCATATATAACATTATAGCAAAATAGTAAGGGAAACCCTTACTGTCATCCAGGTTAAGGGTTCGAGCCACAAGAATTTCATGGATTTAGAGTGCCACATGCTGGGTGATATGGCGGTGATGTGGCGACGGCGGGTGATGTGGTAGTGAGGTGGCGCCTGCCAAGTCGTGTTGTGCCTTTTTTTAATTCGATTATTTCTGACGGCTTAGACGGCAATAAGTCGTCAGAAATAGCGGTAAAACCGTCGGAAATACAAGTAATTTTGACAACCTTGAATCACTGTTTCCAACGGCACTTTTATCTTTTTCGACGGCCATGGCCGTCGGAAATAGTTGTATTTGTGACGGCTCGTTAGTGAAAAGTTATTTCTAACAAGCGTATTTTTGATGGCGACGGCTTTTCCCTGTAGGAAAAACGTATTTTCGACGGGAAATGGTCTTTTCCGACGACATTTAGTCGTCGGAAAAGACCATTTTTTTATAGTGGCTTGAATATTGATCGATTTGGGTTTGGGTTTGGGTTTTTGAAAAATTTATCGATTGGACAAGATTAAGATTTAGAGATGAATTGACAAGGAGAAGATTTGATCTAGGGTTTGTGTGATTGAAAATTGAAGAAGAAGAAGAAGAGGTGGTGTGATTGAAAATTGAAAATTGAAAATTGAAGAAGAAAAGGTGTGATCTGTATGAAGAACGAAGAAGAAGAACATAATTTTTTTTTAATGAGGTGGCTCCCACGGTAGGAATCAGATAGATGGGCATCTAAAACCCACCTGTTGGGGTGGGAATCACATTACCCCCTTGGAGAGTAATGTGATTCCCATGGGATTCACATTCCCAAAAATCTGAAAATGTAAACCTAGTAACAAACATGAGAATCCTATCAGATTCTCATTCACATGCCAAGATCATCTCATACCAAACGACCCCTAAAAGTTTTGTGCAAGTTGGAATAGGTACGGATATTGACATCCATACAACTTATTAGTAAACTCATTTTTATAAGTACACCCATGTCTAAAATTTAAAAATTAAATATTACTATAAACACCCATCCTAATACCAACAGTACCCTCATTGAAATAAATATATTCATTTTAATACATATTATTTATAAACACTCTTAATTATTACATACCCAATTTATAAAAAAAAAAATATATATATATATATATATATATATATTATTTTTGGAATCAAATCCTTTTTTAATGATGGTCAAATTTACTTTTGGAAATATCTCGAATGTAGGAGCTTTATAAAAGGGAATATATATGTGGGGTTAAAAGATTTTTAATTTGGAATTCTCTTATTTATATAGCTATTTGCTAAAAAAAAAAAAAATTATTGACATCTATGGCTTAAAAAAAAAATTAAAAAATTAAAAAAAAAAAAAAAAAAAACTCGTTGATATTTACTACTACAGTAAAAAAAAAAAAGAAGTTGTTTTTTGATAGAGTTTATAACTATATATAAAAGAAAGACAAAAACAATATAATAATAATGTGATTATGAGAAAATTTGATACTTGAAATAAAATTAGAGTTTAATTATGGTTTATCATAAGTTTTTTTTTTTTTTTTTTGAAAGGTAAGTTTTTTTTAATAAAAAAAATATAGTTGAAGATAAGGGTGTAATTAATGAGTGTATATAATATTTGGTTTATTTTTAATTAAAGTAACTAGTCCTTATTGGTAAATTTCTATTGAGATATTTTTATAATTAAATTTTTTAATAAAATATGGGTGTACTAATAAGTTTTATGAGTGTCAATATTGGCTCCCAGTTGGAATATATCATATAAAATTAGTTTGAAGCCTAAGCCACTTCGTAGCGCTCATAATATGTCATATAAGATTGGCTAGAAGCCTAAGCCACCTCTAAACACTCATAATATGTCATACAAAATTGGTTGGAAGCCTAAGATGCCTCTAAGTGCTCATTTTCCACTACCAAAATAACGTGATCGGTATACGTCAAATTAATTTTTATATGTTCCAACTATTAGAAGAGATCATATCATTTAGTTTGTGCATCTTGTTTTAAATCATTATTGGAGGTTGCCACTTATTGTGATTTTTGGCGCTTCCTATAAGTGCTCAAAACTTGATACCGAACCTACTGAAATTTTGGTATTCAAAATATTACCAAAATTGCTCTTCAGGAAAGACACATAGCTTTTCTATCTTATAATAATCTATGTAGAGACATACAATGTAAGACCCGAATTTATTTTCCACTTTATTAGTAATAATAATAATAATAATAATAATAGATAAATAGAAGTACATTGTTAGTTTGATGGTTGGATTTAGCTAGGAGATTGGTAGGTGGTTTAGTAGTACAAAACCACAAACTCCTTAAACTGATTATCTTTATCTCAAAGTGTAGAGATATTAGGAAATTGAATTTGATTTGTATTCTTCTCTCTAAAGAGAGATAAACAAGTTTTCATGTTAAAACTTTTATATTATTTTCTACGCTTTCTTTTATGCCAAAAAAAAATTGATAACTCACAAAAAATATATATAGAAAACTACTATTTTGTAAATTGAGTCAAAGTGTTTTCAAGGTAAAGTTCTTAAACTTTGTTTCTCTTTAAATATTTATTTACGGCCTTAATCTCTTTCAAAACTCTATGTTTTTTTTTAACATTCAAATATCTTATTAACAAAGTTTCGGCCTCTATCAATTGTTCAATGTTAGTTTTTGGATGGAGATGTTTTAATGCATAGATTTTGGAGTAAATGAAATAGAAATATACGAGACTCGGTATAATAAATAAATAAATAATAAATAAATAAAGAAAAGAAAAGTGCTTCAATTTTGGAGTTCATTAAAGAGTTCAAATTTGAGTGTTAGTATAGGTTGCAATTTTGATTTGTTTTAATATTGGTGAAGCAACTTACTGTGTCGATTATTTTAATTATATTTGTAGATTGCAATTGATGGTAAATTTTAGTATGAGAATATTAGACATTTATATCAACTAGGATTATGATATTCGGAATTTTTGGTGGTGCTTATCTTTGAGAGAATTCATTTCTAAATCGGTTACATATACAGATTTTCTAAATCATCAAACTGACCTTGTTAT
Organism: Acer negundo; assembly: GCA_035582765.1. Classification (NCBI taxonomy): domain Eukaryota; kingdom Viridiplantae; phylum Streptophyta; class Magnoliopsida; order Sapindales; family Sapindaceae; genus Acer; species Acer negundo. The sequence continues at coordinate 13,159,145 of CM069235.1, forward strand.
ATTAGAGTAATTTTAAATTGAAGCTGGAGAAGTATTTAAGTCTAATTTTTGGTACTATGGTTTTAGAGACATAATTTAATTAAGATATAAATTTTCTTGAATTTTAGTGATATATAAGTATTTTAATTCTATGGATATATTTTATGTTTAAGCCATAATATTTAGGGTGATAGTCATGAGTTGTAGGAATTTTAATTCTCAAACGGAGATAGATAAAATTCTGATTTTTAGAATAGAGATATATTTCTGGTATATTAGTATATAAATAAAATCTTGGAATTTTGCATGCTTCATAATGATGTTAAAATGTGATAAGAAGTCTGGTTGGAGGATCGAACTTTCTGCTATCAGGATTGACCTTTGGGTGGTTAGAAAATTATAGAAATTCATAAGTGTTTGATAAAATTCTGATTTTTGGAGGGAGGTTATTAATCTGATGTGGAGTTTATTGACTAAGTTTGGCAAAAAAATTTGATGCCCTTAAGATTTTCGAATCACTAACGTTTGTGCATTAAAATCTGTTTTACTGGAATTTCTACAATAAAATGAATAAAAATGTATCTTCTTTAAAGAAACGGAGTCAGATTTCTTTTATTTGGTTAATTTGATTGAAGGATTATTATTCTAAATGTTTAGGTTCCACGTGTGACTTTCCAATATTGTTAGTGAAGCATTAAGCTTGCTATATTCCAAGGTAAGTTGTTTTTGCATAATATATGGTTACAAAAAGAAAAAATATATATTTTTCTTATGAAACAAGTTTTATTATTATAGTATTATGTTCTGAAACGATATATATATATATATATATGCTTATGCTTATTGATTGCTTCACTTCTACACAAGTGTAGCCCCATTTCCACGTCTTTTTGATCGTTCTCGGGTAAAATCAAGTTTTTAATGGCTTGTTAGAAGTTTTTGCAGGTTTTCATAGATAGAAACGGTATCTAGGTGCTAAATAGAATATTCGACGGGGCAGTGTGCAAATACGAAAATTTTGTAGCTTTGGGCCAGAGTGCCACTCAACAAGTGCTGCGGTCTGAGCAACAGTCGCAGTCGAGCGACAATGATTCCAAATGTTGCCGCTTATCAAGTGCCACAGTCGTCTCCCAGCTAAATTCGAGTGAAAGAAACCCTCTAGAGGTGTCGTGGTCAAAGTGTCGCGGTCTGAGGAACCGCGGGATTCGAGCGACAGTTTTCTCCCCTAATTGCCACCGTTCAACTGCCGCAGTTCCTCAAACCAATAGAGAAATGCCAACCGCGACAGTCCGTCTCTTCGTCGGCCATGTGTCTTTTTGTCCTATTTTTGGCTCCTATATAAATACCACTTTTTGGAATATTCAAAGGACACCAACTCTTTTCCAAAATTAGACCAAGACCATCACCTTTGACATTCCTCTTACATCTTCATATCTATCTTTTGAAACCTACCAAGATTTCGAATTTCTCTAACATCCAAATACATCAATCCCTTCTTTACACCACAACCACCATCATCTTATCGTTTGGAACCAAAAGAGAGTTGAAAAAAAGAGCTTGGAAGAAGAAGAGCAAAGCAAAAAAAAGGCTACCCTACATAGTTCCTTCTATCACTTTTTCTTTTCCATGTTCTTTATGTTAGCCATGTACTCATTTCAATATATTCATTGTATGGCTACACTCTGTGATATGAGCTATTCACTTAGTGCTAGGATTTGAGGAAACCCCACCTATGACAATATATTTATATTAACCTTTGTTTATCCTTTATTGTGCTACTAGTAGTTTGTATGGATGTTTTAGTATGCTTAATGTTGTATTACTAGATTGATCTCTTATTGATTGTTCTTTCGTTGGTGTGTTATGTACCGACCGGAGACGCACACCACGTGTTTTACAAAATGCCCTCTATGCATGTCTAGAAAAGTATACCTACTTAGGCTAGCATATAGGATTCGTTAGTGTGCCATCGTCCTTAATAAACTCATTCATATATTCTGGGTAATCGAAAGATAGGCTTAGGTATCAATTTTGGGTGTAACCTATTTTACTCGATTAAGATTTTAGGTTAATATTAGGGTACATGAATCTATGAATTATATAAGCATAATCTGGGTGTTCAAATGAGTTTAAAACGGAAGTCAATAAAGGGTGGGCTGTAGTTAAGTCCTAGCATATTTCTCTCCATAATCACATTCGAGTTTATTTTGTGCCTTTTATCTATTGCTTTAGCATAAAACCTTTTATTAATCTAGTTTAGTTCGTTTAAAATGAAAACATTCAAATATGATAGTTTGAATAGCACTTAGACTAGTCAATTTCGGTAATCGGTCACTCGATCCCTATGGGAACGAACTTTACTTACCATTGTGCTACTCTCCGACCTCGTCCTATTGTGAGTGTCACTAAAAGAGAACTAGTTTATTTTTGGCACCTCTGCTGGGGATTGAGCGGATGATTGATATTGATATTGATACTAGTTAGTATATTGCTAATTTGAACCTTTTAATTTAGTTTGTGTGTTTCTATTGATAGGTACTCTCGCTCGTGCATGTACCCGCACACAAGGAGCCGAAATCTTCAATTCTTAAACTTTGATCCAGAAATTAAGAGAATAGCTCGAAGAAATAGACGTGAGGCAAGAGTAAGAAGAGCAGAGATGGGTGATCAGGATGTACAGTTAGGACAGATGGGTTTGCCTCCTTTGGCAAATCAAAATGAGAGTGAATTGCCTCATGCGGCCATTCCAGTTCAAGAAGGATTGTTTCATGGGGAAGATGAGCACACTCTAAGAGATTACACAATGCCTAGATTCGAGCAGAATATGTCATCTATTCGCCGACCTACAATTGCAGCAAATTCCTTTGAGATAAAGCATTCGGTGATTCAGATGATTAGCACTACGTGTATGTTCAATGGGTTGGCGAATGATAATCCAAATTTGCACATTCAAAACTTCTGCGAGATATATGACACATTCAAGTACAACGGAATTCCCAACGATTTTATCAAGTTAAAGTTGTTCCCATTCTCTCTAGGAAACGATGCGAATATATGGTTGAACTCACTACCACCTAACTCAATCATTACCTTTGATCAGTTAGCCCAAGCATTCTTGAACAGATTTTTTCCATCATGGAAGGCTACTCATTTCAGGAATGAGATCCTTTCTTTTCAACAATTTGAGAATGAGTATCTATGAAGCTTGGGAGAGGTTCAAGGAACTTCAAAGGAGGCATCCTCATAATGGCCTTGCAAAGTGGCAGACTTTGCAAGCATTCTACCAAGGTATCACCATGTCAACTAGGAACCTAATAGATGCGGCTGTTGGAGGTTCTCTAATGAGCAAATCAATGGATGCGGCCAATGATCTCCTAGAAGAAATGGCACTCAACAATAGCCAATGGAGAACACAGAGACAAATACCCAAGAAGATTCCGAGTGTGCTAGAAGTAGATAACAATACAAGAGTACATACTCATATTTCAGCACTTCAGAATCAAATGAGCAAGTTGACTGCAAGGCCTAGCAATGTGCAAGTGGCTCAATGTGAGTGGTGTACACTCTAGCATGGATTGTTAAGTTGGAAGCCCTTTTGCTTCGGGTTCAATAGAGCAAGTCTCATTTGTAAACTACAACCGAAATTTCCAAAATCAACCCCAACAACATGCTATACAAAATCCCCAAAACAACCATTTTTTGAATACTTACAACCCACCATGGAAAACCACCAAAAATTTTCAAGGAAGGACAATCAACCCCAACATCAACACAACCTCCACCAAACACAACCACTCGGATTCCCCCAACCACAACAACAAACTTACCCTCAACCACAGCAACAAAACTACCCCAACCAACCCCAAAACAATCAAGGAGAGAAAAAGTCTAACCTAAAGGAAATGTTCTCCAAGTATATGGGCAAGATGGACAATAGAATAGAGACCCAAGACTTAGCCTTGAGGAAGCTTGATACGAAGTTTGACCAACTTGCTCAGCATACACAAGCCTCAATCCAAAACTTGGAAATACAAGTCGATCAACTAGCTAGGGGACAACAAGGAAGACAACAAGGGTCTTTACCAAGCAACACAGTGATTAACCCTAAGGAACAATGCAAGGCCATTGCATTGAGAAGTGGTAAAGAGGTTGAATTACTAGAAAACTTTGGAAGGGAAAAGAAGTTGTTGAAGACGAGGGTACTATTGAAGAAGAGGTTGTAGAAGAAAATGAGAGTTCTAGCCATGATGAATTGCCCACCACATCATATGATCATCCTCAACAACCCCAAGTCAAAACCTATATACCTCCCATTCCATATCCACAAAGACTGAAGAAACACAAGGATGCTCATAATTTCAGTAAGTTCTTAGAGGTATTTAAGAAGCTTCACATCAATATCCCTTTTGCCGAAGCACTTGCCCAAATGCCCATTTATGTGAGATTTCTCAAGGAGTTGCTCTCCAATAAGAGGAAGTTAGAAGAATTCAAGACAGTTACATTAACGGAAAAGTGTAATTGGATCCTACAAAACAAGTTCCCACCTAAGCTAAAGGATCCCGAGAAATTCATAATCCCATGCACCATTGGTCAAACGGAATTTGGGAATACATTGATCAATTCTGGTGTAAGCATCAATTTGATGCCATACTCGATTTTTCAAAAGTTAGGAGTAAGGGAAGTGAAGCCTACTCATGTTACCCTACAACTAGTCGATAGGTCAATCAAGTACCCAAGGTGAGTCATGTAAGATGTCTTGGTAAAAGTAGAGAGCTTATACTTTCCTGTGGACTTTGTGATACTTGAAATGGAAGAGGAGGTGGAAATACCTTTGCTTTAAGGTAGGCCTTTCTTGAAGACCGTAGGGGCTTTGATAGATGTTAAGGAAGACAAGATGACATTGAGGGTAGGATATGAACACGTGGTGTTTGACATGAAAAAGGCGGCCAAGAGACCGATCGGTGTGGATAGGTGTTTGATAGTTGAGATTGTTGAGCCATTAGTTGAAGAGTTTGTTAGAAAAGAAACTCCTAAGGAACCATTAGGGGCATGTATAGTTCATGGAGCCTCTGAGGAGGATGAAGATGAGGAAGTTGTGGAATATGCTCTATATTTGAATTCTCAACCTTTGAAGAAGTTTAAAGAAAGAAAGAGGTTCGAGGAGTTAAGAGAGGGAAAGCCTAGATTAACCCCGTCTATTGAAAAACCTCCTAAGCTTGAGTTGAAGCAACTACCGGAGCATTTGAGATATGCTTTCCTTGGTGAGTCATTATCACTTCCGGTGATAATTTCAGCCTCCTTGTCAAAAATTGAAGAAGAAAAGTTGTTGAGGGTTCTAAGAAGCCATAAGAAAGCCATCAGTTGGTCTATCTTCGATATTAAGGGATTGAGCCCTTCGATTTGCATGCACAAAATACTGATGGAGGAGGAGTTTAAACCAACAGTGGAGCACCAAAGAAGATTGAATCCTAATATGCAAGAGGTAGTTAGAGCCGAGGTCCTAAAGTTTTTAGATGCAGGTATCATATACCCAATTTCAGATAATCCGTGGGTCAGTCCAGTACAGGTGGTGTCTAAGAAAAGAGGGATTACTATGGTACCTGATGAGCACAACGAACTCATTCCGACACGGACAGTCACAGGTTGGAGGGTTTGTATTGACTATAAAAAACTCAACACGGCCGCACGGAAAGATCATTTTCCCTTACCCTTTATAGACCAAATGTTGGAAAGGTTAGTGGGGCACAAATACTATTGTTTCTTAGATGGATATTCTGGTCATAACAAAATTCCAATAGACCCCGAAGATAAAGAAAAGACAACGTTCACATGTCCATATGGGACGTTTACCTACTGAAGAATACCCTTTGGACTTTGTAACACTCTAGCGACATTCCAAAGATGTTTGATAGCCATCTTTTCTGACATGGTTGAGAGGTACATTGAGATCTTCATGGATGACTTCTCCGTTTTCAGGTCATCATTTGATAGTTGCTTAGAGAACTTAGGGAAGGTGATTGAAAGGTATGAAGAGACCAACCTCATACTTAACTGGGAGAAGTGCCATTTTATGGTCAAGGAAGGGATAGTGTTTGGTCATAGAATCTCCTGTGAAGGGATTGAAGTGGACAAGCAAAAATTGAGGTTTTCGAAAAGTTGCCACCGCCAACCTCGATGAAAGGAATCCAAAGTTTTCTAGGACACGCCGGTTTCTATAGTAGATTCATCAAGGACTTTTCGAAGATTACAAAGCCTTTGTGCTCCCTTTTGATGAAAGATATGATGTTTGTGTTTGACGAAGCATGCTTGAGGGCTTTAGAACTTTTAGAAAAGGAGCTTGTTTCGGCTCCTATCATGAGGGCTCCGGATTGAGACCTCCCATTTAAGTTGATGTGTGATGCTAGTGACTATACGGTTGGTGCCGTATTGGGTCAAAGAAAAGAAGAGCTGCAACATGTTATTTACTATGCAAGTCATACACTAAATGAGGCACAAGTCAACTATGCAACAACAAAAAAAGAATTGTTGGCCATCGTGTACGCTTTTGACAAGTTCAAGTCATACTTGGTAGGATCTAAGGTAGTTGTCAACACAGACCATGCAGCCATTAAGTACCTTATAGCAATAAGGATGTAAAGCCAAGACTAATAAAATGGGTGCTACTCCTCTAAGAGTTCAACCTCGAGATTAGAGATAAGAAAGGGACCAAAAATGTGGTTGCGGACCACCTTTCGAGACTTGAGAGGAACGATAATGGGAAATTTGATGAGCCCATCAAGGAAGAGTTCCCCGATGAGCAACTTTTTGAATTACAAGGTCTTCTAATCCCATGGTTCGCAGATGTGGTGAACTACCTAACTAGTGACATAGTGCCCCTAAAACTAAATGTGCACCAAAAAATAAAATTCTTTACCGAGTTGAAATTATATTTTTGGGATGAGCCGCTCTTGTTCAGAACATGTAGGGATGGGGTAATTCGTAGGTGCGTTCCCAAAGAAGAGATGTTAGATATCTTAGGGCATTGCCACTCTAAAGAGTGTGTAGGTCATTTTGGTGCTTCACAAACGGCTAGGAAAGTCCTCCAATTAGGTTTTTGGTGGCCATCTTTATTCAAGGACTCAAGGAGCTTTGTAGAGGCATGTGACCGGTGCCAAAGAACTGGCAACATCACTAAGAGAGACGAGATGCCAATGAACGTTATATTGGAAGTGGAACTTTTTAATGTATGGGGCATAGACTTCATAGGACCATTCCCAACATCCTTTGAGAAGAAGTACATTCTAGTTGCTGTAGACTATGTGTCTAAATGGATTGAAGTAATAGCCACTCCAACTTGTGAAGGAAAGGAAGTGATCAAGTTCTTAAAAGGGAACATCTTCACTTGTTTTGGCATGCCACAAGCAATAGTGAGTGATGGAGGATCTCACTTTTGCAACAAGAAGTTTGATGCCCTATTGAAGAAATACGAAGTGAAACACAAGTTACCACCCCGTACCACCCACAAGCCAACGGTCAAGCCGAAGTCTCAAATAGAGAAATTAAGAGTATCTTGGAGAAAACCGTGGGGATTAGAAAGAAGGATTTGGCCAAGAAGTTGGATGATGCCTTATAGGCCTATCGAACGGCCTACAAATCTCTCATTGGCATGTCTCCATTCCGGCTAATGTATGGAAAAGCGTGTCACTTGCCATTTGAGCTTGAACACAAGGTATGGTGGGCAATTAAGCTTCTTAACATGAGCATGCAAGAGGCTAGTGAAAAGAGGTGCCTCAAAATGAATGAGCTAGAGGAGCTACGGCTTGTATCATTTGAGAACTCAAGGATTTTCAAAGAGAAAACTAAAAGGTGGCATGACAAGAGGATAGAAGTCAAGGAATTACATGTGGGTCAAAAGGTGCTTCTTTTTAACTCAAGGTTGAAGCTATTCCCGGGCAAGCTAAAGAGCCGATGGATGGCTCCTTACACAATCACTGAGATTTTTCCTTATGGAGCGGTGGAGATCGAAGATGACAAGAAGGAAACATTCAAAGTGAATGGGCAACGGCTAAAGATATTTTGTGAAATTGATGATCAGAAACTCAAAGAGGTGGTTCGTTTCCAAGAACCACCCTAAGCAAAGAATCAAAAGGAGGTACCATCTCTTGTACATATTAGCTTTTCTTTTAAAGTTTTTCTTTTAGTTTTCTAAATTTTGACTAGTTTATATTTTATTTTTGGCGTCGCCTGAGAGATGATAGAACAGGTATGTTTGATGTTATGTGCTAGTTGTTTTTATGTAGGTTGATAATGCATTTTCAGCAGCCAAGGGAGCAAGGTATCAGGGTGCCGCTCAACAAGTGCCGCAGTCAAAGAAACTGATGCAGTTGGGTGACAGAGATCTCCAAAAATCTCTGTCGCCTGACTGCCGCGTGGGTGTCACCAGGAAGAGAAATCGCGGCAGTCAAGCATTAAGTGGAACGATGCCGTTTCGACCAAAACGTAGCCGTTTTGGTACCGCGTTTGAACTGTCGCGGTTGGTCCAACCGCGGCAATCAAGACCGCGGCATCCTAACGGTATAGAAGGTGCTTTCGGTTAGGGCACAAATCAACTCCCAAATTCAAAAGAAGTGCAGCAGTTTCCTTCCAAAGTTCAAACGTCTTCTACACGTAATCGGTAACCCTTCCCTATTTTCACTTGTTTTTGGTTGATATTGATCCCATTTCCCTTTCCCTCCCCTTCCTTGCAATCTTAGGGTAGGTTTGGGTGTTTTGGGGAAGATTTTATGTGAAAGAAGGTTTATTGTGCTTCATTGTTTGAAATTGATGTGTGGGTTGATGTTTGATAGTGGTTTGAGGATCCTTGGCATGTTTATTGGTGATTGTAGTGATTATTGAACATTTGGCTTAAGGTAGTAAAGTTAGGTCAAAATTTGGGTTGTTTAGTGGTTGTTGGAAGTGTTTCTTTTATCTTTCTTTTGCATTTGTGGTGGTTTGTGGCTTGTGGGTACCCATGGTATATCGAGTTACCAGTTGGTTATGTTGTTTAAGTACCGAATTGCTGCCGGAATTGTGTTAGAAGTGTGAAGCGGCACAGTTTTCTGAGTGTCCATATGGCAAGAACAAAGCAAACCGCAAGGACAGCTGAGGAAGGCGATTCTAGTACGCCGTCTAGGTCGAGAAGAGGCATGCCCTCATGTGTCCTAAATCCTGATTTTTCAAGCCAATTGGCTAAAATGGGCTAAGAGGAAATTAATTCCGGAAAAGGGGTTTAATGTTTCAGAGTTGGCCAAACGCCAATTCATTAGACTATTGAGAACAGGGAATGGCATACTTATGTCCAGACCCCCCCCCCCAAGTATTGTAGATGCATAGTTGATGAGTTTTATGCAGGAATGATCCCGGTGAACTATCTTTTGGGCGGCGCAGTAATGGTCAGAGGTAGGGAAGTCAGGATCAACACTTCTAACATCAATAGGTATTTCAGAACTGTTGTACCAAAGGAAGAACGGGAAAATATGTTTAAAAGGTTGACGAAGAACAGCATCTTCACAAAGATGAATGTGGAGTTGGCAAATGCCTTGGTTCCGCCCGAAAGAGCATTGCTATTTTGGAACATTGGGTCCAGTCCTTTGAAGCAGTCAAAGATCAACATCGACCTAGCATTCTGGCATGTCTTCATTTATTATTCACTGAGGCCTTGTAGTCACTGCACCACTGTAGCATATGAGGTAGCACAGTTGCTTTACTGCTTGCAACAGGGCCAGCCGCTCGATATTGGTGTGCTCATAAAGATGGAAATCCACAGGTGTGGTAAGGATGAAAGCAAAATGGAGGCCATGAGGTTCCCTAGCTTGATTACCCATTTCTACAAGCATGCAAGTATTGATCTTTCTGCAGAAGAAATGAAGGAACCTCCTCTAGACATAGGAATAAATCATTGGTTTTCACTCTACCCTAGCAGGGGACTGATGAGGCCTAGAGGACCTAAGAGAGCATGGACAAAAGATATAGGTTTAGAGTCAGAGGCTGAGGGTTCAAAACCAGAGGTTGGTCACGTTGAAGGTACTAAAGTGGACATGAATGTAAGGATGCTAACTCATATGTTGAAGGTTTTGAAGGCTAACCGGACAGAGCAAGCTGATGCATATGCGTCACGAAAAGAGGAGATTAAGGCCGTCAAGGAGGAGATCCTAAAGGAGATAGCAGCCTCGGAGGGTAGAACGACGGCCGTGATCAATGGGGTATAAGATGGGCTCATGCAGGATTTTACTGAGCTTAAGACTGAGCTCAGGACTGAGCTCAAGGTATCCCTATACAGCAGACAAAAGAAGGCCCATCCTATCCCTCTAGCTCGTACTCGCCAAACCGGTGGACCCGTCATATCAAAAGAGACAGCTCAGATGTGCATTGCAATGGAAAGGTCTTTGAAGGAATTGGCAGACAGAGAGACTGCAACGAGTGACTCGTCGGGCAAGGGCAAAGGAAAGTTGCCAGGGACCTCGTAGCCACATTCCACCATTTTAAGTATTTTGTTTATTTTTCCTGTAGACTTGCTTTCTTGCTTTTAGTTGCTTTAAATCTTTAATTGCTTTCTTTTCGGATATTTTTGTTTACTTTTCAGTTTTGGATAATTTATTTACTTTTTCATCGTTAGATATTTATGCATTGAGCTTTTGTTATGTTTGTTATTCTAAATTGTGGAGCCTATTTTCATGCTTTTTAGCTTAAGGGTGAGCGTTGCATTGTGATTTTTAGGTTGATGATTGATCTCGCCTGCATGCTACTTATTAAAAGATGCGTGCCTTTTTGAGCCATTATTGAGTCCTTTGTTTTTTTGTCATCTCAACAGTCCTTGTGTCGTTTTTGTGATGTTACACGCCTTGCCGTCAGGTTCTCTTTGTCAACATTAGGGGCAATGTTGGATTTAGGTTTGGGGGTATGCGCGGCGCCGCGTCTTTTGTTTAAATTTTAAAATTTTTGTGTGCGATTTTTGTTTGGTTTTTGCATGTTTTTAGGTGTCAGATGTCGTTTTGAGTCATATTGAGCCAAATTTTCGTGAAATGGCCATGTTGATCATATCTTGTTTGGTGAGATTTTTTTAAGTCAGTGCCGTTGAGGAGTGTTGGAATGCTTTTTGATGCTGAGTAGTTTTGGATGCATTGTGCAAGTGCAGTTAGTCCCTTTCTCTTAGTGCCCGTGTGGATGAGGCATCATGCTTGAAAGTGAGGGATTAATAGTGGAGACTACCCATGAGTGTTTAAGCCTTTTAGCGTTTCATTTTGAGGGTAATTTCATTTCCACTCTTCGCACACGCTTCTAAACACATCTTTGTTTAAATTAATAGTCTCATTGCACTTAAATCATCGCTTGTCATAGAACATTCAATCAGTTGTGGACTGCTTGCTGAAATTGTTATTCCCTTGATAAATTGACCTATAGAAAGGATTGTAGGCAATATGTGATTAACCACTCAAATACGGCCTAAACACTTTTCCATCCCATATGTGTGTGCTCCCAAGCCAATTTTGAAGCCAAACACATTTAGTTTTTCATTTCATCACCCACATCATCTATAACCTCGCAACCTAAACACTTAACCGTCCCTTTGACTAATTGATGAAGTTAAGGCTAAGTATAAATGTAATTACGACTCTGTTACAAATGGCATGTACCTAGGTTTTGTTTATCTACTAAAAAAATAATAATAAAAAATAAAAAATAAAAATAAAAAACCAACCAAATCAAAGGCGTAAAGGCCTTGTGTTGTTGTGTAAATAGAGTTTAAATCAATCAAAGTAAGTTTGAAGCTCAATAGAGCAACTTGTTGCCTGTACGCCAAATGCTTAGCTAAATGTTGAAATTAGAGCCAATCATCGGAATTTAGGATGTAATGCCTTAATTGAGTCAATTGATTTTTGTTTCGCCCCTTTTCCCATTCATTCATTACCTAATCACCTAAGGCCCAGTTACAACCGAGGAAAAAACCTACTTGATCTTAGGGAAAATCTAGATAGGGAATTCTAGTTGAAGCATGCTCTTTCCACTTTCATGACATTCAGTTCTTTTCCATGAGACTTATTCACTTAAATGGCGTTCTTTCATGATCACGTGCATTTAAAAGTTGATTCCATTTCATAAGCTCATATTGCATGTTTTGAGGTGTGTCGCCTAGGATTCGGAGTGCTATTAAGAAAAATCCACGAGGATAGAGTCGAGGCAAATTACATCCCTTGTTGGAAAGTGTGTTATTTTTGAATCATGGGCATTTCGAGTGTAGGATTGCATGCGCACGGTGCGTTCACATCATTATCATATTTTAAAACCCGCTTAGTTATTCTTGCATGCTGGTTCTCCTTAGCTGCACGACTTAGGTTGCATCTCTTCACATTGGCTTCGCTTTTTATCAATATAGTGTTGTTGTTGTCCACAACTTGAGTCTTTGAATCTTTAAGTCGTGTGTCTTGAGTCTTGTTTGTTTGTTTTCTTGTCTCATCTTGGTTTTGCTCGGGGACAACCAAAATATAGGTTTAAGGGTATTTGATTGCTTCACTTCAACACAAAGTTTAGCCTCATCTCCACATTTTTTTGATCCGTTCTTAGGTAAAATCAATTGTTTAATGGCTTGTTAGAGGTTTTTGCAGGTTTTCATGGATAGCAGGGGGTATCTGGGTGCTAAAGAGAAGATTCGAGGGGGAAATGTGCAAATACGAAAAGTTTGGAGCTTTAGGTTAGAGTGCCGCTCAACAAGTGCCGCAGTTTGAGCAACAGCGACAGTGATTCCAAATGCTGCCGCTCATCAAGTTTCCCGGTCGTCTCCCAGCTGAATCCGAGAGACAGAAGCCCTCTAGATGTGCCGCGGTCTGTGAAACCGCGGCAATCGAGCGATAGTTTTCTCCCCTAGTTGCCACGGTTCAACTGTCGCGATTGGTGGACAAGAAATGCCAACTGCGGCAGTCCGTCTCTTCATCAGCCATGTGCCTTTTTGCCCTATTTTTGGCTCATATATAAATACCACTCTTTGGAATATTCAAAGGACACCAACTCTTTTCCCAAATTAGACCTAGACCATCACCTTTGACATTCCTCTTACATCATCATATCCATCTTTCAAAACCTACAAAGATTTCTAATTTCCCTAACATCCAAATACATCAATCTCTTCTTTACACCACAACCACCATCATCTCATCGCTTGGAACCAAAAGAAAGTTGAAGAATGAGCTTGGACAAAGAAGAGCAAAGCAAAGGAAGGGCTACTCTACATAGTTCCTTTTATCACTTTTTCTTTTCCATGTTCTTTATGTTAGCCATGTATTCATTTCAATATATTCATTGTATGGCTACACTTTGTGATATGAGCTAATCACTTAGTGCTAGGATTTGATGAAACCCCACCTATGACAATATATTTATATTAACCTTTGTTTATCCTTTATTGTGCTACTAGTAGTTTGTATGGATGTTTTAGTATGCTTAATGTTATATTAACAGATTGATCTCCTATTGATTGTTATTTCGATGGTGTGTTATGTACCGACCGGAGATGCACACCACGTGTTCGACAAAATGCCCTCTATGCATGTCTAGAAAAGTAGTGTGCCATCATCCTTAACAAACTCATTCATATATTCCGGGTAATCGAAAGATAGGCTTGGGTATGATTTTAGGTGTAACCTATTTTACTCAACCGAGATTTTAGGTTAATATTAGGATGCATGAATCTATGAATTACATAAGCATAATCTGGGTGTTCAAATGTGTTTAAAACGGAAGTCAATAAAGGGTGGGGTGTAGTCAAGTCCTAGCATATTTCTCTCCATAATCACATTCGAGTTTGTTTTGGGCCATTTATCTATTGCTTTAGCATAAAACCTTTTATTAATCTAGTTTAGTTCGTTTAAAATGAAAACATTCCAATATGATAGTTTGAATAGCATTTAGACTAGTCAATTTCCGTAATCGGTCACTCGATCCCTGTGGGAATAAACTTTACTTATCATTGTGCTACTCTCCGACCTCGTCCTATTGCGAGTGTCACTAAAAGAGAACTAGACACTTATGTAAACTCATATTTTTTTTTTCTACTTATATATTTGTCACTTACACGTTATTTATCCAATTCTTTAAATGAGTTTTGCCTTTACTTAAACTCTTCTTTAAAAGTTTATATGTTCCATTCTTTTGTGCTTTAGTAATGCAAATGTATTATTATACACATATTTTGAAAGTAATGTTTTAGCTCAATGTCAGTAGTAATTGAAATGATGATCACTAGTGAAAATGTAAATGCAACGCACGCGACAAATGAAATGTTAAGATTTTGGTCTTGTACCAATTTCTGAAATGTAAATGGCCAGATCACCTAGGGTATTGGTGACACTACTTGACTTGAGCTTATTTTTAAGAAATATTATTAATCATTACCGTACAATGAAAATGTTACTTTTACAAGTTTACTTGTATATGAATAATTGATTTTTGCTTTTATGTACTCTTTAAAAGCTCTTGGTATTTGTTATAAATGTTTTTGATTGTGTATTATGCAATGCTTATTGAGTTGACAGCTCACCCCTTGTCATTTAATATTTTACAGATAAAGATTCTTAAGAGCTTACCGTTAGGGCGATTGACTTGGAATTGGAAGTGATTGAGATTTTATGTAACAGCTCCCTTTGTTTTGTTACTTAGAATTTGAATTTTAGGTCATTGGAATTGTTTTAATTTCCTTTAGATCAATTTGGACTTTATTGTTGGTTTTATTTGGAGATATATTTTCGCTGGAGATTGATTTATTTGGAGGTATTTATAATTATTAATTTTCTTTGGTGAAATAATCAATGGTTTATGGTAGAATATTCTATATCAAAGTGCTTAATTACTCTTTGAATTTTGGGGTGTTACATACAATCTACTATGCAAGCATATTACTTTCCAAAAAATACACACATTTAATTTTGCCACAAACACAAACCAAAAATATGATAAAATAATTTAGAGAGTAGAATCGAAAAGTCATTGAGGCTTCTAATCATCATCCGTTTCCAAAAATTTAATTATCATAAATTTTGTACTTTGCGCAAAATTATAATTCTAACATTGTACTTAACAATTTAGAATTCTCATTGTTTGGTGATCACATAAATAACAAAATAATACAATGCACAAGTCCTAAAAATATTTAAGGATCAAACCGATTTTTCCAAAAATATTTACTAAAGAACGGTTTTAAAAAATATTTTCTAAAATATGGGACTTTGCATGTTGTTCTTTCTTCTATCTCATATTCATATATACCACAACTAAGAAAGACTTTCTCAATCTTCATATCTCATCTAATTGCCACTTTCTCGAGCCTTGGTCCTCTTTCATGTGTGCAACATTTCATTTGCCAAGCACTATGAATATTTGAATGCGAATGCTTAATGCAGTAGATAGCCTCATATTTGTGAGAATGCGGCGCTCCTCCGTATTTCCAAGCTCACGTGCAATTTGAACAAAAAAATCGCGGTACCGTACTCTAACTTTTCCAACCTTATAGATCTAGTCAGATTTGACTCTTCAGAAAATTTCATTAAAAGACTATCCACCTCATCTCTTCACATAAAAAGCACAAGTCCAATTTGACCATGGCTATATGTCATTAATAAGATTAATAAAATCTTCTATATTAAGACGTATGAAATGATGTATGATTAATCAAAAAATTTCGAACTCACTTAGAAATATTTGTCTTTAATGACCTCATACATTTACAAGGTACATGAAATCTTTTATTCCCGGTCGCATAATTGATTATACGGAGAATCTTCTAATCGAAGACATTTTAATTTAGCTTCCATCGAAGCTAAATTCCATTGAATTCCTTGGTCATAATTTTTTTTTTAAAAAATATTATATTTTTCAAACTCCAAAAGATAGTTGAAAAATATCTTCTAGTTTTTTTTAATTAAAAAAAAATGCTAAAAAAATGTTGAAAATTAATTTTTATTTAATAATATAAAAAAATTGATCAAGGTGCCGTTAGATGGTTGGACGTGGTGGTGACAAAACAGTCCGGGCTCGAACTGTTAGGGACAAACAGGCGGGGCCGAGCAAGCCTGTTGGGGGGAAGGGTGGGCCCGGCCTAGGCCTAGGCCTGTGCTAGGACAGGCTGGGCCGAGTCCAACGGGCTTCAATTTTTTTTTTAAACATTTTTATTTTTAGTTTTGGATTTTTTTTTTCCCCAACGGTCACCTGGTTAATTACAAAAGCCACCCCTCAATTCAAATTTTGAATTTTGAAATTTTTTTCTAGTGGGCTCGCCAGAAAATTTCTTTTGCAATTTTTTTAAGGCCCGTGGGCCTGAAGGGTCGTACCGGGCCCAGCTCGCGACAGCACCACCAGTGCCCTGCCATGACCGCCAGCTTAACAGGTTTAGACCTGACTTGTTAACCTGTTAAGCTGGCAGGCCGAGCCTGCCTGAGCCAAAGGAACGAAACGGGCCAAGCCAGGCGGCCCACCACAGCCTGGCCCGTTTTTCTAGCACCAGTTGGACGTCGGCTTGCCGCTTGTGTAAACAACAAGATAAATATTGATTTTTTTTTTGGAAAAAAATTTCATTTTTTTCACCAAAAAAAAAAAAACTTTATTTTAAAAAAAATGAATTTGGAAAAGATGGTCAAGGCCGTCAGGCGGCGTGTGTAACATTGCAACCACACAATGCACTTGGAGACACGTGCGTACCATGCTTCTTGCATGCTACATGCACTGGTTGGTGGATGAAAACCACGCGCCATTCATTCATTGAAAGGCGCGTGTATCGCACGCGTCTGAGTGCACTTGCTTCTGCCAGTGTACGTAAAAATCTTTCATGTATGGAGTTTAATCATATTCAAAATTTCCAGAACATATAATTAGATATTTACGCACCCATACATTCCAAAAAAAAAATAGATTCAAAACTTGTGTGTAATATGCCATTTTTTTTTTGGTTCATTTTTGTACGAAAAAATAAATAAAAAGTAAACAAACAATATTAAAATGGGTTCGGATATTGACATCCATAAAACTTATTAGTATACCCTTTTTTTATTAAAACTTATTAGTACACCCTTTTTTTATAAGTACACCATGTCTAAAATTTAAAAATTAAATATTACTATAAACACTCATTATAATGCCAACAATACCCTCATTGAAATAAATATATTCATTTTAATACATATTATTTATAAACACTCTTAAATTATTACCACAGTAAATTTTAAAAAAAAAATCATATAATTTTTGGAATCAATTCCTTTTTTAGTGATGGTCCAATTTACTTTTGAAAATATCTCGAATGTAGAGTCGTATGAAAGAGAATATGTATATGGGGTTAAAATATTTTCAATTTAGAATTCTCTTATTTATACAGTCATCTTAAAAAAAATAAATAAATAAATAAAATCTTATTGATATCTATGACTATCTTAAATATATATATATATATTATTGATATTTACAGCTATAGATAAAAAATAAAAAAATAAAAAAAATAAAAAAAGTTATTTTTTTATAGAGTTTATAACTATACATAAAAAAAAGACAAAATCAATTTGATAATTATGTGATGATGAGAAAATTTGATACTTTAAATAAAATTAGAATTTACTTAGGGTTTATCATAAAAATTAGAGTTTATTATAAGTTTTTTTTTAATTTTTTTTTAATTTTTTTTTTTTTAAGGTAAGTTTCTTTTAATAAAGAAATATAGTTGAAGATATGAGTGTATGTAGTATTTGATTTATTTTTAATTAAAGTAATTTGTCCTTATTGATAAATTTCTATTGGGATATTTTTGTAATTAACTTTTTTAATAAAATATGAGTATACTAATAAGTTTTATGGGTGTCAATATCGGCTCCCTACTAAAAATGGCATCTGTATATATATATATATATATATATATATATACATACATACACAGTAATTTTCAAGTCAGGACCCCCTCATTGTATTACCATTAACAAATTTTAATGAAAGTCATTGGATTTAAAAGATGTTTTGACAAATGCATGTAACCAAGTTAAAACATTTAAATCTAATGACTTTTATCAAAAGGTACTGATAATAATACAATGAGGGGGTGCTGACTTGAAAATTATTGTATATATAATACCATAATATAAAACCAAACCGGGCTCTAATACCAATGTAGATTATTATTACGATTACTAATAAATATATAATCAAAATTATTTAGCATTCGGATTAATACATTTCACCGTGGAAACCGAATCACGCGGCAGAAGCGGGATTGTGAGCGGTTGTATAAACTGGTCGAAGAACGATCATGGATAATTTGCTGTCATCGGAAAAGACCAGCAAAATAGAAAATCTATGTATATATATATATATATATATATATAACGCTATTATAGGCTCTAATAAACTCAGATGAGATAAATAAATCAATATCACACTTTGCTATTTATAGGGTCCAGACTCCTATCTGGATGGATTATGATACTCAAATTTAAATATCATTTAAATTTAATATCTTATTATCCATTTAACCACTTATCTAATCTGTTTGAATTTAATCTAATTATCACTATTTCTGATAATTTAAATTCAAATTCAAATTATCAGGTGGTTTAATCCATATCAGTAATTCTCAAATAATTAACTGATAAATATTGGAACCACTTGAGTGTATTCCAACATCATGAACTAAAGTTATGCATTCTACGGGGCTGTAAACTAGTGAGTAATGATTTAAAGCAATCTAATTAATGAATCATTGTTGTGATCCTCAGATCCCACATCACTCCGGCTGCATCTATTAAGCGGTTTAAATGGGGGGCTTCCTAGTATGACACGTTGACACATTTTAAAGTGGTGAGGTCCAGTAGTGCCAAAGCGGACAATATTATGGCAGGCCCATTTACAACACGTTATCAGTACGATTACGATAAAAGGTGTGTTGTGATCCTCAGATCTCACACTGCTCTCGCTACATCTACTGAGCAGTTTAAATTAGGGGGGAGGGGGTGATCGGACAATAAATGTACCTATTTAAGGTCCCCATTTGAGGTCCTCATTTCCTAGCTTTTGTTTTCGTTTTCGAGCACATTTTTGTATATAATGTGTTTGTTGAGCCTTGTGTAGGTACATATTCCCTACAATAATGTTTTGAGCTTAAAGATTAGCTTAGGAGACAAATATGAGCTTAAAGAGAACAATCGAAAGTGTTCAGAGTTGTTGTGGCCTTACCATCGACCCAAACCACAGCGTGATTCGTGGTCAACCACTGTAAGTTTCTGTGGTGAATCCGTCATTGAGCTAGAACGTGATATAGAGACCGCAGCACAGGTCAACTCTGCCTTCCAACAGCTTATGGGACAGGTCCTGAAGGTCATAGAAACCCCAGATCACGGTAAGACCGCGGCACAAGCCCGTGGCATTCTAGAGAGGTTTCTATCATTATCTAACCTAGATCGCAACACCGCACTGTCTTCCTCAACTGCGGCAACTAGATAGTGACACTCTGATACACATGTAATTTATGTTGCAGTTGCACTGCTGTCCGCCCCGACCGTGACACCTGATCTTAGACCGCGACAAGACGAATTTTGGGCATTTTCAGTGGGGCAAACTCGTCATTTCAGCCCCAATTTGTGCCCTAACCTCCCTCCACTATAAAAGCACCACTTCCTCTCTTCTCTTCAGAGCAGAACGCAACAGCACTTCAATTTCTTCATTTTCTTCACAAATCAAGAAAGAGAGAGAGACTTTCAAAACTCCCATGGAGGTTCTCCTTCATGGGAGGCTCACCATATCCATTTTCTACACATCCTCCACCACTTTTGAGAGTTGATTGCAAGGAGATAGAAGTGGTCTATGACCAATTTCGAGTTAGGGATTCATGGAGCACTTGGATGGATTTCTTTAAGGGTTGTCTCATTTAAACTCATTCTCTTTGTATTTCATGTTTTCTTAATTGTATAATCTCCACTTGGGAAATATTTGTAAACCTAATTTGTGCTCAATATATGTTGGTTTATTTTTATATTCATTTGGGTTTTGATTTGTTCTTGCTATTATTGAGTAATCTCTTATCTTAATATGCATGTGTGTGGAGATTGAAAATTAATATGTGATCATGGATGAAATTAGGAGTAGTTTAACTTAATTGTAGGAGTAGTTGTAATATAATATCTCATTTGTGTGTGTATGTCTTTGGAATGTCGAAATTAACTTGTATGAATGGGTTTGATTGTATATGGGTTTCGATTGTACCTCCATAGATGACCAATCCGGGTATAACCTTGACTCCTTAGCTCTTAAGAATGGATGAAAACTTGTTCTATGCATGAACCTTTTGCTAGAGTAGGTTTTGGCTTTATGTTCATGTGCATAATGGTAAGGACTAGAGACACAATTGCTCTATCCATGGCCCTTTTGGGCAGTGATTTGTGTTTCGAATCTCTTAATTGAGAAAAAAAGCTCTTAACTTGAATTAGAAGTGCTTAGGTTGGCTCTATGTTCTAGTGCGTAATGTGTCTTTGATCTTAAGACACCATTGCAATATCCATGACCTTTGGGGAGTGATGATTTGATTTCGGTATTCC
Organism: Acer negundo; assembly: GCA_035582765.1. Classification (NCBI taxonomy): domain Eukaryota; kingdom Viridiplantae; phylum Streptophyta; class Magnoliopsida; order Sapindales; family Sapindaceae; genus Acer; species Acer negundo. The sequence goes on from CM069235.1 coordinate 13,179,697, forward strand.
TTAATCAATGAATGATTCGTAATAATAGATTATTTGATTTCGGAATCCCTTAATCGTGAGAACAAGCCCCTAACTAATAGGATGTCATTAATTGCCTAACAACGATTATTTGTGTACATATGTATGGTGAACTTGTTGCCCCTTGTATGATCATTCTCATGCATCTCTCCAATCCACTCTTTTATTATTTGTCTCTTTAAACACCATTCTCACCCCTTCATATTCCTTTTGTTTTTATTCGCATTCTTTTCATTTACATTTCCCTTGCACACAACCGCACTATGCATACACTTCACACACACCATTTCCACCATTTCCATATTCTATTTACTTGCTTTCAATAAACGCTAGAATGTGAGACGGTTGATGGATACCACCTCCCTGTGGACGATACCTTCATTTGTCGTTTTACTTTATTTCAAACTTTAGAGCACATTGTGTAGGAACCTTAAAAATATCTTTTTGAATCGCAATTTGGTAACGACACAAAAAGCGAGATCGGGGGTGCACCCCTTCCTAATAGTATGACACGTTTTAAAGCCGTGAGGTCCAGTAGTGCCAAACTGATGTAGCAGAAGCTCTGTCGAAAAAAACCTGCGTAAAACGATTAGAAACAACCTACTAAAGTTCCATTGATTTGCGCACAAATACCAGAAAGTTAGGCTTCAATTCGTTGATTCACGATGAATACCGAAATTGGAATAATTAGAGAAAACTCTAAAATTTTATAAATCAAAAGCTGAATGGCCAATTCGGCCTACATCATTATTTAAAGCAAAATAAATCCAAAACCTAATCGAATTCCTTGGAAAGCAAGAAAACGACTTAAAAACGGAAATTTACCAAAAAAAGGCAAAAACAAAATTAAAGCAAAAACTAATTCTACTGAGAATCCTAAACACTTCAGAATTGACGAAAGTCGATTAGGAATTGGGAAACTCAAATTATTGAGAAAAAGAAACTTTCCTAAAACGGTAAAAATTGCAACTTCAAGGCATAAACGACGGAATTTGCCTAAAAAAGGACGTGCTTACGCAGCAAAGCTACATAGTAGTTCCGGAAACGCCGAAACGCATCAGCTGTCAAAATTTCAAATCATTCTGATTCCGCCGCCCGGGTTTAGCCTTACTTGGTTTGTTTCAAATCCCACCCCTCCAAATAATCTAATGCCAGTTGATCCGCCGCATCATTCTCCCCAGGTTGGAGAAAATTCGTCCTCGAATTTATCGCGGTGTCATCATCAGAGGAGTCGCCATGGAAAGGAATCAAATGCTTGACATTGAAGACATTATGAGTTCTAATATGGCTGGGTAGTTTCAGGCGATACGCATTTGGATTAATTTTTTCCACAATTTCCAGCGGGCCTATCTTCTTAGCAGCAAGTTTGTTATACTCCCCCACAGCAAACCTGTCCTTTGTGAGGACTGCCCACACAAAATCGCCCACATCAAACTCCAAATGACACCTTTTCTTGTCCGCGGCCAGCTTGTATTTCTCTACCGATTGCAACAAATTTTCTTGCACCTGCTTATGAACCTCATGTAACCCTTGAACGAAATCTTCAGCTTTCCCATGAACTCTAGTCTTGCTAGGTAGAGGAATCAGGTCTATAGGGCTTCGAGGAACCAGTGAGTACACGACCTGAAAAGGACTGAAGCCGGTACTCCTATTGACAGCATGGTTGTGGGCAAATTCGGCTTGGCTCAACTTCAGATCCCATGACCGAACATTTTCTCCTACCAGACATCTCAGTAAATCTCCGAGCGCTCGGTTCACCACCTCCGTCTGCCCATCAGTTTGCGGGTGATATGCACTGCTAAAATCCAACCTTGTATTGACCATCTTCCAAAGGCTCCGCCAAAAGTGACTGAGGAATCGAGTGTCCCGGTCAGAAACAATTGACGAAGGTAAACCATGAAGGCGATAAATCTCTCGGAAGAACAATTGGGCGACCTTGACAGCATCAGTAGTTTTTTTGCACGGGATAAAATGAACAATCTTGGAAAATCGATCAACCACTACATAGATGGAATCACATCCACGTTGGGTTCTTGGCAGTCCCAAAACAAAATCCATGCTCAAGTCCGTCCATGGTTGAGTAGGAATCGGTAATGGCCTGTACAAACCAGCATTAGTCGCTTTCCCTTTGGACACTTGACAAATCCGACAACGTTCCACATATCTCTCTACTTCCTTCCGAATTGTTGGCCAAAAGTACGATGCCTTAATTAACTGAAGCGTGCAATCTCTGCCTACGTGACCCTCCCCATGTATTTCCGTAATAATTTGCAGACGCAAACTACACTCGGGAATACAAAGTTGATTTCCCCGAAACAAGAACCCATCTACCAATACAAATTCTGAATTTTTTTTCTCTCGAACAGCAACCATTATCTCTGAAAAGTGTGGATCTGAATCATATAATTCACGAAAAGAGTTAAAACCTGGAACCTGGACAACCATTGTTGATAACAGATTGACTCTTCGACTCAGGGCATCAGCCACCCGGTTCGTAACACCTGCTTTGTGCTTCAGGACGAATGTAAATTTTTAAAGGTAAGCTGACCATGAAGCATGCCGGGAAGAAATTTTTTCTTGACTGTGGGGATGTCTCAATGAATCATGATCGGTGTATAGAATGAATTCTCGGTGGAATAAGTAATGCCGCCAATGTTTCACTGCTTTGACCACAGCATAGAATTCTATGTCATATGTGCTATAACGTACTCGAGATCCCGACAGTTTCTCACTGAAATATGCCACCGGTTTCCCACCTTGACTCAAAACAGCTCCGATGCCCACCTTGGAAGCATTGCTATGCAGCTCGAACGGTTGAGAAAAATCTGGTAGAACGAGTATAGGGGCTGTTGTCAATTTCTCTTTGATTTGCTGAAAACCTTCTTCAGCTTCGGTCGTCCACTGAAACTTGACTCCTTTCATACACTCAGTGACAGGTGCCATAATGCTACTAAAGTGCGGGATGAACCGGCGGTAGAATGATGCCAATCCATGGAAACTCCGTACCTCAGTAATTGTTTTCGGTTGCGGCCACTGCCTCACTGCCTCTATTTTGGACTCATCCACCTGTAGACCCTCTCCAGAAATAACATATCCCAAAAATAACACCTTTGGTGTCATAAAAACGCACTTCTTGGCTGCAGCAACAAATTTTTCTCTACGCAACACACATAACACTTCCCGAATGTGCTGAAGATGCAGCTCGGGGTTTGCACTGTAAATTAAGATATCATCGAAGTAAACAACAACAAACTTACCGATAAATGGTCGAAGGGCTTGGTTCATCACTCTCATGAAGGTGCTAGGTGCGTTTGACAACCCAAATGGCATGACTAGCCATTCATATAACCCCTCTCGCGTCTTGAACGCTGTCTTCCATTCATCCCCAGGTCGAATACGAATCTGATGATACCCACTCTTCAGGTCCAATTTGGTGAACTCATGTGCCCCGCTCAATTGATCTAACAAATCATCTAGTCTCGAAATTGGAAAGCGATACCTTACTGTGATCTTATTAATTGCGCGACTGTCGACACACATCCTCCATGTTCCATCTTTCTTGGGAATTAACAAGGCGGGAACAGCACATGGACTTAGACTCTCACGGATATGCCCCTTTGACTGAAGCTCCTCAACCTGCCTTCGTAACTCTTCGTGCTCAGTGGGACTCATTCTGTAATGTGGTTTGTTTGGCAACATAGCTCCTGGCTCTAGGTCGATATGATGTTGAATGTCACGTAGAGGTGGTAGTCCTTCAGGTAATTCTTCCGGAAACACATCAGCAAACTCCGAAATCAGAGGAGCTGCCGCACTAGGAACCTCCATATCAGCCTGTGTTTCTTTTCCCATTAACACATACACCGTTTCTACTTCCTTTATCTCCAACTCGAATTTTGCATATGATAACAGGTTAGTAGTATCGCTATGCGCCTTAATCTTCTCAGATGGTTTGCTCGGTAGTAGCACAATTTTTTTTTCATGGAAAACGAAAGAATAGGTATTCTTAAACCCATCATGATACACTTTTCTGTCATATTGCCACGGCCTCCCTAGCAGTAAGTGACATGCATCCATGTCCACCACATCACACCACATCTGATCCTTGTAGTTGGTTCCCATCGAAAACGAAATTAGCGCCCGCTGTGATACAGTCACCTCGCCCCCCTTTTGCAGCCAAGCTAGTCTATATGGTTTTGGATGTTTTTCTGTCGTCACCCCTAACTTTCGTACCGCTTCGACTGACACAATATTCTCACAACTCCCCCCGTCTATGACAAATCGACACACCTTACCAAGGATGGTACAAGTAGACTGAAATATGTTATTTCGCAGCCACTCTCCTTCTCCAGTTCTCGGTGCCAAGCAGGTACGTCGCACCATCAACATCGTTCCGGTGTCACCATCTACCAGTTCTTCACTCACTTCCTCCGCTCCTGATTGTGGTTCTTCAATTATTTCCGCATCTTCCTCATTAAATTCTGCCGGGTCAATAAATAATACCCTCTTTGCTGGTCTTGGACACTCAGACAGCCTGTGACCCGTTTCTCCACATCCAAAACACCGAAATCCGCCGTGGTTGCCCTGGGAGTTTGAACGTTGTTTGTCGGGTTCCGTGGACCAGTATATGAACCACTGCTAGCACTAACACCTGGTCGACTTCCAGTATTTTCACTGGAACTACTTGCTCTGTTTCGACTGCTCATTCCTCCTCCGAAATTCAGCGTCTGTCCACTATTAGATTTTCGCGACAATGTCTTCTCCAATTGTAAAGCCCTCTGATGCGCCTCAGTTACTGTCACGGGATCGAAAAGATTAACCATATCAAGGATTTGTGTACGCAACCCACCACAGTAGCGCGACACCAACTGATCTTGTGTCTCCTCTATATCGTTTCGCACCAACAACTCATAGAACTCGGTTGTATATTCATCAACAGACCTCATACCTTGACGCAGATTCTGCAACCTCTGGTACATCAATCTCGTAAAATTGTGAGGTAGAAACTCTTTACGCAACTTTTGTTTCATCTTCTCCCAGTCAGAAAGTTTGGGTTTTCCAGCGCGATTCCTAGCGAGTTTAAATTGTTGCCACCAAGCCGCGGCTCTACCCCGAAACCTCGTGGCCACCAATGCCACCCTCTCATTCGCAGGAACTCTTTTGAATTCCAGAATCTCGTCAGCGATTCCAATCCATTCCAGAAACTCTTCTGGCTGCATGCTTCCACGGAATTCCGGAACCTCAGTCCGCATCCCTAACTCCCATCGCCTGACATCTTCAGTTCTGTCATCAACCCTGTCATCAGTCACAGGCGCTCTCTGTCGACGTCGTGGTTGCGGATCCCCTTCCACTTCGTCACTACTTGTCTCAGGATGTAAGGCCTGAAACGGGTTTTGGTTGGCTCTTGACGCCGCAAGTTGCGCCGTTAATTGCTCCACCTGTCGCTCCAACTGTATCACACGGTCACGTTCGATGGCTAGGTCTACAGGAATCTGGTCTGGTCGTCTTCTCGGCGGCATGATGATGTCGTCCCGAACGAACACGGCTCTGATACCAACTGATGTAGCGGAAGCTCTGTCGAGAAAAACCTGCGTAAAACAATTAGAAACAACCTACTAAAGTTCCGTTGATTTGCGCACAAATACCAGAAAGTTAGGCTTCAATTCGTTGATTCACGATGAATACCGAAATTGGAATAATTAGAGAAAACTCTAAAATTTTATAAATCAAAAGCTGAATGGCCAATTCGGCCTACATCATTATTTAAAGCAAAATAAATCCTAAACCTAATCGAATTCCTTGGAAAGCAAGAAAACGACTTAAAAACGGAAATTTACCAAAAAAAGGCAAAAACAAAATTAAAGCAAAAACTAATTCTACTGAGAATCCTAAACACTCCAGAATTGACGGAAGTTGATTCGGAATTGGGAAACTCAAATTATTGCGAAAAAGAAACTTTCCTAAAACCGCAAAAATTGCAACTTCAAGGCCTAAACGACGGAATTTGCCTAAAAAAGGACGTGCTTACGCAGCAAAGCTACGTAGTAGTTCCGGAAACGCCGAAACGCATCAGCTGTCAAAATTTCAAATCATTCTGATTCCGCCGCCCGGGTTTAGCCTTACTTGGTTTGTTTCAAATCCCACCCCTCCAAATAATCTAATGCCAGTTGATCCGCCGCATCACAAACGGACAATAACATGCCATGCCCATTTACAACAACTGTCTAATTATCAATTAATTATATAATTAATAATATATACAAAGTCGACAATTGCTCAATTTTCTTTTGGGGGCTCTGTTGCACCCGAAATATATAGTTCTCTTTCACCCGGCCACTTTTTAGTAAAAAAATTTGATAGTAAAAATCTTCATATATTTAATTTACTTTGACACACTTTGACACACAATTTAGTAAAAAAATTTGATAGTAAGAATCTTCTGAGTCTTCCAATATCAGTATGTTTTACTTTGACACACTTCTGCTCTGTTTTAGCACCATCACCACCATTAATTTAAGAACACAAAAATAGGGTCACACTGGTATAAATCTGTTTGAACTTTGAAGAGACTGATATTTTCGATCCTCAGCAGATCCTCCACTCCACTGCCTAACCACACTAGATAAATACAAAACACAGCATCAGAAACCAATAAAATACTACAAATGGCCCCGCTTCCTCTCAACAACCCAATCATCCAAAAACAATGCAATCTGTCCACAACTGCACAGATTATGTAATGCTTCACCAAGTCATACTTAACACTTTTCTCGGACATCAAAGGAATCAAAATGGTACTAGATATTACATTAATACACATTATTCTATTAGAACTATTGGACTAGATAATATTAACAATACTAATTAATTCCACCATTTGGTAAGAAAAAAAAAAAAAGTCTCACAACTTGATACATATTTGTTTATAAAATTAACTGCCAGTTAGTAATGATAACTACCTGCTGTAGGCTGGAAACTTGGGCACATGTTATGGATTTTTTTCAATTAAGGAAAATACATAGACAATTTAGAAGGAAAGATAGAAAGTAGCAAGAGAGATAGAGAAGATAAACAAGAGGGGGATATTTGAAGCAATATTCATTCATTCATAATAATCTCAATCAACTAATGTGGCTATAAATAGGCCAACATTTCGAAAGAGTCTTGACATCCTATACTACTAACAGAAACTACATAACAAGAAAATAGGTAAATGGGAATAATGGGCACACAACATGCAACATGACCTGCATAATGTGGTCGTCCACTAACAAGGCCTAAACCACCCACTTATTGAAAACAACTAACACTTTGCTGACCAAGTCCTCCAAGCACGATGTCGTGGTTTGCATGGCTCCTGAAGGACAAATCATGTACTTGTCGAGATCATCTTGTAGTACTTCAACATACATACTGTATCCTTAAAACATCAAAAGTTTTGAAATTAACAATTCATTGTAAGTTATCCAATGCATTTTCCCACTCTTGTTTACTCTTTCCCTTCAAAGAGTATCCCAACACTTCTAGAGTTAATGGATTGCCTTTAGCATAATATACTATCTTATCTGAGAGTGCCATACAATCTTCAGTTGGGTTTGCATGCTTATGAAAGAGCTCAAGAGCTTCATCAATGCTAAATCCCTCAACCTTGTATATCATACGATCATCTACATTAAAATTACAAAGTTTTTGTTTATCCCTAGAAGTTATTATGATTCTACTTCCCAAACCACATCGATTTATAAGACTTTCAACAAAAGTTATCAATGGTGAAATTGTAAACTCTTGTTTTGTATCGACATCGTCAAGAACAATGAAATTTTTTTTTTGATTGAGCATTTCCATGATATCTGGGCGAATAGGAGTGTTTAATTTTGGATTTTCTTCATGCAATAATTTAGAAAGAACATCACGTTCCAGACGATCCGATCCACCCTTTTCCTCTAATATTTTCCCAACTTCTTCAATAATACAAGCACCATCAAATTCATATGAAATAGATTTTAAAACAGCTCGAGCAATAGTTGTTTTACCGATACCACCCATGCCCCAAATCCCGATAATTTTTCGAACATCCTTCATATCAAGACGTAATAATGACTTAACATGCTCAATTCGTTTATGTATTCCAATTAATCCTTCAAAATCACTTGGGGATGGTATATATTTACTCCTCAGTTCCCTCCAAACAGTTTTGACAATTTCGCGAACAAGTTCAGCTTCAGGCCTACCGAATGAAATCACCAAACAGCAATGAGCATGAATGACCAGAACATAATCGGTCGTTTATTTTTTCCACTTAAAACTTAATGGGTCTGAAATCTGAATCATAATTATTAAGTTGTTTTGTTGTTTTTTTAAGTGGTCAAACAACTTAAAAATACCAAAAAACAACTTAAAATAAAAAGTAAAAAATCATAATTTTTCACTTAATTAAATGCAATCCAAAATCTTTTCTTCCGATACTATCCTCCAAATATAACATATCTCCAATTTCATCATAATTATATATTATATAGAAATCTTTATTTTAATATATTGCATATTTTAAATAGCTTTAAAAATAAAAAAGAAATCACTTCTCATATTGATATTTAATATCAATACTTTATTCTGATATTAGGGTGATGTATTTATATATTATTATTTTTAGAGTGTTTTGTGTAAGTTTTCATGCTGCCCATTTTATTTTATTTAAAAAAAAAAAAAAAACTTTTCTTTCTTAGTAAAAATAAAGTTTGTTTGTAATCGAAGAAGAAGATCATAAATATTATATGTTAATATAATAATTATTATTTTTGGATTATTTTTATTCTATATTATATATATAATTATTTAATATAGGTATAGATGTAAAATTATTTCTTTTCAGACAATTTTATTTTTTAAAAAACAAACATGTTGACAATATATTCGTATGTAAGGAAAAAAAACAAACAAACAAACATGTCATTCAGATTCAGGTTTGAGTCACTACTCAGTCTTCAGTAAAATTCAGGACTATTCAGTCTTCAGACAAAAAAACAAACGACCATAATATAATTGAAAATATTTTGTCCCCTATAACAGACATAGATAACCGGAAATAAAAAGCTAATTATTCATATAAATATTGAGTAGTGGCAATCTAAAGCACATACCATATAAATGATCGTAAATTCTAGTTAGATAGATGGCGAGACCATGTACAGAATTATTAATAGACAAAATAACATTTAAATATAACAACTTGGTCTCTGTTTGGAATAGGAAAAAAAAATAACATGAAAATTAGGAAATTTAATTTTGTAAATGGATAAAGTAAGAGAAAGAATTACCTTATTATAGAGGAATCAAATCCAGCTTGCTTGGATGCTTCGGTCAAAGCTTCTCTCCATTTTTCCACCTCTTCTGGTACATCATTTGCAAAGGAACACTCGTAACTCCCTTTCAGCTCCTGTACATCTGTTGAATCAACGTCATAAAAAACAGGCATGACAATAAGCTCTTTCAATTTCATGCGCTTGATAATCTCTGCAACCTCAAACAAGCACCATTTGGAAGAAGCATAGTTTTTTGAGAAAATGACCACAGCAATCTTTGATTCTTCTATAGCTCTCAAAAGAACCGGCGAGATTTCAACTTCATTTCTAATTTTATCATCATACATGAAGGTTTCAATATTTTTTTGGCACAAAGCACGATAAAGATGACTAGCAAAACATTGGGTGTCATTACCTCTGAGACTGAGGAAGACTTCATATTTTTTTGTGAGGGTGGTGATGGAAGAAGAAGGCGTTGATGAACTGGCCATAGAGACGAATTACAAGAGTAAAAATTGCAGGAGACAATACAACTAGATTTTGAGAGTAGATGGACGGGGATGTAACACTAAACAACTTGTATAGTTATAATTGTGATTTTCAGATATTGATATTTATAAATAAAAACGCACTCTCATCCAAAATTATTATTATATAATTCAATGTTAAAAATGATTTTAAAAATATTCTACCACACGTTTTTAATGTTTTGATTTTCAAATATCACTTTCCACCATCATTACAGGACGCCATGAAAACAAATGAGAAATGAGGACGCCATGCAAACAAATGAGAAATGAGAAAATCGAAAACGTTACCCACGGCCCCATGTGAGTTGTGACCCATTATATTACAAGTACTCTTCGTCTCTTCCAATAACTTTCTTGCCTCTCTCCTCAATGTGAGTGAAACATATTGGGAATTTTTATTTGTTTTCTTCTTCCGTTGTCAAAGCTGGTGGTAAAGGAAAATGTTACAACAAGGAATAATTTTTACATTTTTACTACAAGGAATCTTTTCTTTTTTCGGTAAATGCTTTTGGTCAAGTCCACTCATTTTCTTTTAATACATTATGAGTTTCTCTATCATTTTTCATTTTTTTCATTTTATTTATAAAATTGCACATCCTCGTTCGTAAAATGGTGGGGTTCAAGTACCACATTTATGCCCATTAGGCTTTAACTAGCATGTGTATGAGAATAAATATCTCCCAATCAGGGGCGAATCATAGTGGAGGCTGCACTGTTATGAATATTGCGTGGATTTACACATGTTCCAACCGCCTACCCACTTGCTATTACTTATTTTATCCTTGAGTTAAAAATGCAAGTGGGGTTTGTTTCAAAGGATATATATATATATATATATATAATTTCCTATCGAATGCATCATGATAGAATTATATAAGGATATTGAATATGAACCGTTCGTTTTATATACTTTGACTTGCATATTTTAACTTAGTATGTATGCACTTGTCAAATCAATGTTATAAATGAGTAGCTCATATTCAATATCATGATAAAGTTATATCAGGATGCACTAACAGGAACGTGGGACGGTATATATATATATATATTTGAAAAGCCTGCAATCTCAAGAAAACCTAGGTTCTCTCTCGTCTCACTCTCATCTCTTTGTTTGTTATTTATTGTTCATTCATTTACAACATTTATTAATATGTTAAATTTACACCAAAATAAATAAATAAATAAATACAAGTTGTGAAGTACAATCCAATCCCAATATCTTTTATATCAATTTAAAATATTATCCACTCCTCTTGCACATCACCTTTTAGCATAGTTGATAATGCACCTCCCTTCAACATAAGTGGTGAGACTTTCATATCTCATCATGAGTTTTCTTCCCGGATTATGGAATTAGATATATGGGGCACACATGTATTGTTTGATCTCGGTAAGTCCCAGACAGTCGTATTATAAATTTGTAATAGTTCTTGTAATACTTAAAAATAAATAAATAAAATAATAAATAAATAAATAAATAAATCCACTCCTCTTAGCTAGAGAGACTATCTACCTATTGGACCACAACTTCTACGACTATTCCTTTCACGAGAGAGAACTTTCGAGAATACTAACCCTTGATTTTTTCTTGACTTCATTTTATTTTGTGGGAATATACATTAGTTAGATTTATTATATCTCATAACTTGTGTATTTACTTTTTATTAATGAAATCTATCTTCTTATTAATGTTGTTTAAAAAAATTTCTAATTAGTACTTAGTTCAGCCCGGCCAAATAAAAAATTCTGGATTCGCCTCTGCTCTCAATTGTGAAAATAGATATCCAACCAACACATATAATATATTATGGAAGTTATATATTTCGATTGTGATGGTAAATATATGAACCATGCATATTTATATATATATATATATATATATATTAGTCTCAACGACAGACCTTTTACCTCTTCGGTGTTGTATATAAAAGATAAATAACTAAATTCAAGCCGTAAAATGGGTTCACCACAAACCCCGAACACATGTAAAGAGAGGAAACAAATTAAGTTTTCTGAGTGGGAATGTAAATTTTGGCATTTACTTGGCATTTACTTTTTTCATTGACTACCTACATCAGCTACTTCACTGTCCAATTTCCTGTTACCAAAATGAAGCAAACCCCATTGGAGTTTTTAGAGATAAAAATAAAACAAAGACTCACCGGTAGATCAACTTCGTGGCAAGGATGACCATACATGACATGAATCATGAGTCATGAGGTGACCGATCAAACAAAGTAAAAAAAGACTTTGATTTAACATCGGAGTTAACCCATCAACAACGACAAAATCTTACATGGGACGGTCCCAGTGACGTGGATATGAGACCGTTCAATCAGAGCACGCCACAAGTGTTCCACATATTCTCCTAATGTATACCGTGACGTGGATATGAGATCGTCCAATCAGAGCACGTCATATATACATTAGGAGAATATGTGATACACTTGTGGCGTGCTATGATTGAACGGTCCTATATCCATTGTCACTGGGACCGTCCCATTGAAGTTTTTCTCCCAACATAAACATGAAACAAAGATTTTCATTTGATTTCGTTTGATTTTTTGATACGAAAACGTTGTTCGACAACAATTCGATCAAAATGAGGATTTTATTTTTAAAAATATATCAATTAAAAAATAAATGTTATTTTCTTTTAAATTAATTTTAAATATTTTAAATAAATATTTTTATTTTATTCAAAAAATAATTTAAATTATTTTTTAACCAAATTTAATTTAAAATATTTAAAATAATTTTATTTTTCTTTGAATTGAATTGATTTAAAAAGATTTTGTTTATTTACAAATTAATTTAATATAATTTTACACTAACCCCTTACAAAAGACAATTATTTTCAATTATGTTTTATTCAATTCAATTTTATACCAAACAAAAAAATCATATTATTTTAGTCCAATCCGTACTGTACCAAATATATCACTATACAAATTTAGTCCAATCCAATCTCGTGCATCAAACAAGCCCTATGAATTTCATTTTTTTTTTCAATTCTTAACTTCTATACACAAATTAACACAACACAATCCATTTATAAAATTTGACATCCACTCTTAGCTCGTACACATCATCGTTCATAAAGGTGGTGGGGTTCAAGTTGCACGTATATGCCTATCAACCGGTATGTATATGTGAATAGATATCTCTAGAGTAGATATCTAGATATCTATTAGTATATCATGGGAGTATATGTCTTCCGATTGTGATAGTAAATATTTGGGTCGAGCATGTAGTTATTAATCTCAACTAATCCCAATGGACCTCTAGCATATTCAATCTTGGATTTAATGGTGTGTTTGGTACGGGAATGAGATATGACAGGATATGACAGAATAATTGTTCTGTATAGTGTTTGAAATATCCGGGACAGAACTATTATGTGTTTGGTATGACTATGATGGGATGGGACAAATGGTTCAAATCTATTGTTCTCTCAAATATTTGTTACCACATACCGGTGACAAATAATATCTTAACAAAAATAAAATAATAAAAGAAAAGAAAATGGTAAAAATATATGAATCAAAATCTGATTTTATTTTAATGAAATGAAATGAAAAATAAAAATCTGACAAAATTAGTATTTTATTTAAAAATGAACAATTAAAAAGCTGTTGAAGAACAAAAAAAAATGGTTTTTGAAGATATCTGGAATTTCCAGATCTGGATATTATCCAGAACTCTTCAAAAACAAAAAAAAAAATTAGTTTACTAGAGCTGCTTATTATTATTTTTTTTTTCAAGTGAAAAATGTGGTCCATTTCACTGATAATGCACAAGTAAAAAAAAAAAAAAAAAAAAAATCAACACGAGAAAAATTTTCTCGTCCAATTTCTTCTTGGTGGTGATTTTTCACCAGTTTCTTATCTTTTTTTTTTTTTTTTTCAATTTCCAAGTTTCATTTGTTTTCAAGGTCAATGATGATGGAAGCTTGAAAGCTGAAGATCGATGATGATGGTGATCCAGAGATGAACATACGAGAGAGAGAGAGAGAGAGAACGAAGGAGAGAGAGAGGGGATTCAGTTGTTGCAGTGGATAAGTTTGTAATTTTTGAAAATCTTAAAAGGCAATAAGGTCATTTCTAGTCCCTTTTTTTTTTGGATATCGAGGATCCCGAACTTCGTCCAAACATTTATCTGTCTGTCCTATCCCAATTGGTTTCGCAGAGTATGACATATAAGAAATTTCGGCCCACACCCATGGCCCCACAAGGATGCAAGCAGGTACATCATAACTCGTTTCCGTCTGGGTAGAATTCGAACCGCTGACGTTAGCCTCATGTCCTTCCTTCCACCAGCAAAGCTAAACGCCTTGAGGATTGACCACAATGTAATTGCCATGTGTAGAACCAATGACTTGGGTTTTTTAATCCCAAACCTTGGACCACCAAGGCAACCACCTTGTGGTTCCAGTCCCACATTCATAATGCGTCAAACTTGGGATAAGAGGAAATTGTCCAACGTTGCCCTATCTCATGTTGACACAGGGTAAGTATCTCCCAAGACATTCAACCTATGCGGCGTCCCACCCCTTGGGGCCAGCCTTCTCATTTAGCGTCTATTTCTCTAGACTGACTGGTTTCGCACTGCTTTAGGCTCATCAGGGAAGCGGTTCTAGCCCCTGACCAGTTTGTGCAAGGTGGCCTAATCCCTCTCGCACTCTTACGAGCTCCCACACGCACTCCCTGTCTGGAACCAATCCCCCGCCAACCATGCTCGATGTTAGGGGTGTAACACATGCCATGTACCGAACGCAGCCTAAAAAATAAATAAATAAACCCAAGCCATAAAATGGGTCCACCACAATCAGAACAACCTATAAAGAGAGGAAACAAATTACGGTTTATGAATGAGAATGCAAATTTTGGATACTTGACTTTACTTTAGATATTTCACCGCACAGTTTTTTTATTATCGGTTCATCCTGACAATAAATATATCAAGACGAAAAATATGGACAACTAGATTTACATACTTTGACTCAAAGTGTATGTACTTGTCAAAACTTCTCCATAATCTGTGATCCATATTCTTCATCCTGATATATTTATTGTCATGACAAACTGACAATAGAAAAACTGTTTCACCATATACCAATTTTATTACAAATACTTTGTTAATGTCTTCTTATATAATTTTTAGAGGAAATAGGGGTATATAACACTTTTTAAATTTTGATTTGTACAATTATCACACTTTAATAACTCTTGTTTTAATAGCACCAAAAATGGGATTTGGACAAAAATACCCCCCAGCTTCTTTTCTCTTCTCTTGTGTGTCCTTCACATTCTTCTTTCTTTTTCCCAAACCTCCATTAATGGAGCTTCAATGGAGGTGTCACCGTCGACCGGCGAGTTGACCGGTAAAACTACCGGGAAAACGTTCATCGAGTGTCAATCATTGTAACCGAAGTGTTTGTTTTCATTTTCGAGTTGTGTAGATAGAGAAACGAAGCCAAACCCAAACCGTCGTGAATCTTCATCGTTCGATCTATGACGATCCGTCACGAATCTGATGAAACTGATGGCACCAACGAACTCGGCATCGTTCGATCTTCCAGATCCAACTATCTCCGGAATCAACCGGCACCGTCGTCGGATCGTCACTGTCACCGTTGATAGAGGTCGAACAGAATAAGTCCCGAACAAACTTGAATTAAGTCTCGAAACACATGAATAAGTCTCGAAAACGTATGAATAAGTCTCAAAAATGCATAAATAAGTCTCAAAAACGTAAATAAGTCTCGAATTTTCAAGAAAAAAAAAATAAAAAGGAAAAGAGTAAGTGCAGGTAATTTGGTCTTATCACATATTTTGGTGCTATTAAAACAAGACTTATTAAAGTGGTGTTATTTTCACCAACCCAAAAAATGTTATTTAATTTTTGAATCCTAATTTTTAACTATAAAAGCTTTTTTCAAGATTTATTATCAAACGATCTTCTAATTTAAAAAAGCTTTTTTTTAATACCACATGATTTTTTTTTTTTTATTAACACTATGTTTGGTAGGAGGGAGGGAAAGTATGAGAGATGGATGAAGTAAGAGGGGGAGAGAGTAGGAGGGATGGAGAGGATAATATTTATCTCTCATGTTGTTTGGTATTGAAAAGAGAGTTGAATGGATGGATTTATATTAAATTTATAAAATTACTATATCACTCATAAAAAATTAGAGAGCAATGCAAAATTTGAGGGCATTATGGTCATTTCCCTCCCATTTTGCTCTCTCTCCTCTCATCCCCAATATTTGGGAGGATGCAAAATTGTGGACCCGGATGGATCCCACCTCCCTCCTCTCATCCTCTCCTTCCTCTCATCCCTCCAACCAAACAAATAAGGGATTTGATTTCTCCTTTCAACCCTCTTCCTTCCTCCATTTCTTCATCCAACCAAACGAAGCCTAAAAGTTTTACTTTACACATTGAAAAGTGGGTTCCATAGACGACATATGTGCTGAGATCATGTCCTCTGTTTGTCGTTTTTATGATCAATTATTGTTATTTGACACGCTGTTAGTCTGACTTCTTATCCTCTTGTCCGTTCACATTTACCTTTTTTTTTTAATTTGTATGGTATGCCACGTAAGGGTTGTTTGTACTCTAGCCAACTCCAAATTATAATACTGCAATTTTTGTTTGAAAATTCAAGAAACAAAGCAGTAACATTAATTATGAGTTCACGTGAAACTATATTACGCGTTTGATGCATTGAACAGATGACCGACCAAAAGATTTATTTATTAAGAGAATCAAATGCATTTTTATCTGTTTTTTTTTTATTTTTTAAACAAAGCGGTAAGATTATTATGAGTTCACGTGAAACTCATATTACACGTTTGATGAATTGGACTTGGACAGATGACCGACCGAAGAATTTATTTATTAAGAGAATCAAATGCTTTTTTATCTGTTTTTATTTATTTATTTTTGTTTGAAAAGTTCAAGAAACAAAGCAGTAACATTAATTATGAGTTCACGTGAAACTCATTGTACACGTCTGATGCATTGGACAGATGACCGATCAAAGAATTTTTCTATACCATCTCGAATGTATATACCAATAACAATATGAAATTTGATTAAAAAATAAATAAATAAATAAAACAAAATAAAATGTTATATTTAACACATCAATTTAACATTATATTTCAATGTACAATTCTATTTAAAATATATTTTTTTTATTTTATTAATTATAATTATAAAAATAAACATTTACAATTAATTCATACGTTATTTTTTTAATGTTACAATGTAAAGTTCCATTAATAAATTTATTATTTCATTTATATATATATATATAATGGTATTTTTATAATTAAAAAATAAACATTTATTGTTGTACCAAATTTTATATATGCTATATTGTATGCTAAATGCACATCATTTAGCACATTATTGGAGGATGATTTTTACACCCTATGCTAAATTTTAGCATTGACACATCAATTTGGCATAGCATTGGAGATGCTCTTATTAAGAGAATCAAATGTTTTTTTATCTGTTTTTTTTTTCCTACTATTATTAAGAGCATCTTTAACGGTCTCCCTTAGAGACTCCCTTATATAAGAGTTTATGTTATTATACGGGACCATTAAGGGAGTATGTGCTCAAACAATACTCCCTTAAATATTATTATTTAAATGTTAGATATTGTGTTTAATAAATATTATATATTTTTTTAGAACTCACTTTAAAATAATCTTAAATAGGTGGAGCCCACTTTAAGGGGGTTGAAAACACTCTTTAATCAAGAGAGTGAACTCTACCAGAACACAATTAAAGAAGTCATTTAGAGACCTATTGGAGTTGCAAAAATACACATACTCCCTTAATTAAGATAAAAGGATGTCTTCAAAAGAAGCTGTTGGAGATGCTCTAAATAATTTGATGAGATCAAATCTCACTTATCCTTTTTTTTGTTTTTTGATAAAACAAGAATAGTAGAGAGGCTGCCAGCAACACACAATCAAGCAACAAAACAAAGTCGTAAAAACAAAGCAAACAAGAGTTATCCAGGTTCATCTAATTCGACCGAGCTACTAATGCACCCCGGAAATTCCTCCATCCAAATCCTGTCTTCAGCAATTCGAAGCGCTAACTTCGCAAGACCCACTGCCACACTATTAGCCTGGGAAGGAATGTGACAAAAACAAACACCGCCCATAGCAGTCCCCAAATCATCAATATCAGATAACATTGTACCAACATTCAAATCACGATTCAGGCCCATGTTGATCCATTTCACAATCAAACCATCATCCGACTCGATCCGCCTTGAATTTAGACCACAGTCAATGCCAAATTGTATGCCCTTAAGAATTGCTAGAGCATTAGCATCCCTGGAACAAATGTAAGCATTAAGCTTTCAGGAACAACAAGCCATCACTTCCTCTCTAGAGTTTCTAACAATAATCCCCAGCCCCACCTAACCAGTTTTGTTATCTATGGCAATGCCACAATTAGTCTTATACTCATCAGTGCCCAGCGGAGACCAGCCAACCCTCTTATATGCAAACACCTGATCCCTACCACGAGTCCCCCTTAGATTCCCTGCATTAAACGATTGATAATCAGCCAAATACTTCTCACTCTACCCAATAGTCTCATCATTTTCATCCCTTTTGGCATCATGAACTGCAGAATTTCTCAAAAACCAGATTCTTCATAGGACAATACAAAAAAGTTCTCTTTTGTCCATGGGCAACTGAGCGAAATAAGCAGTAATAAAGTCAAAAAAATTACATGTAACCACGCTAGTCTTCAGGTTTTTGGACACCCATTCACTTCGGATATACTGCAACTTGTGACAATCCCATATGGCATGCATGGTTGTCTCCACAGAGATTTTGTAGGCAGCACAAACACCATTCATCTGGACCCATTTCCTAGTAATGTTATAATTTGTAAGGATCCAATCATTGCAAGTTTTCCGCAAAAAAAAAAAAAAAAAAAAAAGTTACAGTCAAAGAAATAGCAACATTTAAGGACTCTAGCAGCCAATGAATCCGGATTCTTGATAATTCTCCATCCTGTTTGGCAAGCATAGCCCTATTCGAAGTTTCCAAATCCTGAAAACCGAGACCCCCTTCAATTTTCGACTTAAAAAGCTGTTTCCAGGTGCACCATTGCATCTTTTTCTGGGTGACACCTCCTCCCCACCAAAACCTTGCACATAACCTCTGAATTTCATAGACTAAACCTTTAGGCAAGTGGAAAATAGACATAGCATAAGAGGGTATTGCTTGTATTATAGCTTTTATAAGAATTTCTTACTCGAATAGAGAGCAGTTTTTCATCCCACCCTTTGATTTTTCCCCAAACTCTATCAGTAATACTAGAAAACATAATCCTCTTGCTTCTGCCAGTAAAACATGGAAGCCCCAAATATTTTTCATGACAATCGACAAGACTCTTTCCAACTAGAGAATCCAAACGTTGACCTTTAGAAGGGGAAATTGAAGGACTCACACACAGGGCAAACTTGTTATAATTGACGACCTGTCTTGAAGCTTTCGCGTACTCATCTATAATTCTTCTAACAGTCACAAAATTCTTCGCATCGGCACGGGTGAAAAGAAGGCTGTCGTCAATGAAAAAAAGATGGGAAATCACAAGACCCCTTTTACTATATTTGAAACCAGACAGCTCACCGTGCCGTTGGGCCTTCAAAATGAGATTTGTAAGGCCTTCCGCACAGATCAAAAAAAGAAAAGGCAAAAGAGGGTCGCCTTGCTTGAGATCCCTTGTCGGCTTGATATCTCTACATAGCCGACCATTTATTTCGATAGATTACGAAATAATAGAAACACACATCATAATCAGCCTGACCCATTTGTTCGAAAAACCCAACTTCGTAATCATTCCCTCCAAGAAATTCCACTCCACCCGATCATACGCCTTCGACATATCTAGCTTAATAGTCATGGAGCCTTTTTTGCGCTTTCTCCTCTTCAGCCTATGAGGGCACTCAAATCCAACGATAGTGTTGTCAAAAATTAAATGTTCGGGAATAAATGCACACTGATTTTCTGAGAAAATATCGCCCAACACCTGCCTAAGTCAGTTAGTAATAGTTTTTGCTATGATCTTGTACAAAACATTGCACAAGCTGATAGGCATGTAGTCCTCCACTTTCACTAGGTTTTGTGACTTCGGAATTAGGGCAATAACTATCTTATTGAAGCTAGCGACCGAACCTCCATTATTAAGAACATTTAGACAAACTTGTGTCACACTAGAACCGATAGTATCCCAAAAATTCTGGTAGAAGATGACTGGGAAACCGTCACAACGAACACCACATTTCTCACCTTATCAATTGTAAAATCAGCGTCCAGTAGACGTGATGATTGCTCACCAAGTCTCTCTTACAATCCATCCCAAACCCTATCCAAATCACTCACAGTTGGATTACTCGTCATGAATAGGGTATCAAAATAACGACATATGATTCGTTCGACCTCTGTCCATTTTCCATCCACCATCCATATCTGTTATCCCCTTAATTTTGTATCTTGCTTTTCTGGCAAAAGCCCTAAAGTGGAAGAATCTTGTATTCCGATCACCCTTCTACAACCACTCCACTTTTGCGCTCTGACTCCAGTATCTTTCCTCCACATCAAAAATCTCATTAAGCTCACATTCTAGTTTATTAACGACTTTCTAAGAGACATAGTTACCTGTATCAGTAGCTTCCTTAAGAGCCACTCTCTTCCTTTGGATATTAGCCCTCAACTCTTTCCTCTTTCTTATATTCCAAGTCTGCAATCTTTGACCACAATTAGCAAGGCAACTCAAGACATTCTCCATGCCATTCCTGCCTCTATAACTATTCCGGACCGAACAAACTATGTCCTTGCACTTGCTATCGTCAATTCAGCATTCTTCAAAATAAAATCTTCTTTTCCTATTTCCCTGCCATAACTTCCCACCACTGTTGTTCACCACAATATCAAGCACCAAGGGTCTGTGATCCGAGCCCAATAATTCGAGGTGCTTGAACATAGAAAAAGAATACACATTTCTCCAATTTCTACTGTACAAGACAATCCAACACAACATCAACCCCGTCTCTTTTATTGCTCTATGTGAACCTTGGCCCAATGAAACACATATCTTCGAGATTACAACCCTCAATCACTTCTCTGAAATCAGACATTGTTCTCCAATTTTTCTTAGCCCCACCCAACTTATCTTTATCACTCAAAATGTCGTTGAAATCTCTCATGCACACCCATAAAATATCAAACATACCAGTGAGTTATCGAAGAAGTGTCCAAGAGTGTCGCCTATGAGTTTGGTCAGGGTGACCATAAAACCCAGTGAACCTCTAAACCTTATCCCAAACATCTTTTATCTTCACATCTATATGAGCAATAGAATAAGACAAAAGATCAACCGTAATCTTATCAGTCCAAAACATGCATAATTCCCCAGATATTCCCACACTGTCAACTGCTAACCTACCAACAAAACTGAGCTACAGACTCCATTTTTCCTTCTTAATGTGATCACACTTTGTTTCAATAAGAAATACTAAATCTAGATTAACCTTCTACTTGTGGAAACATAGGGAATTTAACGCTCGAGAGCTACCCAATCCCCGAGTATTCCATACGAAGAGTTTCATTGTGTTCGACGGGCCGGTAGAGACCAACCGGCAAATAAATGCTCTTACTCTTCATCGATTGACTAGATAGAAACCTTTCCTCTCGCTACCATTCTGCCATTTACTACCTTGAAACTCCTTACCATTATCATCACGCTTAACCTCACCAATAATCTCCTTCCTCTTTCCTTTCTTTGCCGAATAGTCACAACCAGATGTATCAGGCATAGCTGCATTATTATCAGCACCAACATCTCCCAGAGATTGATTACCCTCTTTTAATCACTTTCCTTCACCATCGATCAGACTTTCACCTTTCCTTTTGATTGGTCCATTTCTATACATGTTTTAAGCCCCTATTTCCTATTATTTATGCTTTGTTCTCGAGTTAAATAGTTGTTTAATGTGTTTGTTGAGCATGTGTAGGTCACATTTCATAGAAGTGGTGTTGAATCTTATTTTAGAAGAAAAGAAGTCAAAAGATGGAGAAAATGAGGGAATTGGAAGAAACCATGAAAAGATGAGTTTTTGCTAGTACAGAACTACAATGTTGCAGGGCTTATATCTCTTAGCTCTGATTGAATTATGTGTCCTACTACCTATGGAAGTGGGATTGCTTATACAACTCAACTTCCTCCTCGCTCGATCAACTGGATCAACGTACATAATGAGCGTTCGCCTCCAGTCTAGTGCCCTCAGCTTTTCCAGCCTAGTAGTAATTCCTCTCCCTTTCGATCGCTTCGTCCCTCAACCTAGCTGAGTTTCCTTCTTTTCTCGTTCATCAATCGTAAATCAAGACAAACCTACTTTGGTTTTCACAATGGCTGTGCATGAAGGTCACATAGATTGAAAGCCCTGGAAGTCTAGTTTCCAGCACACTTTTCAGATCACAATTTGGATGTTCCTAGAAGAAGTTATGTTCGTTTTAGTAGCCAAAGGTCAGATCAGTCAATCATAATCCGTAAGTAACTACGGGATTTGTTTAGCTAATTGTCGGATTGGGAAATATTACCTTCTTGGACATGTGTGAAAGTCTTGGGCAAACAAGTTGACACATAATCCTTGTCCTACCTCAATAAGCAATCAATTTGGATGGATTAGGGAAGAAGTAAAATCCCAAAAAGGCAGAGTTTAAAAAGGGAATTGATTTCCTTATTGTTTGAGGACTAGGGTTTGCATTTAAGCCTACTTAATCCCCTTTAAGCCATAATTTTGTGGAGACCACCAAAAAGATGACAGTCAAGGGAGGTTCCAAGCCACAAAAGGGGGCCGTCCCCCATCACTCCGACCACCACACACATGAGTTTTCTCTAAATCTCTTATATGTTTTCATTATCTCCATTGATGTGCAACTAAACCTCATTCTAGGGGATTTATGTAACCAATTTTGGATAACTCCATTTGAACAATTAGTCTATCTTTTGTTAATCAATTGGGTTTTAGCTTTGTTTATTGAATTCATTGCTCTATTCTACTTGCTCTTATTATGTTGTGACCGCAAGTGATTTGAGTTTGTGGCTTAGTTTATCCATGAGATTAGGGTTTAGATGTGGATGACCGTTCCATTTAAATCTTGATCATAAGCTTAATAAACAGGAAAATTGATATATGCATGACCATGTTTTGTTAATTTGGCTTAGAGTTTTGTGTAAAACATGAGTTTTGACAATTGCTCATTACATGACCCTGTGTGAGTAATAGGAAGAATCCTAGATCATTATTCCTTTATTCATTGCATGACCGTGTGCGAGTATTGGGAAAGGATCTTCAAACTTAATCGAATTATCTTGAAAACAAGCCTGTAAATTAGATTGAAGTGTTTAACGAGACTGATTGTGAGCATTGACTGTCTAAGAAAGGTGCATCGATTCCCTAGTATATCTCTCCATATATTCATCCCTTGTATGATCTTTGATTAATTTTAGTCTTTAGTTCAAGTATTTATAATTTAGGTTAATCTTAGAATTCACCATCTTCTAAAGCAACGCAGTATGCAATTTAGTTTTTCGCATTCAGAATAAATCCTAGCTTAATTAATTGGCTTTCGATCGATAGAATCACCGATCTCAGTGAACGAACTTTCTTAATAAATTGAACACAGATTTTACTGCATCAATTTTGGAGCCACTGCCGGGGATCGGTATAGATTCTATTAGTTGAATCTAGTTAGTTTAGTTTAGGTAGTGTGTGCCATTAGTTATTAGTTTTTATTTCTTATTTTTAGATTCTGTTTTCTTTTTATTTGTTTTTCTTTCTTTCAGGAACAATGGATTTCTATGGGCAACTTGCTTATGATGAGGAAAGCAAAGTAAGAGTTGTGGTTGCACGTACTATGGAATGGTTGGGCATAATATATAGGGATGTCCCTCAAGAGAACTAGACCAAGCAATGAATTCCTACACTTCGTGGCTTGCCAATGAACCTTATGGAGATTTCTACAATCCATGGCCGAGCTACGAGCCATATAACAATTCTATCAACATGGATTGGAGGAATAATCAAGATTTCTCATGGAGCTACAATGAGGTCAATACCTATGAGCAGCCTATCTCGCCCTAGCAACCAAGAAAGCTATCACTTGAGGAGATAGTGAACAACTTAGCTCAATCATCCCGAGCTACTGAGGAAAAATTGAACAAATTCATCCAATCCACTTATCAAAGCCGTCAAGACATGAAAGCCTCTGTGGAAGCCATTGAAGCCTCTATGGAAAGAATGGAAGTGCACCTTGAGAACATTGCTAAAGCTATGCAAAGGCGAGAATATAAAGAGTTCCCAAGCCAACTAGAGCAAAAAGATGTTATCACCATCCCTTTATAAGGTGAGATTGATGATACCATAGTGAGCCATGAACTTTCTGATGATTTTTCGTGTGTTGCAGATGAAGAAGTAGAAAAGGAGGAGATGGACGAAAAAGAAGTCAAAGATGCACCTTTCGAGGCACCGCTCCTATACAAGCAACTCAAGTCTTATGTCCCTCCAATTTTTTTCCGAGCCGCCTACATAAAAGCAAGTGGAATAAGTGGTTTTTTGAACTTATTTCACCACACTTTATAGTGAACATTTTCTTGTCTTTGCTTATTGTGTGTAGGAACATGCCAGTGCGTGAAATTTTTTTGCAAGACCTAATCACACATATATATATATATTCAAATTCAAGACGTTGAAGTTTGGTTGATTAGTCCTTGCACCCATCTTGCCGAGACGTTAAATTAAGTGTTTGGTGGGAGGCAACCCACCTAGGTAATTTTTTTGTTTGTTTTTAGTTTTCTAGTTTTTGTGTTTTGTGTTTCAAGTTCTTTCATGCCATGCTTTTTCTTTACTCATTATCCATGTTTTTAATGTCATACAAACATTGAGGACAATGTTTAGATTAGGTTTAAGGGTGTGAATTCGTGTTTGTTCTATTCTTTGTCAAATCTGTAAAAAAGTGACCTCTATTTTGAAAATTTTGAGACAAACGTTTTGTCAAACAGTATTGATTAGTAAGGAAATAAATTTTTCTGTCCATGATAGGTTCTTCGTTTTTTCGATACGAATCCAACAGTATAAAGAATACAAAGTTCTAGATGGTGGTTTAAAAGTATGAACGTATCTTCAACCAAAGGTCATGGGCAATGTTCTGTTGTTGCTAAATGGTGCGTGCACTGTTTTCTTCGTCTGTTTTCTCACTTTTCCAATGCGAATTTTGAAATATTTTCTAAATAAAAAGTGCGAGTTAGCATGTCTATTATCTTTGCTAAAATTTGGTTAACTTTTGTTAAGTCATGTGAGAGATATATATTAAAGAACAGACGTAGGTCGATTTCAAAAGTCGTCAGTTTTTTTGAATTTTTGTCCTCCATGTTGAGATGCTTCTTTTGTGTGCTTTAAGAGCCGTGATATATGTTTTATTCACTGAGTTTAAACTAACTTCTTGCCACTTAGAGTAGTGCATTGCATTTTCCAAAACTTATGACATGCTCTTTATGTGATAGTGGATATGATGCTTATATTGATAGTCATGATTAATAGTGGAGACTAGCCTTGTGAGTTCACTAAGCCAAAAAGTGTACATAAATGACATGATATGACAGATTATTTTGTTTCCACTCTTCAAACACTCAGTAGGTTCTTATCATTATATTTGATCTCTATAGGTTGTACATTGAGCATTAAAGAACAATTCTCATAAAATAAAATAAAAAAATAAAAAAGATATCACATGTGGACTTTGCTCTTGATTTGGTTTAACCATTAGAAGTGATATAGGCAATGTGTGCTTAAACTCACATAAAAGGCCTAAAATATTTCTTACCTTATTTGAAGCCAAACACAATGAGTATTTTTCTTCCAACACCCACATTAACTTAACCCAAATAAACCATAATTTAGCCATACCTTATAGTTTGGGATCATATAGAGGAAGTGATGAAGATGATTGAAGGGAGTTCGAAATGGATGACTCGTGATGTGCATTTACCAAGGCAAAATCAAGAAGACAAACACCGAAGTTGTGTCAAGAAGAAATGTATTGCAAAGTTGTTATAATAATAATAATAATAATAATAATAATAATAATAAAAGAGATAAATGAATGAGGTGATCAATCAAGTAAAAGAGAAAAGGAAAAGAGCGTTACATTAAAGTCTCAACTCAAGAAGGAGAATGAATGAAATTTGATCAAAAAGCCTGAATGCAAGTGGTATGATGAATTCAAAGAAATTCGGCCAAGTATGAAGTTTACCGATAAATTTCCCGATATGATCCTAGGTTTGTTTGCTATCTTTTTCTCGTTCTTTCTTAGTTTACACCCAATGGCCCCGTTACAACAAAAAAAAAAAGACCTAACTGATCTTTTGGCGATTCTAGCTCAAGAGTAAGGTAAACATATGCTCTATCTTGTTCTTAATGCTTGATTCTTTTCATAAGATCTTTTGCATATAAATCAAGCATTCTTTCAATGATATATTCATATACGATTATAATTTGAAATTTCTTGTGCATAACTTCTTTCATATGCTTGTTGAGTGTATTTGCCTAGGTTCTGTGTGAAATATGAGCGACATCTTGTGAGAATTAGAGTTGTGGCGAATTATATCTATGGCGTCTGGTGAATATGTTTTTGAAGCTAGAATGTCTTGAGCTTGGACATTTCATTTAAAATTAAACAATGCATTCAAATTGTGACTTAACTTTAGTCTTTACTTATTGGCTCTACCATGCATTGGCTTGAATGATACATGTGAGTTTGCATCGAATGTCTTGAGCTTGGACTTTTCATTTAAAATTAAACAATGCATTCAAATTGTGACTTAACTTTAGCCTTTACTTATTGGCTCTAGCATGCATTGGCTTGAATGATACATGTGAGTTTGCATCTTGATTATTGGGCTTTTCGCAGAGTTATGTTTGTGGGTAGCATAGCTGTAAACCCTCAGGAGAAAAAACTCCTCCTACTAGGGACACCTAGAGGTTTAAATTCTTATAGCATATGCTCAATGCTATCGTGTTATCTACGAAAGTGGCTTAGCTTAAGTTTTAGTTTTGGATTTTAGTTTTAGTTTTTAGTTTTGTTTTGCTCGAGGACGAGTAAAAGATAGGTTTTGAGGGTATTTGATCGGTCCATTTCTATACATGTTTTAGGCTTTTATTTCCTATTATTTATGCTTTGTTCTCTAGTAAATAGTTGTTTAATGTGTTTGTTGAACATGTGTAGGTCACATTCCATAGAAGTGGTATTGAATCTTATTTTGGAAGAAAAGAAGTCAAAAGATGGAGAAAATGAGCGAATTAGAAGAAACCATGAAAAGATGAGTTTTTGTTAATGTAGAACTGCAAAGTTACAGGGCCCATATCTCTCAGCTCTGATTGAATTATGTGTCCTACTACCTATAGATTGAAAGCCTCGAACGTCTAGTTTCTGGAGCACATTTCGAATCGCAACTCCGATGTTGCTAGAAGAAGTTATGTCCGTTTTAGTAGCCAAAGGTCAGATTAGTCAGTCATAATCCGTGAGTAACTCCGGGATTTGTTTTGCAAATTGTCGGATAGGGAAATATTACCTTTTTGGACATGTGTGAAAGTCTTGGGCAAACAAGTTGACACCTAATCCTTATCCAACCTTAATAAGCAATCAATTTGGATGGATTAGGAAAGAGGTAAAATCCCAAAAAGGTAGAGTTTAAAAAGGGAATTGATTTCCTTGTTGTTTAAGGACTAGGGTTTGCATTTAAGCCTATTTAATCCCCTTTAAGCCATAATTTCGTGGAGACCACCAAAAAGAGGACAGTCAAGGGAGGTTCCAACCCACAAAAGGGGGCTGTCCCCCATCACTCCGACCACCACACATATGGGTTTTCTCTACATCTCTTATATGTTTCCATTCTCTCTATTGATGTGCAACTAAACCTTATTCTAGGGGATTGATGTAACCAAATTTGGATAACTCTATGTGAACAATTAGTCTATCTTTTGTTAATCAATTGGGTTTTAGTTTTTTTTATTGAATTAATTGCTCTATTCTACTTGCTCTTATTATGTTGTAACCGGAAGTGACTTGAGTTTGTGGCTTAGTTTATCCATGAGATTAGGGTTTAGATAAGGATGACCGTTCAATTTAAATCTTGATCATAAGCTTAATAAACAGAAAAATTGATATATGCATGACCGTGCTATGTTAATTTGGCTTTGAGTTTTGTGTAAATCATGGGTTTTAACAATTGCTCATTACATGACCGTGTGTGAGTAATAGGAAGAACCATGTATCATTATTCTGTTATTCGTTGCATGACCATGTGCGAGTATTGGGAAAGGATCTTCAAACTTAATTGAATTATCTTGTAAACAAGCTCGTAAATTAGATTGAAGTGTTTAACGAGACTGATTGTGAGTATTGAGTGTCTAAGAAAGGTTCATTGATTCCCTAGTATTTCTCTCCTTATATTCATCCCTTGTGTGATCTTTGATTAATTTTAGTCTTTAGTTCAAGTATTCATAACTTAAGATAATATTAGAATTCACCAACTTCCAAAGCAAAGCATTATACAATTTAGTTTTTCGCATTCAGAATAAATCCTAGCTTAATTAATTGGCTTTTGAACAATAGAATCACCGATCCCAGTGAACGAACTTTCTTAGTAAATTAAACATAGATTTTACTGCATCACCTTTTACCTACTCTTTCCCCCAATTCAGACTTCAAGTTCATCTCACCAGACCCCTTCTTAATTTGTTTCCACTTGCTCGATTGTCAAAAATGGGCACATCATCAGCCTTTTCTCCTTTAGTGGGCTTATCCTTCATAAGCGTGCTCAAATATGTTGGTGAGTCACGGCCCAAAAACTATAAATTAGTAACATCCTTATACTTTTCTTTTTCAATCTCAATAGGCCCACAATTAGGCCCATTTGTTATAGCTAATTTTTCATTTTGCCCACTAAAGGCCACTAAAGGAGTCTTGGGGCTGGAATAGACGTAAAGCCATAATTTTTGTCTTCCCCAAACATATTCTCCTCCCTATCATTGGTTATATCTTCCTCGGCATTCATGCTATTGATTCCAATACCAAGGCGTTACAACTCTTCCGTTTTTCCAGGACTATTAGACCCATTTCCACGATGATCTTCACTGGGGACCAAAGCTGCTCTTTCCGTCTTTTTTCCTCTCCAGTTACCAGAGGTTTGTCTCTTAGAGTCATCCAATGTCTTGAAACCTCTGGAACCTTTGAATCTTCCTTAGTTTTTATTGTCCATTCTACTAACATTCTTAAGGTTCCTCTTCTCTGGAATTGAAGCCCTAAGCCAGACACCCATCTTCTTATTAACATCTACAGACATGTCCATGTCCTCACAATCCTCAACACATTCATCCATCTTGTGACCAATTCGATCACATCTAAAATAGTAATCTTGCAGTCTTTCATTTCGAAGAAGCATTGTAGTAATTTTTCCATTACCTAACAGATCGACCTACAAACAACGTTGCAGTGGTGATTTCGTTTCCACTGTGACCCATACTAGCAAATATCGACTAGACCCATCAGCTATTGAGCCTAAATCAACATCATGGACTTCACCAATCATGCTTCCCAATAATCACCCAATTTCTTGAGTCATACTTATCAATGGAATATTATGTATTTGTACCCAAAAATCAACAAACCAAAACTGCTGCTCTACAATCTCACCACTCCAGTTGTTTTGTCGAAAACAATAATGGCTTGATCAAAATTCCATGCCCCCCTCTAAGGATTCTTTGCACATCTTCCTTGCTCTTGAAATAGAATGCAAATATATTTCCCTCAATTGGTTCTATCTCCACTCCCCTATTTACCCGCCATATTTTGTTCATAACATCCATGAAAACTTCCCTGTTAACCAATTTTTTCTTCATGATTTTTCCCACCAGACAAAGTGTCAAACACTTTTCTCCTATTTCTTTCAGATTCCCATCCAAAGTTCGCACTAGTCTTTCCTTTTCTTTAATCGAAAGGGCATTGCAAAGCAATGCAATCTCGTCCACACTCATAGTAAAGTATTACAACAAAATGCTTAAGACAAGGGAGCAAGAGAATTCTGAGTAGTAAACGAGGACGATCGAAAACTTGAAAACCTAAAAACAATGGGAATATTACTATGGAAAACTCTCACCTTATGTGTATAGAGAACTTTAGTGAGAGACTTGCGACAACTCTAAATTCTTTTTTTTTTTTTATTATTGATCCCTCCCTAACTTCATTGAATGATGTCTACTTGATTTTTGGATGGGTGGTGATCGTGATGGTATGATCTTTCTCCATTGGAAATAAACATCCTACCAATTAAATTACGAATTAATCGAATTAATATGAGGGCATACAAAGTATCTTAAGTGTCAATTTTTTTATTTGTTCAATATAATACGCTTAAGTGAAAAATGAATTTATCGCTGCTTGATTTTTGTAGTAGGTATCATTTATTTGAGTGGTTCATTATCCAATGGCAACTATAAATTATGAAGGCCTAATATTTGGTTAATATTAATTATAGGTAATCTGAGGGTAAGGGATGTTTTCTTACTGGCTAGAATGATAGCTGCTAACTTGTACTTGTTAAGGGAAACAATCCTTATGATCAAGCTAATCAAGAAGTCCATGACAAGCATGGAAATAATCCCATTGATCAAGCAAATCAAGACACAAAGCATGGAAACGATTTCTACAATCTTACAGCTCATTAGTCAACTAATCTTCCTTCAGTTTAGGCTACTAGCTTTTATTATTTCTCCATGTAAATCCCTGCAATCATGTATACAAAATATGTATAAGTATACTCTGAAAATGAAATGAAAAATAGAGTCTTCATTCACCATTTTGTTCAAATTGTTTTCACATGGTATCAAAGCTAATACCCATGAATCTCTCCAGCCATCCTATATGTCTTTATCTTCTTCTCTCCTTAAAGAAGAACCTGAACTCACTATCCAATCATTTCATCAGTGTTCGAGTTTGGTTTCTATCAAACTCAACAAAACTAATTTATTGATGTGGCACTCTCAAATTATCTTGTTAGTTCAAAGTCTTAGATTTTATCATCACCTTACCGTGAATGCTAAACCAGAAGCAAAAATTGAAAATGAAGGAAAGAAAGTCAAAAATGCTCACCTCTAGATTTGGAAAACAAATGACGGACTACTCACATCATGGCTTCTTGGAACCATGAAGGAGGATGTTCTAAGTCTGGTCATGGGTGAAATAGGGACAACTTTTGCTGTATGGGACGCTCTTGAGCAACATCTTCTCCCAATCACAGAAGAAACAGAAAGCAACCTAAAGCGTCTCTTGATGGAGATCAAGAAAGGATCTCGTTCAATCGATGAATACCTTAAGCAGTTTAAGAACATCTATGACAACCTTGTTGTAATTCAGAAACATGTATCTGACATAGACAAAGTCATGCAGTTTGCAAGTGGTCTTGGAAATCAATATATAGATTTTCGAACCACAATGCTCAGCAAACCACCACTGCCATCTTTTTAACAGTTTCTTCTTACTCTTCAAGGGCATGAACTAACCTTGCTATCTAATCGAGAAGATGAGAAGAGAAGTATAAAACATGCTTAAGCCTTCTTTAGTCAACAAGGAGGCCATGGACATGGTGGAAGAGGCGGTGGCAGGTTTAACTCCCGTGTAGGGGATTCACACGAGCTGGTCGCTATAATGGAGGACAAAATGCAATTGCTCAACCCAATAATAATTGAAATCAACCTAACAACAATTCAGATCGCCCACAAAAGCAAGGAGGAAACACTCAGAATCAACCTCAGCAACGTCAAAACAACAATAGTAACAAGCCATCTTGTCAAATTTGTGGTAAAACTAATCACATTGTCATTGCTTGCTGGTATAGGTTTGATTATCATATCAATCAGAAGATTTTCCTCAAGCCCTTGATGCCTTTAGTGTAGATGATCCATTGACATTTAAGAATGCAATGGAAGATCCTGACAAAGAGGAATGGCTTAAAGTCATGAATCTCGAGATGGAGTCCATGTACTCCAGCTCAGTCTAGGAACTTATAAACTTACCGGATGGGATAAAACTCATAGGGTGTAAGTGGATTTACAAAAGAAATATAGGAGTAGACGGGAAGGTAGAGACCTTCAAAGCAAAGCTAGTGGCAAAGGGTTATACCCAAAAGGAAAGGGTCGATTATGAAGAGATCTTCCGCCAGTAGCCATGTTTAAGTCTATTAGGATTCTCTTATCTATTGCTGCCTATTTTGATTTTGAAATTTGGCAAATGGACATCAAGACTTCATTTTTAAATGGCAATCTTGATGAGAGCATCTACATGATGCAACTATAGGGATTCGTGTCTCCAGATCAAGAGCAAAAGGTTTGCAAGTTGCAAAGATCAATTTATGAACTAAAGCAAGCATCTAGATCTTAGAACATCGGGTTTGATAATGATATCAAAACTTGTGGCTTCAAGTAAAATGTCGATGAGCCTTGTGTTTACAAGCGCATCATTGACAAGAAAATATTTTTTTAGTCCTATACGTAAATGATATCCTACTCATTGGGAATGACGTAGGGGTATTGTCGGAAGTAAAGGGTTGGCTGGCTAGCTAGCCAATTCCAAATGAAAGATTTGGGAAAGACGAGTTATGTTCTAAGGATCCAATTAATTAGGGATCGTAAGAACAAACTCTTAGCATTGTCTCATGCATTGATATCGACAAGATACTTGTGCGATTTTTGATGCAAAACTCCAAAAAAGGTAATTTACCTTTTAAGAGTTCACTTGTCTAAGGAACAATGTCCTAAGACACCTCAAAAAGTTGAGGATATGAGACATGTTCTTATGCGTCTGTAGTAGGCAGTCTTATGTATGATATGTTATGAACGGGACGTGACATCTGCTTCACAGTAGGAGTAGCTAGCAGGTTTCAGTCCAACCCAATATTGGATCACTGAGTTGCTGTAAAGGCAATTCTTAAGTAACTTCAAATAACGATAAACTATATGCTAGTATATTTTGGGCAGGATTTGATCCTGTTATGATATATAGACTCTGATTTTCAATTAGATAGGGATTCTAGGAAATTCACATCTAGATCAGTTTTCACCTTTGGTGGTGGAGCCATAGTTTGGAGGAGTGTTAAGATATCATGTATTGCTGACTCGACCATGGAAGCCGAGTATGTAGCAGCTTGTGAGGCAGCTAAAGAGATTGTCTGGCTTCATAAGTTCTTGACTGATTTGGAAGTTGTTCCAGATCCGGATAAGCCCATCACACTTTATTGTGATAACAGTGGTGCTGTGGCTAATTCCAAAGAACCAAAAAGCCACAAGAGAGGGAAGCATATAGAGAGGAAATATCATCTCAAAAGATAGTGCAGAGAGGGGATGTGGCCGTTACCAAGATAGAGTCAATGTACAATCATTCTGATCCATTTACGAAGACCTTAACGGCTAAAGTGTTTAAAGGTCACCTAAAGGGTTTAGGTTTACGAGATATGTCTCACCTGCTTTTGTGCAAGTGGAAAATTGTTGGGGTTTATGCCATAAACCTTGTAATTTGTAAATGTGAATGAAACATTAATAAAAGAAGTAGTTTATCCATTCTATAAATCTATCTCAAACATTTATATCATGTGTACTTAACATCCAAGATTGCCGGATGTAATCTCTAATTGAGTATATAAGTGTCATATACAGAGGAATTTAGTTTGAGATGAGCAATTTAAAGAGTCTGTGGATAGCAAATATAGCTGGGTACTTTATTTGTGGTTAATCTACAGCTACGGTCCATTCCGTAATGTACGATGGTCTTAGACTATTTATATGGTGATATGAGAATGGAAGCATCTTATATGATGTGATTATATAGGAATGAGCCACAATCTATATAAATCTCTCACCGAGATCCGTTACATAATGAGATTCATATATATCGACAAATTATGGCTATATATGGTTGATCTTAATCCTGAGTGTCTTATCGACTCATTCAGGTTAGATCATGGTTTTTGATATACTATGGATGAGATCGGGGTTGCATTCTTAATCAATAACTTCATATGTTGGAATTGCGGTTTGGCTTATGGATGGGAAGGTTTGTACACGATAGTGGAATCCACTCATTCTTGCGAGAAGTAGATAGTAGTTCCCTTAAAGGTTGATTCGGGGCTTGAACAATATGAACACTCTCCTTCTTTCGTAAAGGAAGTTAGGATTTATTGTTCATTAGAGAATCAATGGTACTTAAAGGAAAAGATATAATTAGAGGAGTATAACAGACTTTATGACCTAGCTCTAATTATGAACTACTTGTGGAGGATCATACCGTATGCAATAACTATATTGATGGACAACTGTAATTTCGGTTTGTGCAATATATCTATAGTTGCGAAAGTGCAGCATCGAGTTTTTAGTAGAATAACTCTGAGGTTAATAATCATAAAATATTAATTAAAGAGTTTAATTTATTATTATTATTTTTTTTTTTTGTATTATTGGAGCTCAAAACTGTGGGTTCATTAGGTCCCCTTGTTTGCCCGATTGATTAAAGGTAACAAGGGTCATTGTTAATTAATTAGATTGTTCAATTAATTGTGTTACGAAAGTGACACGTATTTATTTAAGGATTAATTGAATAATGAGATTATTTAATTAATACATTAATAATTAAATTAATTAAATAATTAGATTAATTAATTAATTAATTATTAATTATTAATTAATTAGTAAATGGAGAATCATGACTGAGACAGATAAAATAATTAGATTATTTTATTCTTTACTAAGTCTAGTGTTTAAGTTCAAGTCAACGAGGGTTATGTGGGAGTTAGAATCCTACAATACCCAGGACACTTAAATACTAATTATCCTTTTGAATATATATAGATATATTTTGGAAAAGGATATGTATCTAGTTTTAAATATTATATATATATATATATATATATACAGTTCTTTTCTCCTCAGTGCGTCCTGATATAACTCCATCAATGCATTGCATGTTGTCCATAGATTATGGAGAAGTATTGACAAGTGCATACACTTTGAGTCAAAACATGTAAATCTAATGGTCTATATAATCATGACGCACTGACTTGAAAATTTTCCTATATATATATATATATACACATAACTAGGAGACTACACAAACGTGATTTCATTGAACCCAAAAAAAAAAAAAAATCAAACAAACAAACAAAACAAAAACAAAAACAAAAAGCAAAACCTAGAAAGTCTAAGGCAAGAATTCGGCCAAAAGAAAGAAAAAAAAATATTTTTTCTTCCTCTTATGTTGCCGAAAATAGCAAGAAGAGAAAAGGAGTTTTTTCTTCTAGCCTTCTGCATCCTCTTATAAGTTCTTTGAAGATTATGACGCACCCACACGTAGTTGCTAGATCACAGGACATAGCGAGGAAGACTTGGTGGTTCGAAATCATAATAAAGCTTAAAGAAACGAAGAAGTAGGTCTTCAAAGGTATGATCTAATTCTCTTTATATGTTCTTATATATTGTGTATGGTTTATACGTTTCATAATTTTTTTAAAAAAACCATGTTTCCGCTGCGCAACATAAGTTCGGGTTCCTATAGAGCAAGCCACCGTCCAACCATCTAACAGTGCCTCGATCCATTTTTTTTTTTTTTTTGTGTTAAATAAAAATTAATTTTCAACATTTTTTTTTTTGCATTTTTTTAATTAAAAAAAAAAACTAGAAGATATTTTTCAACTATCTTTGGAGTTTGAAAAATATAATTAAAAAAAAAAAAAAATTATGACCATGGAATTCAATGAAATTTAGCTTCAGTGGAAGCTAAATTAAAATGCCTTCGATTAGAAGACTCTCCGTATAATCAATTATACCTTGTAAATGTATGAGGTCATTAAAGACAAATATTTCTAAGTGACTTAAAAAATTTTAGATCATTCCTGCATCGTCTCATATGTCTTAATATAGAAGATTTTAAAATCTTATTAATGACATATAGCCATGGTCAAATTGGACTTGTGCTTTTTATATGGAGAGATATGGTGGATAGTCTTTTAATAAAATTTCTCGAAGAGTTAAGTCTGACTAGATCTATAAGGTTGGAGAAGTTAGAGTATGGTATCACTATTATTTTGGTCAAATTGCGAGTGAGCTTGAAATTACAAAGGAGCGCCGCATTCTCATGAATATGAGGCGATCTACTACATTAAGCATTCACATTCAAATATTCATACAGAAAAAGGACCAAGGCTCGAGCAAGTGGCAGTTATATTAGATATGAAGATTGAGAAAGTCTTTCTTAGTGGTTGTATATATGAATATGAGATAGAAGAAAGAACAACATGCAAAGTCTCATATTTTAGAAAATATTTTTAGTACTTGTGCATTGTATTCTTTTGTTATTTATGTGATCACCAAACAATGAGAATTATAAATTGTTAAGTACAATGTTAGAATTAGAATTTTGCGCAAAGTACTAAATTTATGATAATTAAATTTTTGGAAACAAATGATGATTAGAAGCCTCGAAGACTTTTCGATTCTACTCCTTAAATTATTTTTATCATATTTTCGGTTTGTGTTTGCGGCAAAATTAAATGTGTGTATTTTTTAGAAAGTAATATGCTTGCATAGTAGATTGTATGTCTCTACATAGATTATTATAAGATATAACTTTATATCTAAAAATATTGTGGCCAAATTGAAAGTAATAAACTGAATTGTGAAATCTATGAGATTTGACACAATAAGATTCAATATATCTTTAAAGAGCAAGAGGTTCTTGAGACTATAACACGAACCATGATTGAACTTTGGCATAGTACTTTTGTTTGACATACAAGATGTAAAGGTTATCAAGCTAGAAATTAAATTACTCTCATTATGTTGCTGAGTAGCTTGAATAGTGACCTCATATATGTGTTTAATAAGTTCATGAGGGTTTAAGCTATGTGGCTTTCCTTCAAGGGTTTGGTCTGAAGGACAATTTTGGTAATATTTTGAATACCAAAATTTTAGTAGGTTCGGTATCAAGTTGAGAAATCTAGAAAATTAGAATAAAAATAAAAATTACAAAAGAAAAAACGCGAATTACCTGTAGTGAGAGACCCTGAGCCAACGATCCTCTTGTTTTGGTCTGGAGGTGCGAATGGCTCTGATATCTATCTCTGTTGATGTCTATCTTTTAATAGTCATCGTGATTAGGGATGGCAACGGGGCGGGGCGGGTCGGGGGTGGGAATGCTTTACCATCCCCATCCCCGTCTCCCAAAACCATCCCCATCCCCGCATTAAGAGAAGCGGGGCCGGGTGTGGGGATTTCCCGTTGGAGGGGCTTTTCCCATACCCGCCTCATTCCTCGTTTAATATAATTATATATTTAAAAATTACAACTTAAAAAAATATTATATAAATTCAGTTATATATTATAAATATAATATATATATATTGACAAACGTGGTGTCAAAATATTTAGTTGTATACTGTCAAACGTGGTGTCAATATAATATATATATATATATATTCAGTTATATATTCTAATAAATCACAATCTGGCCAAACGTGGTGTCAATACATATAAATATATATTATATTATATATTATATTATAAATATATATATATATATATAATATATCGGGGCGGGGATGGGGCGGGGAGTGCTTCCTCCGTCCCCGCCCCGCTTCAACTTCGGGGATAAGACTTTGTCCCCATCCCCGTCCCCATCCCCTAATATTATCCTTTATCCCCATCCCATTCGGGACGGAGCCCCGTGGGGCCCACCCCCACGGGGAATATTGCCATCTCTAATCGTAATCTCTCCACAGTTTCTTTAGTCCATTGCTTGGACCGTAATCATTATTTTTTTTCTTTTACTTTTGTATCCACCGCTTGGATTGTAAAAGAAACTTAATTTTTTTATTAAAAAAAAGGAATGAAAGAGAGATCGATACCGTCGGGGTGCGTTTGGCACGGACATAGGATAGGATAAGGCGGGACGGAACGGGACGTGACAGGATAAGACAGACTATTCTGTATTGTGTTTAGAAGGCCAGGATTAGAACTACTTACTATCCTATTATACGTTTGGTATGGCTGGAATAGGATGGGACAAAATGTTGAATGACCAAAGTACCCCTATTGTCCTGTTTATTTGATTTTATTAAAAAAATATATTTATATATCATATTTAATAAAAATAATAATATTGTAATTAAAAAATATTCTTAATTAATAATTGTAAAGGATTATTTTTGACAATTTCCCAATTTTATTCTTTTTGGTAAAAAAAAAAAATCCATATTGAAATTGAGACAAGAACAGAGAATAAGAAATGCCACTTGAAACCATTTCCATGTGTTGAAATTGCAAAATCATGACAAGAAAAGCAATCTCCAATAACAAACCCAATTGTTCTAATTTGTATTAGACTGATCGGAGTGTGTACTTTGTATTAAAATACAAAGTTTATTGCTAATATGATTCTCAAAATGTTTTAACAATTAAACACACAAAATACAAAGCATTGATCATGTATAGTTTCATTTGTTCTGAAAATAAATGATTAAACACACGAAATATGTAAACCATTATGATGATTGAGAGATAAACACATTGTAAATCAAGTCAATCAACTTTGATTGTTATTGTAATCTGGCCATAACTGCCATAACCACCTAAACCACCTTCAATCATCCCAGAACTACACTAAATTAAACAAACACAATCGAAACCACCTTCAATCAACCCAGAACTGCACCAAATTAAACAAACACAATCGAAACCACTGAAGCCCAATCGAAACAATACACCCTAAATCACCTAATCAAGAACCCTAAATCGAAAACCCAAAATCGAAATCAACAACAGCCACCACCTACAAAATCAAAAGAGGTCGAACGAAGAGAGAGAGAGAGAGAGAGAGACAAGCGGGAGAGACTGAGAAGGATACTTTTGCTCCTCGTCGGCGGCCGTTGCAGCAACGATTGAGAGGAAGACATGACTATTAGTTGAGAGAAAGAAGAGAGACAGAGACAGAGACACACAGAGAGAGAGAGAGAGAGAGAGAGAGAGAGAAAATGCTTTGGGATTTATTTTATAGTTGGTATTTTTGTAATTTTTGGAAGTATTAAGAGTAAAATAATCATTTTTATACTTGTCCCATGCATGGGACAAGTCTGGTCAAACTATTTGGGTGGGACAATTTTTTAGGTTTTTTGTCCCACCTTGTCCCGTCCTATCCCATATTAAGGACGCGCCAAACGCGAGACAAAAGAAAGTGGTCCCACCTTGTCCCGTCCTGTCCCGCGTACCAAACACGCCCTCAAAGAAACTAAAATTTTCTTTAAAAGGATGAGAGAGAGATTGATAATAAATCAGATGGTAAATTACAAGTAGAATTTCAAAACAGTCCCTAAACATATGATGTGAAAGACCCTTCTATCCTTGTTTATACTTATTGTTAAAAAAGTTTTATGTCATTTCAAAATTCTCTAAGGATATAAATGCCATTTTACTGTACTAATAATTGTAAATAAAATAAAATAATGAAATACCATATATTCCCCTTATTTTCTATAGATTGTCTATAGATATATCAAGTTTTCTAAGTAATTTTAAATTACATTTGGGATATTAATGGAATATAAAATTACAACAAATTCAAGAAGCTATAATTAAAAATATGTAGACTCTTTTTATATAGAACTAAGATTTTGTCATTATATGACAAAGAATATAATTTTTAAATGGGCATAAAAATGATGTTCTATAACCATTTTACAAAAGAGTAATGCTAGACAACCCAAAAATTTAGATCAAATTTTAACCCATTTGATGTGGCAAATGATTTTTTCATAAGAGTAATGCTAGACAACCTAAAAATTTAGCTCAAATTTCAACTCAAATGATGTGGTAAGTGAGTTGTTAACTCATTTGATGTGGCAAATGATTTTTTCATAAGAGTAATGCTAGATAACCTAAAAATTTAGCTCAAATTTCAACTCAAATGATGTGGTAAGTAAGTTGTAATGTGTACGAAAACATTCATCGTTCAAGGTTGAATACTGTCCATATAAATTTATAGGATGTAGATAAAACAGAATGATGTTTGGTGATATCTCATTTACATCTGCACTATTTAGCTTATGTTTTAATTCATATCTCTTCCTTTTACAAGAAAAATAAAAATAAAAAAATCATTTGAATTTGTATGTGATATTTTTTATTATTTGAATTTGTATTTAATTTAATAAAACATTTATAATATAACATATTTAAAATAGACAAAATTAATTTTTTTTATTTTTAACTATTATTATTTTCAGAAAATAAATAAATATATATTAATTTTTAAAATATTTTTGATTTATTATATTTTGAAATTAATATTTATTTAATTTAATTTTATAAAATATTTGTAACATAATATTTTTTGAATTAAAATATCATTTTAAATATTTATAATTATTTTTATTATTTTTTATATGATAAATGACGCGTAACATAATATTTGTACAATGTAACAAATTTTTGATAAAAAATTATAATTTAGATGTGTACGGTAACAATTTCAATTTTATAACAAATTTTAAGTGATATATAACAATAACAAATTTTAAGTGATATGTAACAATAACATCGTAGCTCGTAACAACTTTACCGTAGCATATAACAATTCGGTTTATATGGGTAACAAAATATAAGTTTTGTAATAAGTTTCACGTAGAAAGTTTTAGTTAAAATATTTGTAGTAACAATTTTACATTGGCTTGATATGTAACGATAAAGTTGTAAATTGTAACAACATTATCGTATTATGTAACAACTTATTTTAAATAGGTAACAAAATACTTGTATTACATAACAAGTTTTACATAATTTTTTTTTAATTAAGATGTATGTTGTAACAAATCTGACATAATGTGTAACAATAAAGTCATAGCTCGTAACAACTTTGACGTAGCATGTATCAACTCGATTTATATGTGTAACAAAATATGTGTTTTGTAACAAGTTTCAATCATTGATTACACGTTACAAGATCTATATAGGTCGGTACAAAGATTAGTTCAACCGAAGATTCAAATTTTATATATATTATACATATATATATATATATTGATGATGTCAAGTATTATACGTTGGGATGACGAAGACACAGAGAAGGACTCCAATAATTATGAAATCCGCTACAGCCAGCATTTATGTGGCCTTTAAAAAGTTTCACTTTGCCACAGTATAATACTTGAGATGGGATGGGATGAGATGAGATTGAGATTAAATGATATTGGATTTGATTGGACTAAATTCGTATTATGTTATCTTTGGAGAAACTTGAGATTTCATTGAATTAACACTATGTTATGCTTAGTGAAACATGAGAATAGACTAAATATAACAATATTTTTAATTTGTTAATATTTTAAAATCGAATAATAAATTATTAAATATGTATTTGAAGAAAATAAATGTTTTAATTTATATATTATAAAAGTAACAATATCTAAAAACATTTTTAAAATATTGATTTATATTATTTTTAAATAAATTTAAATAATTTTCAATTTTATAATTTGTTTATTTAATAAAATATATTTTTTTTAAATATATATAGGTAAGATTACAATGGATCCAAAGAATTTAGGTTCTTCAATCCCGTTGAAAGGAATTAGGATTGAAATAATCTCAATCCATAATAGTCGAATGAAAATTAAATAACAAGTTATTGAAATAATTGTTTCAATGAAATAAATATTTTAATTTATATATTATTAAATTAATTCAATACCATGCAACAAACACACCCATAATGTAATAAAACTTGAAACACAGCTTGTTTAATGGCGTGCATGGAAGAGAAAACTTGTATGCGACGGTTTCATTATCACGTGGGGAGACTGTCCAATGAAAGTGCACAATTTACGTTGGAAACATAAAAATATATTCTTAAAGTTCCATACGGCTCAGTTTTAATGGGAGTTAGGATCCTCTTCTTGGTCCTTGCTTTTCTTTGGCATTATTCAAGTGTAATTCAAATATCAAGTTGCATGAGAGAAAAAAAAGTGAACCAATATTGGCCATATACTTTGAATTTTGCATTTTACTTAAGTGTCATTGGATTATAAATAAAATAAAATAAAATAAAAAGCCAAGGAGATGATCTTTATTCATTTATTTGATGGTCTCACCTAAAGATGCACATTTTTCCTTGAGGCCCCAATTCCCCGAGTCCCCATCCCATCCCCATTTAGGGATTTTATTTTTATTTTTATTTTTATTTTTTTTATTTTTTTTTTTTGGGGTGGGGGTTTCCCCTATCCTTACTTCCCCATTCCCTCCAGACATATATAAATATAATTATAATATATATATATATATATATATATATATATTATTCTTTGAAAACTTTAACTCCCTA
The DNA here is from genome assembly GCA_035582765.1 of Acer negundo. Taxonomy (NCBI): domain Eukaryota; kingdom Viridiplantae; phylum Streptophyta; class Magnoliopsida; order Sapindales; family Sapindaceae; genus Acer; species Acer negundo. Next base: position 13,222,059 of record CM069235.1, read on the forward strand.
AGTATATATACACATTTTATATAAAATGCACTAATGAATTTTATTTTGTATTTGTAATAGAATGTTTGTTTTGTTAGTTTAATTTGTAAATTTTAGTCAAATGGAGAAATTGGGGAATAGGGGAATAGGGAAAATGGGAAAAAACGAGGAAATTGGTGATGATAATGGATATAGGTCCCCCTAAAATTCTCCATCCCCATTTTCCCCAAATTAACTGGGGAATTAGGGGGGGCGCGGAATGAGGGAAGGGTCTCGGAAGTGGGGATAGAGATGGGGGAATCTATATCCATCCTCATTCCCCTAATGTGCATCTCTAGTCTCACCACATAACAATGAGACCATCCAATCCAACACATTTTTCCAAAACTCAAAACTTTAATTATTTCAGTAATGCTACACATCCCACCTAAAATCTCACATTTTTCATCACATTACATGTGGCATGTGATGTGTCAAATGGTGAGTGGATACATGAGGTAGGTGAGATAAATCATCATTAATGTGTATCCACTCACAATTTGATACCTCACATGCCACATGTAGTGGGATGAAAAAAGTGAGATTTTAGGTGGGATGTTTAGCATTATTGTAATTATTTTCCACAATCCAAAACCCAACTCAAATTAAAACTCACAATACCGAAATCCATTTCAAATCAAAGTTCAAAAGTTCCAATTAACATTTTAAATCAATAAACCCCACAACATCAAACTCAAAAATTTTAATTTCGCCAACAAAGATTCGGTAAAGATTTTGCCTTTGTTTGGAGGTGAGAGAAGTGTAGAGTTTGGAGGTGAGAAAAAAAAAAGAATGAAAGTAGAGAGAGGTGAAGTAATTAAGGTGTGTAGGAGTGCGAAAATGGTGGCTTTGGTAGGAGAGATGAATCTTCTCTCTTTCCCTTTTCTCAATTTCCTTACAAATTTCAAAAAAACCAAAACATCCTTCCTATGTTTGAATCTAACAGACGGTTTAGGGATGGCTAATTGGGAAATGGGGATGGATATAGGTCTCCCCCATCCCTATCCCCATTTTCCAAACCCAACCCTCCCACCTGCACCCCCCCCCCCCCATTTGGGGGATGGGGTAGGTTTGGGGGGAGATCCCCCCACCCCCATCCCCATTTCTCTGTTTTCTCCATTTTATTTTCTCGTTTTTTTCCATTTTCCCATTCCCGCATTTCCACTGTATCAATAAAAATTACATACGAAAAAAACACACAGCACAATCCATAACATCCAAATATCCAATACAAATTGAAATGAAAGCTAAATTTGTTCTTCAATCATAAAATATAACAAGTTCAGAATTCAAAACCCATAACACTAAATCACTAATTAAATAAAAAGTCCAACACTAAAGATATCCAGCAGGCGTGCAGCAGCCAACTATTTTCAACTTTCAAGCAAATGGACCCATGTCCAGCAGTCCAATTTCTCATATAAAAATTTTCATATATATATATATATATATATATATATAGTGACAAAGCAGCTAGCTAGCAAGAATGCAAGATGGATCTGTTCATAAACTGATGGTAAACAAATAAAACATCCAATCAGCCAACGCACATCAAATAAATACATAAACATCTCCAACAAAGAACCGAACCAACCAAGAACCCAACAAAAGCAAGTAACAAATGGATCTGTTCTTTGTATTTTTTTTTTTTTTTTTAAGAGTGATGATATTTTGCACCCTTTAAAAATCGTATGTACACTCGTTTTGTATGCATACAGTGGCGGGCCTAGAAAATTTTATGAGATGGGGCACTAGCACGAAATAATAATAATATATATAAAAATATTGAAAATTTAAGATCCTAATAAAATTAGTTTTTTTTTTTAATATAAAAAATGATGATATAATGAAATTTAGATAAGATAAAACAAATAAAATATTTACTCAAGATGAACTAAATAATATTACATTGAAAAAGAAATAAAAACAAGAAACACAACATTAAAAATAAATAATAACAAGAGAAACAACATAAACAATGAAAAATTATAATCTTTATTCTTAAAAAATTAAATTACAATATAATTTTATAATAAGAAATTTTGTTTTGTATTTATAATGAATTTATTTTAAATTTATACAAAAATAATTGATTAATAAATCTAACTAGATATATTTTAAAACATTTTATATTCTAATTGTTGATAAATTATTGATTTATTGATTCTAACTAAATTAAAACTATAAAATAAAGAAAAACACTGAGGATAAAATAAAATGAATCGTAATAATAGATAGACTATTTTAATATAATTAATAAATTTGAGATTTTAGGGATTGATTGGATGTGTTAGGAGTTAGGACCTAGTTGGGGTCGTTTGTTTTTTTGTTTGAAGACTGAATAGTCCTGAATTTTCTTGAAAATTGAATAGTGACTGAAACTTGAATATAAATGACATGTTTTTTTTTTCCCTCACATCTGAATGTACTGTCAACATGTTTGTTTTTTTAAAATAAAATTATCTGAAAAGAAGTAATTTTATATCTATACCCATGTTAAACAATTATACATATAATATAAAATAAAATAAATCCACAAATAATAATTATATATGAACATATATGATTATGATCTTCTTCTTTGATTGCAAGCAAACTTTATTTTTACTAAGAAAAGAAAAGATTTTTTTTTTTCAAAAAATAAAAGGGGCAGCAGGAAAACTCATACAAAACACTCTAAAAAAATAATATATAAATACATCACCCTAATATCATAATAAGTATTGATATTAAACACCAATATGAGAAGATATTCGAGTTCTTTTTTATTTTGAAAGCTATTTAAAATAATCAATATATTAAAATAAAGATTTCTATACAATATATCATTATGATGAAATTGGAGATATGTTATATATGCAGGATAGTATTGGAAGAAAAGATTTTGGATTGCATTTAATGTTATTCAGTGATTTACAATTAAGTGAAAAGTCAGGATTTTTTACTTTTTATTTAAAGTTATTTTTTGATATTTTTAAGTTGTTTGACCACTTAAAAAAACAAACAAAACAACTTAATAATTATGATTTAAACCCATTAATGTTTAAATGAAAAAAAAAAAAAAAACGACCCCTAAAACTATTAGAAATAAGAAAAATTTTAAATAATAATAGATAATTTAAAATTTAAAAAGATAAATTTTTTAAAAAATAAAAATAAAGGTATTAAAAGAATGCAAGCGCAACTTGAACTCGGACCATCACCAAGCTCAAAAACAACAGCACCAACTATACTAACAAATGATATTTGTTGAAGATGTTGTTTGATATAAATATATATAATAAACAGAAGAATCCAATTTTGTTTAATATAAAAATTGAGGTTGGGCACGGGCCCACCTAATCTAAACTAAAAAAGATTTAAAATATTATAAATCGTACGTAAACCTTACATATTATAAATATGCCTACCCTTACAATTAACATGAGACCGGTGTCATCTTCTTCTTTTTAATTTTAATTTTTGTATGGATGACCCGTAGATTTTTTCCTAAAATTGTGCCATGGAAATTTTGCCCTATTCTTGACAGGGATTTTGAACCCAATGAAAATGAGTTTTGAAATTATACAGACACGTGGTGTACAGACTTTGAAGCTTTGGATTTTTTTTTTAATAAATTATAAAATAAATAAGATTAAAAAAAAAAATGCAAGACGAAAGAGTATGGAAGACTGTAGAGTGTAATAATTACTTGGGATTCCAAAACTTTCCCAGGAACCTCCTCCATCTTTCTATTCTTTTTATTTTTTCTTTTAGTTTAGTGTGTTTTTTGTTTTTTTTTTTTTTATAACTAAATACAATGATTTTATCTTCTCCATTTTTTTTTATAATTTTAAATTTTATAATCTAAAGATATTATAATTTTCTTTTTAACTAATTATAATGTTTGTTAAAATGTTTAGAATCTTAAATATTGTATTAATATGATATATGAGATACTGTATAATTATTTTCAATATTTTAATAAATTTATTTAAGGGTATTGTTGGAATTTCAAAAAATATATTGATTTGGGATGTACATACGATTTTCAAAAAGTACAAATATCGTCACCCTTTTTTTAATTAAGAAAGTAACAAGTTAACAACCAAGAACCCAACAAAAGCAAGTAACAAATGGATCTGTTCTATGCATTTTCTTTTAATTAAGAAAGAAATAACCAAGAACCCAAGTTACCCAACAAAAGTAGAAGTGAATCAGTGATAAACAGGGCTTAAAGGAGTTGACTAAAGTACAAACAACTAGAGATGACAATATTTTCCACAGGGCTAGGGCCTTGAGGAGCTCCGTCCCGAGGGGATGGAAGATAATATTCAGGGACGGGAACAGGGACGGGGATGAGGATGGGGATAAAATCTTGTCCCTGAAATTGAAGCGGGGAGGAGACGGAGGAAGCACTCCCCACCCAATCCCCGCCCCGATATATATATTATATATACATATATATATATATATATATATTTATAATATAATATATATTTTTAATCTTTTATATATATTGACATCACGTTTGACCAGAGTGTGATTTGTTGAAATATATAACTGAATATATATATATATATATATTATATTGACACCACGTTTGTCAATATATATATATATATATATTATATTTATAATATATAACTGAATTTATACTTTTTTTTTTAAGTTGTAATTTTTAAATATATAATTATATTAAACGGGGAATGGGACGGGTATGGGGAAGACCCCTCCAACTGGGAATCCCTGCCCCTGGCCCCGCTTCTCTAAATGCGAGGACGGGGACAGAGATGGGGATGGTTTTGGGAGGCGGGGATGGGGATGCACTACTACAGAATTGTTAAAAGAAATCATTTGTTTAAATCGGTTTTTATGTAACCGATTTAAAAAAAAAAATTAGAAATTGGTTTTTATAAAAACCGATGTCTTAAATATTGGATTTTCAAAAGGCATCGGTTTTTAGGAAAACCGATATTTAAAAAAAAAAAAAAAAGTTTAGACATCGGTTTTTGTAAAAACCGATGTCCTAAATTTTGCATTCAAAAGACAACGGTTTATATAAAAACCGATATTTTAAAAAAGCGTTTAGACGTTGGTTTTTATAAAAATCGATGTGGATTCAAAAACAAAATTCTACAATGCAAATCTGACTTATGTCCACATTCAAGTGTGCATCTCTAAAAATACTCAACGTTATTTGCTCAAATATTGACACAAGAAAGTAAACATGCAAACAAACACTTTTCACTCATAAAATATTCCAAAAATCAATTTGGAAAAGTGTGAAAATGAGTGATGAAAACAGCTCACTCGCAGATTCGCGGCTTCTAACCTTTGACTGAATAATTGATCATAAATTTCAAAATACCGTCTAGAATTTTACGTACTTTAAACCATTGGATTCGTATCAAAAAATCGAAGAATCTAGCGTGGACAAAAAAAATTTATTTTGTTGTCAAATGATACAGTATTATGGAAAACGTTTGCACAAAAATATCTCAAATCACTTCTGATCTTTGACTGAATAATTGATCATAACTTTTAAAATACTGTCCGGAATTTTACATTCTTTATACCGTTGGATTCGTATAAAAAATTTGAAGAATCCAACATGGACAAAAAAAAATTATTTCATTGTCAAAAGATACAGTTTTAAGGAAAAAGTTTGTATAAAAATATCTCCAATTACTTCTGACCTTTGACTGAATAATTGATCATAATTTTCAAAATACCGTCCATAATTTTACTTTCTTTATACCGTTGGATTTGTATCGAAAAATCAAAGAATACAAAGTGGACAAAAAAAATTATTTTGTTGCCAAAAGATACAGTTTTAAGGAAAACGTTTGCATAAAAATATCTCCAATCGCTTCTGACATTTGACTGAATAATTGATCATAACTTTCAAAATACCGTCCGGAATTTTACTTTCTTTATATCGTTGGATTCATATCGAAAAATCGAAGAATTCAACATGGACAAAAAAATTTATTTCATTGTCAAAAGATACAGTTTTAAGGAAAACGTTTGCACAAAAATATCTCCAATCGCTTCTGACATTTGACTGAATAATTGATCATAACTTTCAAAATACCGTTCGGAATTTTACGTTTTTTATACCGTTGGATTCGTATCGAAAACTCAAAGAATCCAACATGGACGAAAAAATTTATTTCATTTCCAAAAGATACAGTTTTATGGAAAACGTTTACACAAAAATATCTTCAATCGCTTCTGACATTTGACTGAATAATTGGTCATAACTTTCAAAATACCGCCCACAATTTTACGTTCTTTACACCGTTGGATTCGCATCGAAAAATTGAAGAATTCAAAGTAGATGAAAAAATTTTATTTCCTTTCCAAAAGATACAGTTTTAAGGAAAACGTTTGCACAAAAATATATCAAGCAGAACACAAAACCACACAATAAAAAATGAAATGAAAAATAAACCCACCAATAAAATTTATTTAATATATATATATATATATATATGTATTAGAAATTAGAATTTTGATTAGTTGAGTAAATTTAAATTTATGAAACAAGTTTATTTTTTTTTATTTATTTATTTTTTAATTTCTAACAACTCATATAGGTTATATATAAATATTGTGCAATTGTTAATATATTCAATCTTGTAGTCAAGCGGTAAATGCTTGGCTGGCGATGGTCGGATTGATTTTTGTAATACATCAATTACATCAGAGTTTTTAAATTGGTTTTAACTAAAACCGATGTATTTTCCTTGTTTTTACATTGGTTTTAAAAATTTTAAAAACTGATTTCTTTTGCGTTTTTTGTAGTAGTGATGGTAAAACATTCCCAGACCCCGAGTCGCCCCGTTGCCATCCTTACAAACAACCCTTGTGTTGTACCATACAAATAAATAAATAAAAGGTATAAAACAAATAATAAAAAAAAAAACAGAAAATGGTTGACAGCCACTAAAAGTTTTTTTATTACATATTGAAAAGCCCGAAAATCTCCAGTTAAATTTTCATAAGTTGATGGGCATTGACAATGGTAAAGCAAAAATTAATAGGTCGTGCACTACGAGGTCCTGTAAAAAAATAAGAAGATAGAACGGAGCGAGAGGCGCGAGGTGTCCCGTTAGGGACTCTCCGATGCTCAAATTAGACAATTTATCAATAAATAAAATAATAAAAATGAATTAAATCTAAATCAAACCATAGAGCGCTATTTTTTTTTTAAAAAAAGGCTTCGTAGAGTGCTTGTGTAGCTCGTTGTAGAACGTTTTTTTTAGGCTTCGTCAAGCGTTTTTGTGGCTCTCAGTCGAGCGCCTTTTTTTTAGATACTAAATGAAATTAAATACTTAGCTTTACTATTTGAAACATCAAACAAAGAACATAATTTTGATGATGCGGAAGCAGATTTTTGGCAGAGAAGAAAACTAAAATTGGAAATAGACATCTTTACCTGAGAAGTTCGTCAAATACCAAGAAGCTTGTCACGGTTCTCTCGCACTAAAAGATTCCACAAATGCAGCTCTTCACAATTGGACTAGTTTGTGAGCATCTTTTCGAAGGGGTTACAGGAATTGGAACATCACATCTAGTGCAGTAGATTTTGCATTACATAATTGCCAGGGCCCCACAGCGGGAGCCAAATTGAAGAGCCCGAAAATCTCCAGCTGAATTTTTGTAAGTTGATGGGCACTGACAATGTTAGAGTAGAAATTAATAGATCATGCGCTACGAGATTTTGTAAAAAATAAGAAGGTAGAACGGAGCGAGAGGCGCGGGGTGTCCCGTTAGGGACTCTCTGATGTTCGAATTAGACAATTTATCAATAAATAAAATAATAAAAATGAATTAAATCTAAATCAAACCGTAAATGAAGCTGTCGAATCCTAGGTGTTGTCATTCGGAGAGCCTTATGTTCACTTGGACTGAGCGTTGAGTAAGTTCATTTGATAAGAGGAGGCAAGGCAAGGCAAGGCAAGGCCGCTGCCGTCCATTTAGAAGAAGTGAATTAGAACTGTTGAAAGTGACTTTAAACGTGGAGTTGAAAGACTTGTAATTGTTCTGCTGGGCATGGATGTCGTCATGCATGTGTGTAGAAGTCGAATGAGTTGTTCTGCTGGGCATGGATGTCGTCATGCATGTGTGTAGAAGTCGAATGAGTTGATCAGGTGTGAGTGAAAAGAGTGTTGGTCGAACGACTTTGAATATAATTGAGGACTGATGCTACCATGAAGTTAGAATCATCTTTGGAGTTTAGTGATGGATGGATGGCTCTTGGAGAAATATTGTTTAAGAAACTATTAAATAATGAATTGAGAGCAGAGGGAGATTGACCTCTGTGTCAAATTGTGGTCCCCTCATTTATTCTTTTTATTGAGTGAGAGTGCTCTTTTCAGACTTCAATTCTTGGTGAGTGGGAGAGTAAAAATCGTTCCCCTTTTCTTGTTCTCCTCTTTCTCCTCTTTCTCCCCTTTTGCAAATGACCAGGTGCATTTATTTATAGTGAATGAGAAGTGTTCCTTAAGTGATCTGGTTGTAGGATCCTAAGATTTTGGGATGAATTTGTGGTTTTTATCCTTCGAGATCTTTGGGATCTCAATCTATTTCAATTGTATTGACTTGATCAGTTCCTTGAATTGCACAACTGACTTAATCTTTTATAGACTTGGTAAAGGTTTGAATCCTTTCAGATTGGGCCAGTGTTGGGCCAACTCTTGTTTTGGGCCTTAGTATTTGAGCTTATCAGCAGTTCAGATCAATAAAAGCCTGGTTACTGTTTGAGATGTGCTATTTTTCGCTACCACACAAAAAATATATATATATATATATATTAATAATAATAATTTACATAAAAAATCAAAATTTTAATTAAAAATTCATTTAAAATACATAAAAATTATAAATTTTATTATACAAAATAAATTAAAAATTTTAAAAATTTGAATTTCAAGAACGAGTTCAAGGTAGGTCAAACGAGTTTAATGTTCCTCTCAATGTTAAACTTGATCGGTGAACAAGTCAACGTAAACCTTTATGAACAAGTTCAATGTAGATAGAACAAGTTTAACATTCATCCTAATGTTAAACTTGTTCGCTGAACAAGTTAACGTAAACTTTCATGAACAAGTTCTACGTAGATTGAACGAGTTTAACGTTTCTCTCAACGTAAAATTTGTTCAGTGAACAAGTCAATTTAAACCTTAATGAACAAGTTCAATGTGGTTAAACAAGTTTAACATTCATCTTAACGTTGAGTGACCTAAAACTCAATTTTTTTTCTTTTAATTTTTGATATGATTCACCCATTTTTGTAATGCTTCATAATAAATTAATGAATTTTTCAATACCCCAAAACTAATCATATTAATATTAGGTATTCATATTGTTGAAAAAAAATGATATTTTCATAAATAGAATAAAATGAATTTATTTATTTCTCCCCTCCAAATAAGAATCGTTTCCTTTCATTTCTTTTTTTGTTATAATCATCCAAACAACAATCATTAAAAACACTTTTTTTTTGCCTTTCTATAAGGTCTCATTTATTGATTGGCTTATTTCGTGGACAAACCGCATATTAGGGTTTGAATGTAAGGGTAGTTTAGGTGTTTGAGATTCAAGATCAAAGTCCATTTCAAGACCTCAAGAGATCAATCACTTCAAAGGTAAATTTCTATGTGCTTACTTGCTTTGAAGAGATAGTTGCACACGCCTACAACCCATGCATAAGTCTTATTCTTATATGTTGTATATGTTTATTTTGTTTTCATTAATGCTCATTAGCCTCTCTTCTTGCATGTGTATTTGATTGCATCTAGTTTGTTAAATGCCATAATATGCTAAATATTAGGATGCATTCTTTTCACTCACACACTCGCACTTGTTGCATGTTCATTATGTGAGAAACCGCGTGAGAAGGCCTTGCCTCTCACTGTCGCGGTTGTAGTGCCGCGGTTGGGTAACCGTGGCAAGTCAAGCAACATAGATCTCTTCTTTGTGTCGCGGTTGAAGTGCCACTGTTGACCAACCGCGGCACCCCTAGCGACAGTAATTTTTCTGTCGTGCCGCGGTTAAGTGCCGCTGTTGTCCAACCGCGGCAGTCGCAAACCGCGGCAGTCTGTCTTGCGAGAAAGACCAAAACGCTGCAGTTTTGGTAGGAGCCTATATATATTCCACTTTCATTTTAGGTCACTACTAAGAGTTCCAAAAATCATTCTTTTCTCTTAGAACACATTTCAAGAGATAAAATCATCAAGAACTCACCTTTAATCACTCAAAGAATTTCCTTTTTGCATCAAACTTCATATTGCATCATCTATGCTCACATAGAATGCATCCATGCATAGGTTTGCATCATCATATCTTGCTTGGTAAGATTTTCACTAACTTCATCTAATTTTAGTGTCCTTCTTAACAAGTTATCTCTTTATTTACTTGTATATTTTTTGATCATATGTTAAATACAAGATAGAGATTGTTTGTGATGATATGATTAAGTGTTGTATTGTGATAGCTTTCTACGTTGTGTTTAATCTTGATTGTTAAGCTATTTGACATGTCATTTAGCTATTGATATTTGGGATTGATTTTATTGCATATTCATCATCCTAGATAAGCATCTAAGGTTTCCTAGCCTTGTTTGTTCATTGAATATCATCATATATTCACTTAGGCCATTTTATCTATTCATTGAGAAGTAAGTCTTGTGTGTAGCTTTCGGGAGTAGGTTGCTTAGATTGCAAGCAATTGGACTAGGTCCACTTATACCGGGATTAGGTAGGTGTGTGATTACTTCTGGGATTAGGTTATAATCTTTATCACATTTAGTGGATTCGAGGTTTGTGTGTGGCTCACATAACAGCCCATGGTTTTTCCCGTGATGGTTTCTATGTAAATATCTTGTGTTATTTACAATTCAGCACTTTATACACTTGATATATTATTGTGACTAGCTATGGGTATTTTCGTCAATTTGACCTTTAATGAAAATTGGGTAAAATCGGATAAAATCTATCCACTCCCCCTCTAAATTAATATTAGGCACACCTTAATTTGTTTCACTTTCCTTTCTTTCCTCATTTATCTTTCCTCTCTCTCATTTTCCATCAATCCAAACATAGTGTTAATGTTTAACCTTTATATTTTTATATTCCAAATAATATATTTGATTAATAAATATATATTTAATAATTTGTAAATTTGTGGGGGGGATTAATAATTTATTCAAATCATATTATGAACTCATTTACTAATCAAGAATACTAATGAGAGAAAGATAACATAATTACTGATTCGTGATTACTTTATGGGTGCCAATATCGATACCCATAAAACTTATTAGTACACCAATAGTTTATTAAAAAATTAATTACAAAAATTTACTAATAAGGACAAATTACTTTAATTAAAAATAAACCAAATACTATATACAGTCATAAATTACATTAAAAAAAAAAAAAACTTACCTTTCAAAAAAATAAAATAATATATATATATAGTAAACCCTAATTTTTATGATTAATCCTAGTTAAACTCAACTTTTATTTCAAGTATCAAACTTTACCATTATCATATGATTATAATATTGTTTTTGTCTTTCTTTTAGATATAGTTATGAACTCTATCATTAAACAAAAAATATTTTTTTAACGATAGCTATAGATAGCAATAATTTTTATTTATTTATTCATTTTTTTTTAAGATAGCCGTATATACCAATTAGTTTTTTTTTTTTTTTAGATAATTGTATAAATAAGAGAATTCTAGATTGAAAATCTCTTAACCCCATATACGGTTCCACATATTCCCTTTTATAAGGCTCATACATTCGAGATATTTCCAAAAGTAATAATTTAAAATCGGTGTTTATAAATAATATGTATTAAAATGAATATATTTATTTTAATGAGGATACTATTGTCATTATCATGGGTGCTTATAGTAATATTTGTTTTTTAATTTTAGACATGGGTGTACTTATAAAAATGAGTGTATTAATAAATTTTATAGTTGTTATTATCTGGACCCTTACTTTATTTACTAAAATCAATCTGTAAATCAAATTATGTGAGTCTCACACACAAATCAGGAATTAAATTCCTCAATTCATGATAAGGAATCAAGTTCGTTTCCTATATGAAACAAATTTCTTAACATATATGAAACAAATTTATAAATCAATATGCTTAATATATGTAACAAATTTATTAAAATTCATAAAAATATTTGACTTACAAACTTATTGCAAATAGTATGTTGAATGAATTAATAGTAAATTTAGTAAATATTTAATAATATAATTCAATAGATAATTTGTAAAACATAAATACATATTAGTTTTTTTTTTGAAACGGCAACTTTATTAAAAACTGGAATTAACCCAGCAAACACAAACAAACTACAAGGAGAGGACCAAAAGACCAAAAAACGAAACACCAAAAGCTTGCCCAAGCAAGCACAACAAACAGCTAAAGACACGGCACCTAATACCAGAAACAGCTCAGGAGCAGAGCAATAAGGAGAACAAAATAAGACCCAAAACTGAAACACCAGGTCATGCAATACACCAAGCCTCACAAAACACCTGCCCCAAACAAACCTTATTCGCCAGAAATCAGCTTAGAAAAACCCAAAAACAAAATCTGCACAACTATAAGACCCAAAAAGCGACCTAACAAAACCTCACCATAGGATGAAGAAAACTACACACCAATCAGAAAAACACTCCAGGCCATGGACATCAAAAGCTGAAGCAGCTGAAACTATCCAACACCCCATTCCAGTTTGTCCCCATTCGACCGAGAGCCAGCTTTCGCCAAGCTATCTCCTAAAGAATTTGAGCTCCTAGGCGTAAACTTGATGGAAATATTGTTGCTAGACAAAAGGAGTTGTCTGATATCATACACTAACTTAACATGCCTTAAATTCCCAAAACCCTCTCCATTAATCCAAGAAACTGCAGCTTTACAATCACTCATAATCGTAATGTTTCTGTCATCTGATATCTGACTAGACGAAACCAAAGCACACGCCATATGGATAGCTAAGACTTCAGCTAGAATGGAGTCCGCAGCACCAATAAAAGACGAAAAGAGGCATAATATCCCCTAGCATCTCTAAGAACGACACCAATGCCGGCCATACTCGGATTTCCCCTTGCAGAGCCATCCACGTTGAAGACAAGGTCATTATTCAAAGGAGGAGACCATGTATATATCCTGGAGACCTTAGCAGACTGCCTATCAACACATCTCCCCTCAATATCTAAAAGAAGCAGTGTGATATCTTCTGAACTACCATTACCAAAATTTTTAAACCACCAAGCCACTCTAATTTGATTGAATCTAAAGCCATAGCTATACTAGGAGCCCTTCCACCAAACTGATGAGAATAAGGGAGCTGCACTAAGGGATTCATTGCATGTTCCGGCTGATCCAATAACAAGAGCAAAGGCCAAGAGATTTAAAGAGGCACTCAATGGTCTGATTTAAGACACTTAGGCTGATTCTGAAGTTTTAAAATCCAAGATGAGCCCACATGAAGACCAAGGCTTAATTAACATCATCAATGCAATTAATTGGGCCAAATAAGAGAAACTTTGGCGTGAAGCACAAGCTGGGGTGTGTGGAGGAGATTTAATTTCAGCTTTTCCTTTTTAGTTTTTAGAGAATAAAGAGTTAATTTGTTTTCCAAATTAAGGGACTGATTTGTTTCCAGTTTTAGCTTTTCAAATAGGGAGCAAGTCAATAGTTGCTTGTTTTAGTTTTAGTTTTAATTTTTTTATTTTCTTTCCCGTTTGTAAGGCCTTTGGCCGAATTCTCTTTTCCCTTTCTTGTCCATTAGGGTTTTAGTTTATAAGGAACCCTCTAATGTATTATTTCGATAGACTTTGATTGAATTAAAAATTGAGAGGATTCTTTTTTCTCTTTTGTTCTTTGAGAACTATTTGAACTTATTAGATTTTCTTTGTGGCGTTCATCCTTGACTTATCAATCAAGTATTCCATCCTTGATTGTGGTGTCCTCCTTATACCAAGGTTCACATCTCTTTATAGGTGTTGGGTCACGGTTTCCATCCAAAAACTTGAGCGTAGAACGATCTTAGGCATCAAATCGGTGAGGTTCGTATTAAAAACATACAACTATTTCGATGCTCCCATATGGTCCACAACACAACACAAAACAATAAATTCCAAGCTTTATTAGAGGGCTTGGAGGGACACAAACCTGCCCAACCATCTTTCCAAGACAAGACCGTAGAGTTACAACAGGAGGAGACGCCCCACAATCCCATAGCCAATTTCCATAGTTCCCAAAACCAATCACAGTGTAAAAAGAGTTGGTCAATTGACTCATGATCAACAATGGACATTCCAGACTATCAAGCTGAGACATTCCAAATCTACTGAGTACGCTTCTAACCAATACCCTACCTTTGAACAATTGCCACAAGAAAATCTCCACTTTTTGGGGACAAATACCTTGCCACACGAAAGGACAAGCTACCGAACTAATCATACCACCTCCACTTTCGAGACATCTCCTGAAAGAACTAACTAAGAAACACCCATTTGGACAAAAAGACCAAGTCAATGCATCCAGGATATCCTTTCTGATACATAAGCTATCTAAAACCAACAAGAAACATCTCCATTGATACTTTTCCCAATCAAACAATTGTCTTTTCAATCTCACATCCCACACCCACTTCGAACCTACAAATCTACCAAAATCCTTAACCATTCTAATTTTATTAGATGCCAATGAATATATTCTTGTAAATGCAATCATCATTGGAACTGAGTCCCATCATAAGTCCTTCCAAAATCTAGTTCCCTCACCTGACCCAATAACCACCCGAAAACCTTCCTTCACAATGTTGTGAGTCTTTTGACCCACATCCAGCAACCTACTTTACATCTTCACAAAAAGTGAATTTGTCTTTTGCTCAATGCCATCCCAAACTAACCCATTGGCATTCAACCTATACTTCGCACATATTACCTTCTTCCACAAAGAATAATTTTCCTTGCCAAATTTCCATATCCACTTAACCAATAAACTTACACCTTTGTCCCTCATCCTACCAATCCCTAAACCACCTGACTTCTTACGTTTACATATCGTGTCCCAGTCCACCGCATGAACTTTCTTATTAACAACACCATCATTCCAGAAAAAAACCCTTTGCAATTTTTCAATTTTTCAATTTTCTTTGCCGCACCCATTGGAATGTTAAACACTGTCATGAAATAAGACAGAAGGCTAGATAATACTGCCTTGATGAAAACGAGCCTACCGCCCTTTGAAATGAAACCTCTCTTCCACAGGGCTAGCCTATCCTTTACCTTTTGAATCACTGAATTCCAAAGCACCTCCCTCTTCGGATTCCCACCTAAAGGTAGGCCAAGATAAGTAATCGGAAAAGATGCCGAAGCACACCTAAAAGCTCGAGACCACAAATCATCATCCTGACACTTTTTTCCAACTTTAACTAGGCAAGATTTGTGAAAGTTAATTTTGTGACCAGAAGCCAGTTCAAAGCATCTCAAAATCCTTCTTGCGTTTAACATATAATACATACGCGGTTCAATAAAAAGCATCGTATCATCAGCAAACTAGAGATAAGTAATATAAATATTATCATTCCTGAACCCAACACCCTTTATCATACCCCGATCTCTTGCTTTATCCAACATTCTACTTAACACTTCCACTACCAAATTAAACAGGAAAGGCGACAGTGTATCTCCCTGTCGGAGACCCCTTTCCATCATAAATTCTTCCGTCGGGCTACCATTCACTAACACCAATAACCTAGCTAAAGAAATGCACCCTCTTATCCACTCAATCCATTTATAACCGAAACCCATCAACCCCAAAACTTCAAACAAAAAGCCATGATCTATACTATCATAGGCTTTCTCGAAATCAAACTTAACTAAAATACCACCTTTACCATCCTTACGCTAAGAGTGGATAACTTCTTCAGCTATCACGAAACCATTAACAATCTGTCTTCCCTTGACGAAGGCCATCTGAGTCGGACTAATCACTGTGTCCATCACCTTTTTAATCCTGTTGGTCAATACTTTTGCCAAAATTTTATAAGCCACACCAACTAGGCTAATAAGCCTATAATCCCTCAAAGATTTCGGATTTCTCATTTTCGGTATCAAGGCAAGGAATGTACTATTCAGATGTCTCACCACCGAGCTATCTCTATAAAATTCACCCATAAAATTCATAAAATCATCCTTGATAACCTCCCAGTTGATCCTAATAAAATTAAAATTAATTCCATCTGAACCCGGCGCTTTATTGCTATCATAGTCACATACTGCCGTCCACACTTTCTCCACAGAAAAAATTTCCTCCAACATCTCACGTTCTCCCACCGATATTTGATTAATCTGAAGATCAATTATCCTAGGTCTGTTTAATCAAAACCTTCTGAAAATGTTCCTTAAAAAAACCAAAAACCCCTGCTCTCACTTGATTCGGTCCAACCTAGAGATTACCACCAATATAAATATCACCAATTGCATTAAACTTTCTTCTCAAATTAGCCATGAGGTGAAAAAATCTCGTGTTCCGATCACCTTCTTTCAACCATTTAACCCGAGAAGACTGCCTCCATCTTTGTTCTTCCTTTCGTAACTCTTCCAAAGTTCCACAAGGCAGTTCTTACGATCTTGCCTCAAAGACGCAGTCCAGCTGGTACCTTTAGCTTTGTTCTCAATTTCACATAAATCACCTTCCAATCGCCTACTAGTATCCTGAGGCGATTTCCTACCCCTAGCCCAAGTCCTGATAAATTTTTTGACTGCTTTTTGTCTTCTGCAACAGTTTGAAACCAATGGAACCACCACTCTTGCTACACTTCCACACATCTCGAACCACAGCCAACGATTCTTTGTTTTCCACCCAACCATTTTGGATTCGAAATGGTTTAGGACCCCAATCGATGGTAGATACACCTAGCATAATCGGATTATGGTCCAACAGGCTCTTACACAAATCTCTCTGAAATAGATTAGGAAACCATGATAGAAATAATGGGGCACAGAGAAATCGATCCAGTCTTGCCCATGCACCAACCTCTCTGTTATTAGACCAAATGTAAGACATTTCTAGTAAAGGCAAATCCACAGCCATAGCAGAATCCACAAAAGCTTTAAAACTCCTCATGGACCTTAAATTGCAAGAACTGCCGATTCTTTCACTCAGATGCAGTACCGCATTGAAATCTCCCCCTATTACCCAAGTACCTGGCAATGCCACTTAAGCATTAAGAATGAAGTTTCAGAGCTCAACTCTTCTTGGTACCTGATTGGCAGCATACACATTACAAAAAATGACGTCCTTTCCCAATTTTTTCAGTAATCCTAAGACAATAATACACCGATCATTCAAAATACAATCCCTAACTTCAAAAAACTCCTCATATCATAGAGTGATTAAGCCTCCCGCTGAATCGACAACCTCTACCACTATGCCTTTAGTCAACAACGAACCACCTAGAGACTTAACAACTCTAGAATCGAAATAGTCCAATTTAGTTTCCTGTAAAAACACCAAAAATGGCTTTTGAGAATGAACTAGATTTTTAACTGCTCTTCTCTTCTCACCCCTCCCCAATCCTCTAATATTCCAAGTAATAATTATCATTACAATACAGAAGCCCCTCCTGACCAACACTCGGACGAAATTACCTTTGCTGAAATCACGCCTCATCCACTGTTTCCCTTCTCCTAATTTCCTTCGAAATTGAATCCTCTTTCCCTTTAAAATCAAACCCAAGAGCAACCCCCACCTCAAAAACCTTTGCTACTTCTTTGCTGAGATTCCAATTTGCCAAATTCTCTTTATTCGACTCCATTATCCTACCTTCTCTGCCATTTCTGCCTGTTTTTACCTTGATTACCCCTAATTCAACTCCCTTTTCAATGACTCTTGTCACTTCATCCTTCCAATTCCATATTCCTTAGGCCAAAATCTCATTGGGGCACCTCTCACTAGCTGCACATGTTGTATTCTGTTCCAAAGACCTATCTTTGCGAGTGACCATACCATGTCTCTTGAACGAGTTGAGCATCTTCCCTACTGCCTTCATAGTCTTCCTCTTCCCAACCGTGACTTTCGCACAAGCTGCAACCTCTTCATTAAAATGAATTGGGAACTGAGTTGTAGACACATGGGAAAGTGACAATTCGTTCTCTGAAGGAGCTTTTTCATCCAATTCTTTGTGATAGTGAACCAACGCCGTTTCGACATGAGTTCTTTTATCTACTAGAATGTTTTGGTTATCCATAATCTACTCTATAGTTGGGCCTTGACCCTTATCTTGTAAAATCCCACAACCCAAGTCAATGACAATATTTCCTCCCTTAATCTGGCCCAAACTTTTTTTAGAATATTCCCTCATGAATTAAGGAGAAATCCTGGAATTACCCTCCTCACTTTCACCAGAAGAGGAAGTCCAACCATCCCCATTCTCATTTTTCAATAACAAGACATCCTTACATACGGTTGGTCTCTTGACAGGCTGATTAGAATTCCTAGATATAATCCCTTTGCCTTTACCAATTAGATCTTTATTCTGATCATTAACTTTCGACACAGTTCCAAAGCAATCACCAACAAATTTTTCCACTGCCCTAGCACAAAGCTCCTTTCTGTATTTAATAGACTTCAATTCATCACTTGCCACCTTTCTGGAACTGCGATGATTGGTTGCAGATTTCACAGCCACCCCTTCCCCTTCCCCTTCCATTTTCTTCTTGTAATTTTTCATCCCGAAAATGGAATCACCGTCGTTCTCCTCCCAATCTAGCCCAAGCCATCGCAAAATTCTTGAATAACTAATCTGCTTCGAGTCTTCCCAAACAGATACAGAGAAAGATCTTCTCCCAGTAGCCACACTGATTACTTGTGGACAGATGTGCATGTAAGGTATAAACACCAAAACTTTTCCTCTGACCAAGTTACTTATATTTGATGTTTCATCCTCAATCCTATAGCCCATCCCAATCTTTTGAAAATATCCACATACCAGCAATCTAGTGGTACACCCTTAACTCTACCCATGATAATCTTGCTTGAGGAGTAATTGCAGAAGACCACACTCCTACTGAAGAAAAGAAATCCCTCCATAGCATATTTTTTCTAATAAAAGCATCTCTATCCTTCATAGAATGGAAGACCCATAAATCTTATCACCTATGTAATAAAAGTTAAAAACGATTTGTTTGTTCAACATATTCTTTACTACTGAGGATACATCAGAAAATGATATGAGAACCCCCATAGCACTAAACTCCAACCATCCATTGTCATATGCTCTTTCATCCCACTCCATCGTCTCCTCCTTCATTATATCCTTCACCACCTCCACAAATGACTGGCCTGCTATATTCTTGTACATTCCACCCGGCGAATGGGGTTCAACTTTCCTCATCCTCTAAGAACTTACTATGTTCGACTTCCTTATGTTCTAGTCTAGACTTGCAACTTTGGTCGCAATGGGCCAACTGTAGACGTGCATGTCATTAGTGATCTTAACTTCTCTTTCTGCTTCTTCCAAAGAACCAAAACGGACAAAAGCATAGCAGCTTCTTCTGTTCCTAAGATTGGAGGACAAATGGATATCTCTAACCAGACCAAACACCTTAAAAATTCCCCACAAACCCTTTTGGTCAACAGTCGGGTTCAAGTTATCAACGAAAATGGAGAATAGATTAGCCCTAAAATCTCCTTTACCCTCTCTGTTTTCATTGTGAAGAGAACCAGGGCTTCTTACCTTACCCTCTATCCCTCCTTGATACCAAGAACCGGGAAACTCTCTCATTGTTTTTTTTATATATATATATAGTATATCTAAGAATACAAATTCATTTGATTTTTTTTGTGGATGATAAATTCATAGAAATCTACCTATATAAATACATATTACTAATTTACTTATTATCATGTTTAAAAGTTTTGATTTTTCCCCAAATTGTTAACCAAATATCTAGTATCAATAATTTCCACCTACTATTTTGGTTTCCGTTGACAACCAAATATCTAGTATCAATAATTATCACATATTATTTTGGTTTATATTGACTATGCTATCATCGGATGTTGCTGAAGCGAATGCGTAATGTTGACAATGATATCACCGGATGTTGCTGAAGCAAAGGGATGCCAAATTAGTCATTAATATGATTTTAGAAAGAAATCTCTTGGTCTCCTTGAGTGTGTGGATTACCATCCTCCATCTCCTTGAGTGTATGGGTTTCCTTTCTATTTCTTTGCCTCGTAGGTCTAAAATATTACACAAAGTATGGAGGAGATTTCTCTTCCTAAAGCTTTTGTTTTGCTAGAAGAGGTTAACCCTCTATTGTTTCTCTAAGTCTAGCTGGTTGGCAAAATATTTGTAGTTTGGTTTTCCTTAATGAATCTTTTTATCTAAAAAAAGAAGAAATTATCAATTAATGAATAAATATTTACACAATTAATAAAAAAATTCAGAAAAATTAATTAAAAAAAATTCTAAAATTGTCAATAGTTAATAGTTAATATAAAAATATTTTTCTACCTTGTCAATATTTCATGTCAATATTTCATCTCAATTTCCGTATAAAATTTATAGTGATAATCTTAATAATTAACGATTATCCCTCATTGTCAATATATATATATATATATATATATATATATTTGCCAAGGTCATATTGCATCCCTCATTGTTAATAATTTTGTTTTTTGCCAAGATCCCAGAAACATGCTTAGTCTTCAGAATCTTCAAATTCAACATTACTTGCACAAAATAAGGCTCGATAATGACTATGGTGTAATGCCATAAGAAGATGAAAACACACCACAAGGAAGCTTGAAATGCAAGACTCCTATAAATGAAAATGTAATTATATTGAACAAAGTTATACGCAAAAAATGACTTTCACAGAGGTATAAAATGAATGTAAACGACGTGATTACAGAAATGTTAACTAAGAAAACGCTATCACAAATTAATATACACCTCCAATTGAAATTCCAAGCCATAAAGACAAGTTGATACTAAGATAAATCTTAAAAAAAAAAAAAAGGATAGCAACATCAATGTCACCTTCAAAATAATAAGGTGACGGTATAACTCTGGGTCCACAACGGTAAGTCATTCAAGTAGTTATACCTACAAACCAAAAGGAAAACAGTAAAAGCATGTGAGATACAAATAACTACAATGGAGATATCAGATACATAATAAAAGTAAATACGTAACAAAATTGGTTTGATATTGCATATGATAGAACTACTTAGCATCATTGAAATTATCAAGCACAACCCTATGGTTAATGTGGGGAACAGAAACGAAAAACAAAAATGAGCCATCAGCTATACAGAAAGCAGTATGAAATGTATAACATTAGGCTGCAAAGTCCATGATTGATCAACTAATTAAACCAACCTCAATGACATCTCCATGAGTAAATATTAGAGTTGAAAGATATTTGTGAAGTCATTGGCTTTTAATTAAAAGTAATTACTAGCTAAATATTGAATCTCTTACGGTTATATAGAAGTTAGAGTCAAATCTATTCTCACATGAGGGGTTTGGGGTATTGATTTACACAAGTTGTATTTAAAAAAAAAAAAAAAAGGTTTTTTTTTAAATAATTTTTTTTATAGCAACATCAATGTCTCCTTCAAAATAACAGATAATATTAGGCAGTGCCCCATGGAAGATTAAATTTCAAATGCAAAATTCAATTAGTGTAAAAGTGGAAAAAGAATCATATTCCTCAATTACTCACAAGCAAAACCATACAAATTCAACTGGATATGAGTACATTTCAGAAATAAAGAACCCATCAATTTCAATTCAGAAAGCAAAGAAGTCCCATAAAACTAATTTCAATATCAAAAATACATTATATAGCAGAAAAAAATGACTTTTAAAGGAATCACAACTTTGATTATCACATGCAGCAGACATTACTAAATGTTAGACAAGAAAAGAAGATAAAAACAAGAAATACACATCTTTAAGCAATCTCTATCAATCAAAATAGGCACAATTCAGAGAAAACAAAATGCAAAACACACAAAACAATGCTGCCATTAAAGTTCCAAGTTCCAACCGATCATAAACTTATCTACCATCATTCAAGTTCATGCAATACCAAAACAACCCATTATCCAGAACCAATAAAAAGTCTGTAGAGTTCTGATAAAGACACATTCTAACACCCCACAAATGAGAATAGATAATTACCCATAACAGATCTCCATTTAAACCAAAACATGAAGAAAAAGGAAGAAGAATTCATCAAAATTGAATGCCACACCCACTTCAATGAAAATGATACCGGTGAGGCAAATCCAATTCATTGACAAAATTTTCCCTCTAAAAAGACAAAGATCCACCAATCTACAAAAGCAATCTGCAAAAGACCCTTCTTCATTTCCCTCAAAAGACAACCCAGAAATGATACACATACATATCTCAGCCCACAAAACCAAAACAGAAACAAAACAAGAACAATTTAAAAACAAAGAGAAGAGAAGAAAAAACTAAATTCAACTGCAAGAAACCATAAGCTCAGCAACTCAAAATTTAAATGTCCAATGACCTGTATCTTGCGGCAAATAACATACATACCTTATCTTCGATTCTTACAGATTTCATGTGAAAGAAATTAAAAGATGTATTTGCTCGGTGAGTCTCCCTCTCCATTCTACGTTTGTCCATAAGTAATATGCTGATATTTCAACTTGTTAATATTCTAACCTTATAATATAGCTCACATTTCACATTGCATGCAATAACCCAAGCCTCTAAAGAAGTACTCCTATTTGCATGTGGTGAATTTAAACCACGAGGCTAATATTTTTTTTTTCTTTTTTATTAATCTTTTTTCTGAAACCAAAGCATATAAATTGTTCCCGCCTTTCAAAGCCTATTATCAAGTTGAAAGTCTTCAATTATTATTGATGTTTAGCATCTAAATGTTGCTGAATTGATAATAGAACATAACTACAAATAGTAATCCCATGGAGGAAAATAAAAATAAATAAATAAAGCTAAGGGTTTATATCTAAATTCGGAAACTCACTTGTTCATGGCCTCTTATATTCATGTAACCCTGCAGCAATTCCCGTATGTAGTGGCAATCACCACTAAGATGGTAGCACGAATCTGTTTTAATTAAATTACAGAGAAACAGAGAAACCAACCTAAGGATCAGACATAATGGAAAGTGAATTAAACAAAAGACTACCATTGAGTTGCAACATTGATGCTCACCTCACTGCAGGTGATGAGAATGCAAAATGTCATATTTTTCTCCTTTAATGTATAATCTTTTATACTTATTTGGTGCCTAAATGTACTCATGATTCTTATCTTTTTATTTAGGATACAAATGGAGGCGTTAAGTGCAAACGAAGCTAATTGGGCGATTTTGGACAGTTTCGTCATCACTTCGTAATCTGGGCATAACTCTCTCTTCCGAGATCCGATTGAGATAATTCAAAATGCTATGGAACGTCAAGAAAAAGATCTACAACTTTCATGTTTTGAGTTTTGAGAGAGTCTGGCTGCGTCAAGGTCGAAATCGGGCTCGAAGTTGCTGCAACTGCGCTGCTGAAGTTCTGGAACATTCCTTAGCTTGCAATTCTAATACGCGGATCTTACGCGGTTTATTTTCGAAAGTTTCCAAGATCTTACGCGGTGCACGAGAATTCCGGCTGAATTCACTACTTTCCTAGTTATATCAGGACTTTATTTTTATTTTTTTAATATTTTCCTTAATTAGTCGGATTTAGTTGTTGTTATTTTAGGATAACTCTTTGAATATTTTTTAGGAGATTTTGTAGGCTTCGAAACAGTATTTAACTTGTAACGAGGGGAGCAGAAATCATCAGATACATACACATCTCTCTCCCCTCTTCTCCAACTTCTCCTTCAAGTTTTCATCATGGCCCTGTGTGGCTAAACATTTATAATTGGTTGAAGGAAACGGAATCCTCGGACTCAATAAAACTGTGAGATCTAATATGTTCCTCTGTGCCTATCTTCATGATTGTCTCGTTTAATTACTAGGAGGCCTACTAGTTTGTTATTCGTTGCAATCTATTGCTAGGTTAGATATTAAATCCGTAATTGTTTGATCCCTCTAATTTGTGAAGCAACTATGACGTAATGATTTACCGCGTCAGAAATTATTAGATCTTAGGAAGAATGCTCAACTAAATTAAATACAACCGCTTGCGTTTGTGTTGTTTAGCTTCATTGATCTCTCTAATTCTTAAGGCTGCTACTAGATTAAACCTTTAGCACTTGTCTTGGGTTGTTTAGTAGTTGGGGTTAATTAGATCGCCTGTGACTAAGGAGTGATAGGAGAATAGTTCCAACGGTGAATAATCAAATTGTGAATTGATTTATACTTGCATCGATGATCAGTTGTAAAATTCCGACGGTGGATGTTGACTTTTGACCGATGCTTGTTCTTTCGATTGATTTCGATACTCTAATTTGAATTGTTCCTTAGAAGTTTTTTTCTTGAAATTGTTTTCTTTATACTCAAATCGCCACCCACCCCAACCACCGCCCCCCCTCCCCCTCCAAAAAAAAAAAATGTAGGAACGATCCTTACTCACACTATTACATGCACTATTAGGTGTGTAGGTTTTATTTTTAGTTGCCTGCGAAAGCACATCAGCAGGCATGGCGAGCGCAATTTGCCCAATTCAAGTTTGCAGCACGACAATTGCCATAAACATGAATTAGCTCATGTATAACAACTCGGATGACCTCATCTTGGATGTTCATGTGATTACTACACACCATTATCTAAATCGCATGCACACAAAATTGACAGATCAGAGCATTAGATTATAATGAACTCGTTTGTAGAGGTAAATGAACTATAAATAATCTCGTCAATTGATTAAAGATAATATGATCCCATTGAAATATTAAACTTTAAATATCAAAGAAATAAACAAAATAATAATAATAATAACACGTTGAAAGTAAAGGAAATACAGTATAATGATATATAGGGTAAATCTAAACCAACAGAATGAATCAAATATATACAACTGAGTTCATACTGAACCCAAGAAACCAAAACAGATAGAACGGTAGAGTAAACATTCATTAGCAGCATAGATTCAATTAAATGAATAAGTTACACCATACAATAAAAATTAAAAATCAAAAGCATTCCATTGAAATTGAACCAGAAGATAACTCAAATGAAAATATCTATAAGAGCAAAAGGTCAATACCCCACCACCACGAACATAGCCGCCACTACTCGATCTTCTTATCACAGTGGACAGCCTTGAAGAAATTGTCACCAATTGCACACCCGGATTTCTCCAAATGCTCCTTCAAAAATTTTACCATAGGAGCTACTTGAAATCAACAAAATGAAGTTCATTTTCAATTAAACCATATCATTCCTACTCAGAGAGAAATGCTTCAAAACCCTAAACCTTTGAAAGCTGAAATGAGAATGTATTTAAAAAAAAAAAAATGTAGTAAGAAATGAGTGAATTACTTCTGAGACTTCTTTGAATCATGTCTTGACACTCCTCTAGGTTTGGCCGTCGTTAATGGCAGTGGAGAAGCTGTCTGATCCGGGTTTTAAAGCGGGTTCCTCCGCCATACCTCTGACTTGGGAAATTACAATTGTTTTATTTCCAACCTTATTATACAGTTCCCTTCAACACATCAAAATAGGGGGAAAATGCATTTTTTTTATTGCTTTACTTGTTTAGCATCAAGAAATTAAGCAGGAAGATACTAGTAATTTCTAAAGAAGAAGCTTAAGACCAGAAAAAGAGTGACCCAGAAAATGGAAAATCGATACCACAGTTATTTCTTTAACAAAACAGAAAATAAATTGTCTGCAACTGATTAGTAGCAAATAAATTACCAGCGGAAGGCTCTCCGTGATCAGATCTGACGAAAGCATTACAAATGTTGACCACTGTCGGTACCATCCATCAGTAACTCTACATTCGACACACTCTAAAGAAAAAAATTATACGAAACCCTAATCTTCAAACTGATCGACAACATATTACATTCTAGTTTTGGAATTCAATGATTGAGTGGCACCTCATGTCCATGCACCAAGATACAGCGTTCAAGCCCAGAAACTGAACACCATAAACCAAAGCGAGACTGAGAGACGATCGGCAGAGAGAGAGAGAGAGAATCAGGAGAGAATCGTAGACGGAGAATGAGAGGAGAGAAACAGAGATTTGTTTTGTTTTAGTAAGAAACCGGCGTAATCGGTTGCTGGTGACCTGTCTTTTATAATTTTCTCTTTTAACCGGTTGATATATTTTTCAAAAGTGGTGTTGTACGGTACAACACCGCTTTCTTATTCGAACCGTAGCATGACCCTTATAATTTAGGATTTTCAAAATAAGAGACATGATTCTAATTTACTAGGACAAGTAACATTTTTTTTTTTTAATAATAATATTATGAAAATAAACAACAAAGATGAAAGTTAAATATTTCACGAAAAAATAAACCCGGAGAAAACAGTGATATTCGTGGTGCTATTGTAAAACAAAAACATAAATTTACTAACTCGTACGAGGTTGATTTAAGAACTGGAGCTTACAAAACCACTGCTCCCTAAACTAAACCATAAAAACTCTCTTATATATTTGTTCTAAGCCAATGAATTAACCATCATGCATGACGCAAATGACGGCAAAGCTTCCACGTAGGTGTTGGTGACACTGACACCGAATAAGCTGAGGTGGAATCCACTACCATCTACAACAGGAGAAAATCTTGCATGGGACGGTCCCAGTGACGTGGATATGGGACCGTCCAATCAGAGTACGCCATATATATATTAGGAGAATATGTGTGCCGTGCTCTGATTAGACGGTCCTATATCCATGACACTGGGACCATCCCACTGAAGTTTTTCTCCTACAACAGGTGCCATATCATATTGTGAATTCAAGTTATCATTAGATTGTTGGCTTTCCTCTACAATCACTTGTTTTTCTCAAACAAATCCTTGCACATGGAGAAAACAATAGTCTCCCAAAACTCTTCATCATCTGGAGTAGAAGGGTCCAAGAATAATGAGAATATTCAAGAATTACTTTTAAGCCTTCCTCGAGAGAAACTGTGGGATGGATTTTGTTTTTATTTATATCAAGGGTGTTGGGTTTCATCTGCATTCTGTCATGGCGTCATATACTTTCAAATAAATTTTCAAGCTCGAGACACCGACATTATACCAGCTTCCATCCCAAAATCAGGTACCACATGGCTAAAAGCTCTCATTTTTACCATTGTAAATCGTTCTCGATATGCTTTAGCAGAAAGTCCCTTGCTTATCAGCAATCCACACGAGCTCGTATCTTTACTTGACAGAGATTTCATTAAAAATCAATCATCTATTGATAACCTTTATAGCCCAAGGATATTGTGCAACCATGTCCTGTAAGCTTTGTTACCACATTCTGTTGTGACTTGTAATTCTCATATTGTTTACACTTGTAGAAACCCTTTGGACCAACTTGTCTCTTATTAGCATTTTCTGCTCGCACTTTATCCGGAGCAAACAACCATGAAGTTGTTTCCACTAGAAAAAAACTTTTGAAATGGCTTGTCAAGGAGTTCAAGGTTATGGCCCTTTTTGGGAACATGTGTTGGGCTACTGGAAGGCCAACTTAGAACAACCGGGCAAGATATTATTCTTAAAATATGAAGATCTAAAAGAGGACGTCAACTTCAAATTAAGAGATTGGCTGAATTTTTAGGATGTCCTATTTCTGTCGATGAAGAGAGCCGAGGAGTAATAGA
The DNA here is from genome assembly GCA_035582765.1 of Acer negundo. Lineage (NCBI taxonomy): Eukaryota > Viridiplantae > Streptophyta > Magnoliopsida > Sapindales > Sapindaceae > Acer > Acer negundo. The sequence continues at coordinate 13,249,890 of CM069235.1, forward strand.
AGAGATATCAAAGTTGTGTAGTTTTGATCACTTGAAAAATTTGGAGGTGAACAAGTACGGTAAACATCCAGTTGGGCATGCAAATAGTATCTACTTTAGAAAAGGCAAGGTGGGAGATTCGCAAAATTATTTAACCTCTTCTATGTCAGATCATTTGGAGAAATTAATATAAGATAAATTGAATGGATCTGGTTTGACCTTCAAAAAATCATAAAATCTCCGGAAAAGTGTTGTGTAAAAGATGATCATCATGCTTTTTATCTCTGTTTGTTTCATGCAATTGTATGTACCTAATTGCTTTTACATCTGTTTCATATTTATGGTTTATTTTGTTTGCTTGTTTTTTTGTTTTGTTTTTCTTTTGGAAAATAAATAAAGCTCAGCGGATGTTGCTGTATGTTTTACACAACAAAATATTTATAATATTTAAGCTCATTGTTGGTTTCACATTGCAAACAACAAACACGTACATAATCCAAGCACTTAAACTCAATCAACTATCAATTACAATTTACAACTAACACAGAAGTTTCAGGTTGGAATTATGAGAGGTACTGTACAAAATAGAAAGCCTAATTTTAAATTTTGGTCATGGCTTTCAAAACTAAATGGGTGTAGTGAGTAGTTTTTTTTTTTTTGGGTGTCAATAAAGTTAATCATAATTTTTTTCTTGTAATATATGGTAAAGTTTGTGCTCTGTTTTGAACTTGTGAGCTGAAAAATACCACATCTGACCGATTCAAATTTTATAACTCTTGATGATGTGGCCAAAGTAGAAGACAATGTTGATCATGATAGTACAGCCGTACATGTCAGATATCAAAGAAAGAGAGAGAGAGAGTTTATTAAGGAGGGTGTATTCAATTAGGATTGTTGAGGTCATTTAAAGATATTATAAATCATAGTGTATTTAATTCAGACATTTAAAGACTTTAAAAGAGTCTATATTAATCCAATAGTATTCAATTCACATTTTTATGGACTTTTAAAGAATCCTTCCAAATCCAGACGTATTGAATTGAGACTTTAAAAATATCTACAGGAATCAATGTGCATTCAATTATGACTAGATTTTAAAGGATTTTTTTTATGTCATGGATTTTGATGGATTTTGATGGACTTGATAGTAAGAGATATAAATATCAAATGTCATAACATATTAAACATTTTCCAAAAGATTTTGGTTGACTTTACTCTCTCTCTTTCTCTAAACATAAACATATAAACAATTTGATGACGTGACTTTTTTTTTTTAAGCTAAAAAAAAAAATTTAAAATTTAAAACTCAATACTTTAAAAAAAAATATATCTGACATGAATTGTTTTTTTTTTTTTGTTTGTATTTTTTTAACCTTTGTATTGGGATATATATATATCTATATATATATATGAACACCGTGAAAAAACGAATAGCCAAATTGATATTCATTCTCTTTTCATTTCACTTTTATTTTGACCATTTAAAAAGTATTTTCAATGGTACATTGATACACGATGGTTGTGTATCATTCGATGCTACACTATGGTTTTTAAGATTATTCTTCAAGACAATTGTCCCTCCGTAGATACCGGTGTAATTGACGAAAATCTATATTCAGAGATTTTTATTAGTATTGTAAATTGTATTAATGGATCATATTAGTTGAATGTATATATTGTGTTAATGGACCATATAGTGGTATAATTTTCCATCTATAATAGAAGTCAGAGAAACAAATCCATGAAAGTCCATGGATGTCTAAATATATCTATAAAAGTCTGAGATGGATGTCTAAACAAATCCATAAAAGTTTGAGATAGATGTCTAAACAAATTAATGAAAGTTCATGTGGATTTATAAAAGTCCGTAGACATCCATGAAAATCTGTCACTTAAAAAATGTCTTTAAATGTCCACAAGATCCTAATTGAATACACCCTCCTTAGATCATAGCAATGCAAAATGAAGGAAATATCATATGTGCATGATTTGATGATAATCGATCATGATTATTTGAGCCGAGAAGAAGTGAAAAGAAGCAACATTTTTATGTTTTGAGAGAGAGAGAGAGAGAGAGAGTAAAGTCCACTAAAATCTTTAGGGAGAAGGCCGGATATGTTATGACATTTGATATTTATATCTCTCACCATCAAGTTCACCAAAATCCATCAAAATGCATAACCTTAGAAAATCCTTTAAAATCTAGTACTAATTGAATACAACTTGATTCTTGTAGACATTTTTAAAGTCTCAATTTAATACACCCAGATTTGGAAGGATTCGTTAAAAGTTCATAGAAATCTGAATTGAATATCACTGGATTATTATAGACTCTTTTAAAGTTTTTAAATGTCCGAATTAAATACACTGAGATTTATAATGTCTTTAAATGTCTTCAAGAATCCTAATTGAATATACCTCCATTAATTAAGTCTTGAAGGCGAAAAGTATTATAAGTCTTAGGAGGATGTATTCAATTAGGATTCTTGAGGACATTTAAAGATATTTTTTAAATGACAGATTTTTATGGATTTCTACGGACTTTTATAAATCCAAATGGACTTTCATTGATTTGTTTAAACATCTATCTCAGACTTTTATGGATTTGTTTAGATATCTATCTCAAACTTTTATAGATTTGTTTAAACATCCATGAACTTTCAAGGATTTATTATCTCTGACTTCTATTATAGATGAAGAATTATACCACTATATGGCCCAATAACATAATCTATACACTTAACCAATATGATCCATTAATACAATTTGCAGTCCTAACAACAATCATATCTCTGCTTTCTTCATTTTCTCTTCTATTACTTTTCGTCTCTTTAATCAGTTATTTCCCTTTCCAATTCTCCATTTGGACTTTGCTTATGACTTCCTTATAATTTTTTTTTGTCATATATTATGTTTCAATAAAAGAAACGTATCACGTTATCTATATAATAATTTAATAAAATACGTCTATGCATCCATTTATGAATTTAATTAAAAACCATGTATGGATTTTTGCCTGAATGTTTCATCGAAGGTTATGATTGTATCTACTAATTTTGCTCATAATTTTTATTTTATATATTAACCAGAACACTTATTATTTTATTTTCAGTACATGTTTTCAAATTTCTCTATAAATTCGTATGAAAGAGAGCTAAAACGAGACATGTATCCATGTGTTTGGTAATAAATTTTACTGTTATTTACATAATGACTAAAACAAACATAAAATGGAAATTTGTTATATTTTACTTGGTTTTCAAACCAAACCAAGATTTCCTTAAAATATCTAAAATGTAATATTAGATACGGGTTTTCAAACCAAACCAATATCTCCTTTTAAATATTTAAAATGTAATATTATATACAAGAAAATATGTTTTTAACTAAAGCTAATAAAGAATTAAAACACAAGAAAAATATGCTTTTTACAAAATAAAGACTTCAACCGTACAATAAAAGGTTGTTTATATATATTTATATATATGGCTCATTCTTGAGTGCAATGACACCATACAATTTTAAAAAATAATATGTGATCACATATGATTACAATTGATCATAAATATATATAATGTTATCGCATATGAATTGCACGTGATCACACAATTAAATTATTGTGATCACATGTTAGAACATATAATCACATATTAGCTGATGTGGTTGTACCATAGAAGACATGATCACAGTCAAAAAAATTTCGTTACATACTATAACGTTGCACACAAGGGCTTTCCTATATATATATATATATTAATGTTCAAGTCAGTGCGCACTGATATAACTTCATCAGTGCGTTGGATGTGGACCATTAAATTTACATACTTTGACTCAAAGTGTGTGCACTTGTCAAAACTTCTCCATAATCAGTAGTCCACATATATTGATACTGATGTATTTATATCAGATTATCAATGTGCACTGAACAAAACAGAACCGTATATATATATATATATATATATTTATTTATTTATTCATAAAACAAAACAAATAAAGACTTATGTAGTATTACATAACAAATAATAAATAGTCATTACCTATAAAGAGTCAAGCAATTTTATCTATATGCATAAGCATTTTTTTTTTCTTTATACATATAAAACTATAACATAATGATTCATGCAGTTTTTTTTTTTTTTGGTTTCTTTATGCACTATAAAACAATTACAAGGCATTATTCATACAGTCCTAATAAAAATTCCTCAACCAAAATCTAACAATATTCTTAGTTTTTTTTTTTTTTTTTTTTTTTTTTTCTTTGAGTCGGTTAAAATTTCAGAACAAATCTATAATGAACGTGCTTCAAATAGAATTGATTTATATGGGATTAAACCTAAGATATAATTGTCTTTTAAATCAATAGGGATAATTTAGTCTTTAAAATGAATCATTAAATCTGACAAATTATTTTTTCATAATCGCTTTGCAAAAGTAACCCCCACCTACTTCTTAAAATTGCTATCAAATCAACCCAAATTCTCAAATAATCACTTTTGGAAATTTTACCAAACATTTTTTTTTTTTATGCCAAAATTATTAAATAATCAGATTTTAACTTCTCAAAAGTAATATCAAACAGGGCCTAAATAAGGTGGGTTGAAACTTGAAACCTTCCGGTGAATGACGATATTTTTGTCTATTCAGTCATTACTATTAGTTGGGACTTCCTATTTTAGTCCCTCTAATTTAACGTAATTCTATTTTAAGCCACTAGTTTGTAAAACTGTCATTTTTATTCCTTCTGTAATTGTTTTCGTTAAAAGTACCATCGCTGACATGGGCAAAAGGCAAAATGACCTTGCTGCCCTTGAATAGTGCTGAAACCTTTTAAAATACCACTATACCCTTAAATTTGTCTTATATGGGCATCATGGTAATTTTATATTTAATTAAATAAAATACAAAATTACAAATAAAACTAATTAAATTTGATTTATTAAAAATAATTAAAAATTAAAAAAATCAAACAAAAATTCATTCAAACCCTGAGTGCTAGTTTGGAAGAGTTTCTCTATTGGTTAAACGAGTTTTTTTTTTCTTTTTTTTCTTTTTTTTAAAGCTCTTTTAAAAAAAAATTTGTGACGTTTGGTTTTCGCTCAGTAGAACTTTTGGATAATTAAAAAAACTGTTTTACATCTACTTGAAATAGATCTTTTTGAGTTTTTTAATAACTCTAAAATGTCTAATATAACCCTATCATTTAAAATAGTTTTTGAATATTTTGGTAATCCTACCATTTAAAAAAGTTATTTCTAATTGGCAACCAAACGACCAACATCTTTCCATTAAAAGCTCTACTGCTAAAAGCTCTACTTAAAAAAGCTCTTTCAAACGAACTCAAATCAGATTTGTAGATTTGACCTAAATCTCCACCGGATCTCTTTATAAAAATTAAAATAAAAAACCCAAAAACAAAATCAAAATCATTAACATCAAACCAAAAAAAAAAAAAAACGAATTACAACACCAAACCTAGCCACTATACCAAACTCAAACCTAAATTCAAAATCAATCATAGTCATAGTCTCCACCTTGCAACAACCTGAAACCTAAATCGAAACCCAGAATTCGAAGCAATCTAAAACACAACCACCACCATTAATCACACATTGCTGAGGGATCCTCTCTGGATCTCCATGGCTGCAACACCCAAGACTGAATTGAATCCCAGTAATTCATCAATACCAAACCATAATCAAAAAACAAATTGAAAAATTGAAAAACAAAAGCGAAAACAAATTAAAAAAAAAAAAAAAAAAACCAATTCCAGGAACCAACATCATCAACACCACCATATCAACACCAAATCTCGACCCAGATTTGGACCACCATATCAAGAACCGGAACCACCACCAAACCTATATTCAGACCACAATCAACCACACATTGTCTTTGTTTCTCAAAGGACCCACCACCTAGGTCTTCATAGAGGAGAGTTTGAGATTCATAGATCTCCGCCAATGGAGATCTCCAACAAACAAAAGCTCAAGAAGAAGAAGAAAAAGAGAGAAAATCACATCTTTCTTGGAGGAGAGAGCAATTTGAATTCTAGGGATTTGGATTTCTAAGAGAAGGAATCTTGGAAGGAAGTGAAATGGGAGGTTGTGGTTGTGAATAATTGGTGATTATGGTATTAAATAAAAAGATGGTGAAGATGACTTGATTTTGAGACTTTTATTGGGGTTGGATTGGAGGAAGAAGAAGATGAAGTTAGTAGAGAAGGAGAAGAGTGTGATGAAACGATTTTGAGATTTTGATGGGATTGAAATGGGAGAGTTTTTTATTTTGTTTTTCTTAGTGTTTTTAATTTTTTTTTTTCCTTTTTTCACTGTGTTATTTTTTGTTCTTAATTTTTTTGATTTTAGTTTTTTTTTTCATTAATTTTTAGTGTTATTTATGATTTTAAAAAAATATTTTTTCACTTATTCAATTTTTTTAATTTTTTTAATTTTTTTATTGTTATATTTTTTAGTATTTTTTTTCTAGAAATTTTTTTTATATCTATTTTAATTTCAAATTTAATTAGTTTTATTTATTTTTAAATATCTATTTTTTTTGGAAAGATTTTATATATATATATATATATATATTGGTCCAAGGATGTGTGTTATTGTTCATATGTTGGCGTGTCTCAATTAAATCCTTCCAAATTGATTTTTTTTCTTTACATTTTTATTTATTTTTATTTTGAAATTTACCATTATACCCTCATTGCCTAGACAGAAGTCAATGAAATTCTAACGGAATTGGACCGTAGGGACTATAAACGAGATTGTTAATGAAGGTGTGGACTAAATATGATAATGAACAAACTAGAGGGACTGAAATCCGGATTACATCAAACTAGAGGGACTAAAATAGGAATATCCCTTATTAGTTTGAAATAAATTCACTAAATACCTTAGCACCATAAAAAAACTAAAATTTTAAGGATATTATTAAAAACTTCCCTCTAGTTTGAGGTATTAGCTGTTTTGGTCTCTAAGTTCAAAAAATGGTTATTTTGTCCAAATTGTTAGTATTAATAGTCATTTTTTTTCCCTATCCTCACGTTCCGTTAGTTTTTTCAATATTTTTGTCAGTCATGTGAGGGGGTATAATGGTAAATTAAGGGATAAAATTAATAAATATTGTTAAATTAAATATTTTTGAGAGACTCATGTGTTTCTCTCATCTCATCTATTTGTTGAGAAAAATTGAAAATTGAAATGGTAGAGATCCATGGCAATCGTTCTCTCTCTTCCCATCTCTTCTCTTTCATCTGTTTACCGATTAGATGTTGGAATGCCTTGCAGGACATAGCCACTATTGTTTCTTGGACGGATACAATTTGATAGCAATTGACCCTGAAGATCAAAAGAAGACTACCTTTACATGTCCATTCGGGACATTTGCCTATCGACGTATGCCTTTTAGCCTGTGTAATGCACCTGGTACTTTTCAACGGTGTATGACGTTAATCTTTTCGAATATGTTGAAGGGGATTATAGAAGTCTTTATGGATAATTTTTCAGTTATGAGAAGCTCATTCGACGATTATCTTCTCAACCTTATTTTAGTTTTGAAAAGGTGCAATGAAGCCAATCTTGTGTTGAATTAGGAGAAGAGTCTTTTTACGGTGTGTCAAGGGATAGTTTTAGGGCACATAATTTTTGAGAGAGGTATAGAGGTAGATAAGGCGAAAATCGATGTCATGAAGAGTTTGCAACCTCCTAAGACAATGAAGGAAATTCGTTCTTTCATAAGGTATGCTGGATTCTATGGAAGATTCATTTGGGATTTCTTAAAGATTTCGAGACCCTTGTGTCGGTTATTGCAAAAGGACATCGATTTTGACTTCAATGATCGGTGCCTAGAAGTGTTTGAGAAACTTAATGAATTATTAACTATGACAACAGTAATGAGGCCACCAAATTGGAGTCTACCTTTTGAGCTTATGTCTGATGCTTCAGACTATGTAGTAGGACCGGTGCTTGGTCAATAGATAGAGAAGATTCCCCATGCCATTTACTATGCTTCTTGTATGTTGAATGATGCTTAGCTCAACTACTCAACCACGAAAAAAGAATTGATAGCAGTTATATTTGCCTTATGAAGTTCATGTCATCAAGGCAAAGATAGTTGTATTTTTAGATCACATAGTGCTTCATTACCTTCTCCAAAAGAAAGAAGCTAAGCCACGGCTTATCCATTGGATCCTTTTGTTGCAAGAGTTTGATCTTGAAATACGAGACAAGAAGGGAGCAAAAATGTGGTTGTAGACCATTTGAGCAGATTGATGCACGAATCCAAGACTGATGAGGACTCACTATCACTGAGAGATGACTTCCTAGAAGAGCATTTATTGGTCATTGTAGATGAAGAGCCATGGTATGCTGAAATTGTCAACTTCTTGACAAATGACATCATACCCCATGTTTTAACTTATCAAGGAAAGAAGAGGTTCATATGGCAAGCAAGATAGTATTTATGGAATGACCCCTATTAGTTCAAACATGTGGCGGATCAGATTATCCAACGGTGCATTTCGGAAGGTAAACAGGGTGATGTTTTGAAGTTTTCCATGAGTTAAGTTACAGAGGCCATTTTAGTGCAAAGACGACGGCTATGAAGGTTTTTCAAGCCGGGTTCTTTTGACCCTCGATACTTAAAGATTTCTATCACTTTTGTATGACATGTGATAATAAATGCTAAAGGACAAGGAATATTGGAAAGAGAAATGAGATGCCTCAATCTATTGATATGGCAATAAAGATATTCGATTGTTGGGGGATAGACTTCATGGGACCATTCTCACCTTCAGAAGGCAACATCTACATTTTGGTGGAAGTGAACTATGTGTCCAAATATGTAGAAGCAAAAGCCACCAAAACAAATGATAGTAAAGCAGTTATCAAATTCGTGAAGGACTTTGTATTTACAAGATATGGAACCCTTGGTGCATCATCAGTGATGAAAGCAACCACTTTTGTAATAGAATATTTGCCACATTGTTGAAAAAGTACAATGTGAGGAACAAAGTGGCAACTCCTTATCATCCTTAAACCTATGGCCAAGTATAAGTGAGCAACCAGCACATAAAGCAAATCCTAGAGAAGACAGTTAAGCCAAATCGGCAAGATTGGTCATCAAAATTGAATGATGCGCTATGGGCATATATGATGGCTTTCAAGATTCCAATAAGCATGACACAATACCGGTTGATTTTTGGGAAAGCGTGTCATCTTCCGATGGAATTAGAGCACCATACACATTGGGCAATTCGGTTGCTAAATTTTGACCTTGATCAAGCGGGAGAGAAAAGGAAATTACAATTCAATGAACTTGAGGAACTTTGAGATGAAGCTTATGAGAATGCAAAGCTTTACAAGGAAAGGTCAAAGAGGGTACATGACAAGATGATCATCCGAAAGGATTTACAATCGGGAATGTTGGTCCTTATTTTCAACTCACAGATGAGAATGTTTCTCGAAAAGTTAAAATTAAGATGGTTCGAACCATATCGAATCAAGAAAGTTTTCCCCTATGAAGCAATTGTGTTATAAGATTTAAGTAATGGGGATACTTTCAAGGTTAACGGATATCGAGTTAAGCCATACTTGCAAGGGATTGAAGAAGCAAGAGTGCTTGAGCAAGTTGAACTTACGGAGCCATAGAACTCCTATGCGTCTCACGGAGACGTTAATTGCAACGCTTGGTGTAACAATGTTCGCCAAAAAAAATAGTCATTTTGAAGTCAATTCCCCATCTAATGACCATTTTGATAGTGGTGACCCAAATTTATAGCCACCATTGTAATTATCCCTTTCTTTTACAAATGTATTAAGGGTGGCTCTAGTGACATCCAAAAATGTTCTCCCTACATCCAATTTTAATGAATTTATTTTAATTACTAAAATGCTCATACATTAAATTACTTAAAATTATAGTTATATTTTTACTAAATTACTTGAAGTTATATATATTGAGGTTTTGATATATTGTTATGAACAGAATTGGGTTTTTTCTTTTTCTTTTTCTTTTTCGTTTCCTCTTTTGGAAGGGTACCAAGAGTGAGATTTTTCAGAGATTTGGCAGTTAGACTGATGTAAAGGAGGATTACTTGCTAGCATTGATATATATCATCATTAGTGGATTGATGAATAAGATGTATTGAGCAGATCGAGCAGGAGTTTCTAAAAATTAGTGCTCGAAATCTCATTAATACATTAATTAATTGTTTTGCTGGGAGTGCTAGCTTATTAAAAGTAATATTTAATATAATATAAAAATCAAAATTTTAAATTGAGATAATTATCTAGGTGACCACTTAGTTATTCCCATACTCCCAAAATGGCTATTAGATGAGGGTTTCATTTCAAAATGGCTATTCCATCCAATTCCATACAATTCCATTAAATGAGTGGCATTTTGATAAATAATAAGATGACATTAATTTATTTTAGATTTTTTTTTTTTTTTTGAAATCAATTTTGCTTTTGTTTTTTTAAATAAATAATTATATTTAGTATGTGTACAGGTGTGTACCAAGGAAATATTTACCGCACGGCTAAATTATATATATATGTATATATATATAATTTTTTTTTCTCAGTACACACTAAGGGCTCATTTGGCACACTGTATTGGGTTGTATTTGACTGTATTGTATTGTATTGTATTGTATTGTATGGTAATGTATTATCATTAATACAAAGCTGTGTTTGATGATGCACTGTATTATATCATATTAAGTTATTTCTATGACTTTATTGAATTTTTTTTATATTAAAAAATATTTAATAATTAATTTTAAATATCCTTACCAGGAATAAATCAATAAATATTTTTATATAAAAAATGAATAAATATTTTGTTTAATTGAATTTTTTAATAAATAATATATATATAATAATTATTTCCTATATAATTTTGAAAATATTAAAAAAATATATTAACAACATAACACATATTTCAACAATATTCCATAAAAGAACAGTGTTTTTTCTAATACAATACAACTTAATACCACCAAATATATTACATTAGTTAATATGGTGTTTGTTGTATTAAGCAATTAAAATGTACTAAAATAATACAATACAGTGTTTGCACCAAACACTGTATTGTATTATTTTAGTACATTTTAATTGTCTAATACAATAGAATGCGACGCAATGGGGCCTAATATTATAAAGTCAACTCTTTAACTATCAATAATTATTTATTTATTTGTATTTAGTCAATATATTATAATACTTAATTAATGAATCATAAACCCTCTCACACTAATTTATTAAATTTGGTGTGTATTATGGAGAAAAATTTTGTGATTTTCTTCCTCAATGCATACGGAATTAATAACGTCAGTACAAGATATATGAGTCATTGATTAAGAATAAACAAAAATTATATAATTCTTGTAAAAGTATTTGTTTTTTTTTTTTTTTAATAATAAGATGACACCAATTCAACAATGGACTGCTCAATAATATGAAAAACATTATAAAATTTATGCATAACAATTATTTAAACTTGTAGTTAAAAAATATATATTTAAACTTGTAAACGTCTTAATTCTATAAGGTTAGAAGCCATAATATTATGTGTTTTTTTTTTACAATGAACAATAAAATATTTACATTTCATTAAATATAGATAAAATATCATTGTTTTATAATATTATAAAACCTTAGGGAATGTTTATGTAATTATACTTTTATATATTGAATTTATTTTAAAGGGCTACCCGGGCTACAGCACGATCGGCAAGCTATCTTTTTTGTCCGCCCCTATATGTGTATATATGTATAGGATATCTCAAACAAAATATTACATATTAATATATTTCAACTTTTAAACCCATTATATATGTTAAACCAATTATATATGTTGAATGATAATAATGTAAGACATTAACTATTTTTTTTTTTTTTTTCCTTTGGATACATATATTAAAAGTTCACTATGATAAACGATGTCAAAAATATTTTTGAATAATATTTAGTTATTTAAGCAAAAATAATTTATAATAGAAAAAGAAAACAGTCAAGATGAAAGGTAAAAACAAAAACAAAAAAAAAAAACAAAAAAACAAAAAACAAAAAACAAAAAAAAACTTTATCACCCAAAAAAAACTTTATCATCCATAAGTTAATATCAAAAATTATTATTGGTCAACATATATAATTGGTTTAAAAATTGAAGTATATTAATATGTAATATTTTGTTTGAGATATGCTATACGTATATACATATACTAAATATATTATTTGTTTCAAAAAACAAAAGCAAAAATTGATTTGTAAAAAAAATCTAAAATAAATTAATATCATTCCTTATTTACTAAAATGCTACTCATTTAACGGAATTGGATGGAACGGTCATAATTGTCACATTTTTAACCAAAAATGGTCCATTTCGAAAGGAGCAGCCTCGTAAATCGAAAATCTACCAAAGTTTGTCAAATCCTATGTAGCACGGATACGAATACGGATACGACATGATACGAGGATACGGTAAGTCTTCAAAAACTAGGATACAGATACGGCAAAATATGTCAATTAAAATAATATATATTTGTATTTAAAATATAATAATAATATATAAAAACATATTTGATAATTCATTCAAAATCAAAACATATTCAGAATCCAAATAAAATATGTCACATAACTACATAAGTCATAATAATGTAACATATTACAGGATCCAAATAAAACATGTCAAATAATTTGAACATATTACAAAATCCAAATAAAACATACGTCACATAGCCAAAACATATTACAAAATCCAAATAATACATTAAAAAAAATAACTCATAAAACATATTTTAAATTCCTAATTAACTTCATTATCATTATTCACATTGTTAAATGATCTAAATAATTCGGCATCTAACTCTAGTTTATCAAGAGAAAGATTTACAATCTCAATTATCCCGGTATTCTCTATGTCAATGGAATCAAAGAAAAAATTTCCTTACAATTTCATTTTAACCCCTAATATTTTGAAATTATAATTTTACCCCGTTTTATACTAAAATAATTATAATATTGCTCCAAACGTATCATTCAAGTATTCCCTAACACTATGTTTGGTAAGAGGGAGAGAGAATATGCGAGATGGATGAATTAAGAGGAAGAGAGAGTAGGATGGATGAAGAGGATAACATATATCCTTCATGTTGTTTGGTATTGAAAAGAGGGATGAATGGATGGATTGGTATTTAATTTATAAAATTACTGTATTGCCCTTTAAAAAATTGGAGGTTAGTATAAAATTGGAGGCCATTATAGTAATTCTCATCCAATCTTCTCTCCCTCCTCTCATCCACCATTAATTGGAAGGATCCAAAATGGTGGGCTCAAGAGGATTTGCTCTCCCTCCTCTCCTCCTCCTCCCTCTCTCATCCCTCCAACCAAACAAAGAATTTGATCTCTCTCTCCCTCCTTTTCTCCATCCAACCAAACACAGCCTAATGCTGTGTTTGTTTGGAGGGAAATATGGAGGGAGGGAGATGGTTGGAGGGAAAGGAGAAGGGAGGGAGAGCAAATCAGTTGATTGATTGGAGGGAGAAGTAGAGGGAGAGGAGAAGATGAGGGAGTGCTTCTCCATCTGGACCCACAAAAATGAATCCCCCCCAATTTGAGCGGATTCAAGGAAGGAAGGAGAGTGATGGGGGGCAAAGACAAAAAAGCCCTCCCTTTTTATACTACCCTCCAAATTTTTAAAGGTCAATATTGTAATTTAATAAATTAAATATCAATCCATCCATCCAACTCTCCTTTCAATACCAAACAATATGGAGGATTGATGTTATCCTCCCCATCCCTTCTACTCTCCCTCCCTCCTAATTCATCTATCCCTTATACTTTCCCTCCCTCCTACCAAACATAGCCTAAGTATTCTCAAAGTATCCGTAAGTATTCTCCGGTAAAACTTGTGAAAAAGTCGACGGATATGTCATTTGGCATATCGGATACATATCTTGGAGTATTCGGGGAGTATCCGAACCGGATACGAGTTCGATACGAGTTACCTCCATTAAATAGAGTGTTCGTGCTTTCTAGGTCAAATCCTAAAAATTGTAGAGATTTCGATCTGCTCATCTGTGAATCTTTTAATTCATTTTTTAGGTTTTCAATCGTCTCCTCTTTTTACATATTTTTAGATTTCTCTCTTTATCAATATCAAATGTGCAATTTGCTTTTACTGATTTGGATTTCTAGGGTTTTATTTATGTGTGACTGTGGCGTTAGGTGGAGTGGTAGCATTTCCATTTCCTCTACTCCTTGGTCGCTCGTCGGAACGGAGTTCGTCGTGGTTTCGTGAATTGTAAGTTTATTAGCAACCTTTTTTTTTAACTCCTAGGCGCTCGTCTCTAGATCTCGTCTCGGGCGTTCGTCGTCTACTCGCGTCGATCGGCATGGTCTCGCAGTCGCTTCGTCAATATCAGAGGTGATAGTCTTTATTTTTCTCTAATTCTGCCCTCGATGTGATTGTTGTACTTTTTTTTTCTTCTTCTGTTACATGAATACTATCCAGGAAAGGAGAACCTGGTTTATGAACCTTCAAATGATTGCGAGAGATTCTTCAAAGGTTTGTTTTACTTGATTCAACTTTACAGCTTCCATCTTTCATGGTTCAATTTTATAAAGTTTTCAATTGATTTTTTGTCTTCAATTCTTCGGAGGTTCTTTTGATTAGAGGTTCTTCAATTCTTCTTCAATTTTAGACATTCGTTTCATATTTTATTGATTACTTAATTAAAGGTTTGCAATCAATTGAATATTTACAGTTTTAATCATAGATATGGTTGATTTGGTGTCAATAGCAATTTCGGATTACATAGTGATTTTTTTTTTTTGAAGAATCATCAGATAATAATTTATAACTGAAATTTTGTATTTTGTTTTTTGTGCTTACTTGAAGGCCGAGCAATTTACCATTTATTTATTTATTTTCCTTATTTTGTTAAACGTAATAAAAATTCAGATTTCACTTCAAGATGTTTGTATAAGATTGTTTAACTGAAACTTCTATATTATATATTCTTCTTTTTATTTTCTTCATTTTGGAAATCTACAGAGTTTAATTACTTCAATTATGTTGTGGTTACTGTCTTACTGTTAGGATTGTGAGGAATATGTGAATAGCAATTATGTTGTATGTTACTGTCTTAATGTGGTGATGGGGTTGTGTAGGTTTTAGGCTTTTAGCTTGTTTGAGATTGAGAAGTGCAATTAGCTTTTTGCATGCTCTTTCTCTGCCTCTCTAATAATATATACGTTGGTTTGTGTCTTTGTGAGTGCCTTTTTATGAAAAAAAAAACACACTAAGAAAAAAGTGTTTGATAAAATGGCTCTGACAATTGAGTCAAAGAGAGAACTTGAAAGCTATGAAATAGTGATTTATATTTTGTAAACACCCTCTATCAGTGTATTCTAAATTCTATGCAGTAGTGTAAATTGTGGGGTTATACTCATTCAAAGTTTGACTGACATGAAGTTTGAGTATTACTTGACCTTCTCTTGGTCGCTCTAGGGTCAGGGTTTCTTGTTCTAAGATCCAACTATAGCTTTGTGGAAGCTTTTGAAGAAACCACCAAGTCTTCGACAAGATTCATGGTGTTCTTTTTCTCTCTGCATCTTCCTCCTTTATATTTTTCCGCTACTCTTTTTTAGTCAATTTTACTTTTTATTTTTTTTTTGCTTTATGTTCTTCACAGTTTTAAATTCAACTTTTCATTTTTGTTCGGTATAGTTTAGTTTTAGTTGTTTACTTTGATTGAGATGCTATTCTATTGGAAACTCTAGTCACTATGATGAGGTATGTTATCCTTCAAATCTCCTGCAGGATACATCAAGATGTTGGATTGCTTACGGCCTGATGATCCTCACCAAAATATCAAACTCTTAACACATTTGGGATTCATAAAGGTACCAAACAAGTAATCTAGAAGCTGAACAACCAGTATTGTCTCCTTTGTTGTTTATATTATATTTACTTGGTTTTTCTTAGTGTTAGGAATGGAGACTGCTGATAATAAGACATCGCAATAAAGATTGTATTTTGTTTGTTCATTAGAAATAATAATAATAATAAAAAAAAATGAAAGTGTTTGTTTTTAAACATCTCGTATGAACCATTTAGTCCATCACACAAGCAAGTTGTTTGTTGAGTAGTTAATTTATGAAAAGTAATGGACCATACGAATTCATATTAATTAGATTACTGTGAATTCAAGTTATATATCTTTCTTTCAACTCTCAAACTTATACTTACAAATAGAAGAATATTAGAAAGAAACACGTCGCCGTTACTATGAATGAAGAGTCAGAAAAAGAAACCTTTCATTATACATTTAATTTTAATTTTAAGACAGTTCAAGTTGTGACAACCACATCTATTTTTGAATGAAATTTGAGAAAATGAAACATACATTTTAATTTGTTAATGTGATTTGATTTAATGAATTTGTTAATTAATTATGTGTCTCATATTTATTGTCAGGAAATAGAGCTAGGGATATCGGCGAATGTGCATGGGATAGGGGGTGAAGAGGTGTTAGTTGAGGTCAGAGACGGGAGAGTTTTCTTGGCCTTCGGCCAAAGCTATGAATGTTATACAGGCAACTTTGCGATGCCTAAAAATGTGAATGTAAATCTTTATGAAATCCATTGTTCCATTCACAATGGGGTGCTATATGTCGTTGTGCCTAAAATCAAATGGCAGCCCAATGGATGGAAGTCTTGGTTTTGTAGGGATTCACATTCACATTTTCGGGCATTGCAAAGTTACCTACATAACATTCATGGTCCTGACCGAAGGTCAAAAACACTCTTCCATCTATGATCTCAACTAACACCTCTTCGCGCCCCATCCCATGCACATTCGTCGGCATTGCCAGCTTTGTTTCTTGCCATTTAATCTGAGATGACACATATTAATTAACAAATTCATTAAATCAAATCACATAGAATAACCATACTTCGTGAAGAATAACCACACATTTGATGGACCCTTTCTTGGTCTTCCTCTCTTAACGCCAATGATTGGAGTTTGTTTATCCATCTGCAAAAAGAAACACATATATTGAGTAACTAATTAAGCTGTAAAGTGTATATATATATATTGAGAAAGAACAAGAGAATTATATATTTTTAATCAATGATATTGAGCCCACATAAAATGATTTTTTTTTTTTTTGTTATTGACTTTACTCTTAATGGGAATTTTCTTCTGTTTTTAAAAACAGTGTTTACAACAACGCACAACAGTCCAAACTCCAAACTGCCAAAAATCCACAAAAAGTTAACAGAATGACGACGACACCATGATCAGCTGAGCTAAACAGTAAAAATGATAGAATTAAAAACCAGCCTCGATTACACTATCCACTAAAATCAACTTGTTTACACATGTAAGTCACGTTAAACCACTAAAATCTCTAAAGTGAACTTTACGACAACTCCAAGAAAGAGAGAACGAACCTTCCATGAGCAAAGATCTGCGGACTGATTGAGTAGGATGAGCAGTGAACACCAGATATGGATCTAGATTATACGAAGACGAAAAGACAGGAAAGTGGATTAGAAGAAACAGAGAGATAGAGATGTAGAAAAGTGGTGAGAAGAGAGTGTTATGTATAGAGAAGGCAGGTGAGACTCACAAGAGTACCAATACAATAACAATTTTTATTTTTATTTACAACTTCTCTAAATCAATCTGAATAGATATGGGTTTGCCTATTAATGTAATCCAGAAATATTTAAAGAAAAGAAGAATGAGGAAGAAGAAGAGAGTTAGGGGAAATATTTGTGGTAATTCTCGATACCCTCATTGAATTTGAAATTGGCCATATATAGCCTACACAACTGGAAAGCAAAACAACGGATTCACTAAACAGTAAAGCAAAAAGAATGGAATGTGGTTCTGAAGACATGCAGCACTTAAATGAATCTAACGGCACTTAAATCAACTAAACATGAGACTTGGAGACACTTGCAGCTTTGTACGTTCTTATCACCTATCAATCTATCACAGTTAAAGGCGAAACTTCTGAAGAGTTAAAACTTTAAACGCTTGAAAGTTGAAAGTCTTTTAATTTTTTATTTTTTCAAGGAGGAAAAGAGAAGAAAATATATACTGTTATAGATTCCAATTGGGGGCTCAAAATCAAATAGTTTACTCGTACACCTGGATTTCTTTTATTTGCTTTTTGTTTTTGTTTCTTTCTTTCTTTCTTTTTCAGGTTTATCCCCAAAAGGAGAAAATGAAATTTATTTTAGGTTTCAATAAATCAATTCGGGTTCTAATTGGATCCATTTAGATCAACCAATACAAATAATAGTTGGATAATTACTCTCAAAATTGTTATTTTTTTACGGATAAAATAATATTCGAACTTCTATCAAATAAAAAATGTACAACTAACACAATCAAGATTTTGATATGTTGTGCACACGACTTAAATTCACAATATCAATATATAAGTTTGAGGGAAAATACCGATAGATCAACCTCAATTTGTCAATGTAATAGATATTTTAACCATCAAATTTAAATTGAATTCAGTTCAATAGTGAATTCAAATTTTATGGACCATAAGGAAATTGCTAGAGCCACTTGTGAGTTGTGAGTGATACACTCGCTAAATCAGCACGTATCTTTCATATATATTTTTTGATTCAATTTTCATTAATGAAAGCTCTCGATTTTATTTTTAACTATTAAAATTGCCACTCAAATAGATATATATTTCTTATTTTTTAAATCCTCAATTCATATATTTTAATTAACACATCCTCCTGATCCATTAGTAATAGTATTGTGATTCATAATATTCTATTATCATAAGTTACTGGTTTATATGTTTAAATTGAGAATATATCATCGTCTAATGTTTTTTTTTTGGGTAAAATTGGACTGACTTAGAGGGAGAAAATATCACAAGCGGTCATATACTGAAAAACCCTAGGCAGTATCCATCCATATAATAATAATAATAATAAATAATAAAAATGAAAAAGTAACTAAAACCAGAAAAGCACAAAAGCCAAGGGAAACAATCTCAACAAAAAACAGTGACGTGTATGCCATAAAAAAAAATGAAACAAAAAACATCAAGAAAAACGAAAGGACTCCCGACCCATGCAATAATTGCCAACCAACAAAGAGCAAAAAGACGGGGTGTTAGACCACTAAGAATCGACCTCCAACCCCAAAGCATGTTTAGAAAGAGTTTCCGCAACCTGATTCCCCTCCCTAACGATATGAGAAACCTAAAACTCCATTTTCGATATCTGATAGATACAGCACTGCCAAACTTGTCTAATCCGCCAAGAAACCTGCTCGGAGCGAGAGGAGAGCAGCTGAACCACATAAGAAGAATCACTCTCAAGCCAGAGCCGATGCCACCCATTTTGCCAGGCAAAATTAATGGCCATCGAAGCTGCAAGAAGTTCGGCCTTAAACACTAACACTTGACCAAGAGGAATAGCAAAACAACCCTTCACAAAAGCTCTAAAATTACGGAAGACACCTCTACCACCCCGAGCACCTGGAGAACTCAAGACGGCACCATTAGTAATAACTTTGATCCAACCAGGAGCTGGAGGCGACTAAATCAGACTCTTGATAACCGGGGCCCGAGCTGGACGACCACGAAGATCAAAACGACGAACAATCAAAAGATCATCAATACAATTACGCATACACCCAATCTCTAACCGATTAGCATCAGACACCGCCCGCCAAACAAAAGACAAAATCCACAGCCTTACTCTCAAAAATCAACCGGTTACGGACAAACCACACACTCCAAACCACATCATGAATAGTTGTCTTCCATAAAACCCGCACATGATCACTAAATGAAACTGACATGGCCTGAGAGAAGAACGAACTCCATGAATCGGCTGAAATACGCCGCTGAAAAGTTGAAAAAACCACCTCCCGAAGAGCAGCCGCTAGAGGGCACCGGAGGAAAAGATGATCAGACAACTCACTACTAACCCCATAAGTACTGCACTAGAAAGCTAAGTGAAACCTATCCCTACACAAGCGATCCTTTATGGGGAGCCGATTCAACAAAAGATGCCAAGCCAAAGCTAAACGGGAAAGAGGGATAAAACGGCACCAAACATTCCTACACTAAGGAACCTAAGAAGAACCACGAATCATTCGGCAAGAAACCTACCCATCCTGAGAATAAGCCTACACCAAAGAATCTGCAACAGAAGAGATAGCAATCCTATCGATCTGAAAACAAAGATCCAGAAAATGGGCTAGAAAACTATCGTCAAGAACCCACCTGCCCTCATGGATAAAATCAGAAACCCTTGCCCTTAGAGGGCTAGCCAAATAATCAGGAATCCCCAAAAGCTCCACAATGGCAACCCCCAACCAATTGTCACGCTAAAAATCTCGCTGAGAATTCTCACCAATGAGCCCAATGTCTTCTTTAAAAAGATCTGAATAATGAAAACGAAAAGAAGGCTAAATCGACGAAGTGACATACCCCTGGTGAGATTTCTAAAGCTGTGTGAGATACCGTTCCCTTAGAAACGAAAAAGAAAAACCCTCAGATGTAATAAACTTCCAGGTGGGCTTCTTTAAAAGAGAATCATTTAGTAACCCAAGATCTTTCAAACCGAGACCACCTTGGGAATAAGGCCTACAACAACGATCCCAAGCAACCTGAATCAGTTTAGTCACCTCACATGAACATGTCCACAAAAAATTTCTCAACTTGCAATTAACCAACTGCATCAAAGAAGAAGGTCATTTGTAAATCATGAAAGAGTGCACAAAGGAGCCTGTAATGACCGATTTGATGAGAGTAGCACGACCTGCTAAAGAAAGGGATTTCCCTTTCCACTTAGAAAACTTAGACATGATTTTATCCGCGATAGGCTATAACACGGACTTCTTGGGCTTTCCTTGAAATAAAGGAACCCCTAAGTAAGAGAAAGGCAACTGACCAATCTGTATACCAACCAAAGACTGCAATCTACCAATCCGGGACGGGGAAACAAAGATCTAAAATAGATAAAAGACTTACCCCAATTAACCAGTTGACCTGAAATTTTACCATAAACCTCAAAAGCACGCATGGTATTCTTCAGATTTCGAACTGTGCCTCTGCAAAAAATCAAAACATCATATGCATAAAGTAAATGTGTAAGAGCAG
This sequence comes from Acer negundo, assembly GCA_035582765.1. NCBI lineage: Eukaryota > Viridiplantae > Streptophyta > Magnoliopsida > Sapindales > Sapindaceae > Acer > Acer negundo. The sequence continues at coordinate 13,271,047 of CM069235.1, forward strand.
AAAACCCCCTCGGAGAAGAAATTGGCAATATCTGAGAGAAATCCACCATCATCGACAGAAGCCTACTAAGGAAATCCTCCGTAATACCAAACAAAAGAGGGGATAGAGGGTCTCCCTGATGAACCCCTCTTGAACAATGAAAATAACTCCCTGAAGACCCATTGATCATCACTGAAAGCCTAGAGGATCTCAAAATGTTGCCAATCCAATCCATAAAAACTGAAGAAAACCCAAAAGCCTAAAGAACTCTACAAAGAAAAGACCAATCCAGAGTGTCGAAAGCTTTGCAGATATCTATCTTCATGGCCAAATTGCCCCCAAAACACTTCTTATGTAGCATATTCACACAGTCAGAAGCTAAAGCGATACAATCCTCAATGTGATGGTCCTGGATGAACCCAAACTGATGAGGGGAGACAATCCTAGTTGCAATCTAAGCCAACCGATCTGCCAAAATTTTGAAAGAGATTTTGAACAAGAAGTTACTAAGCATAATTGGACGAAACTGATCAACCGAAATCGAATCCTTCAGCTTCGGAAGAAGAACTATGAAACTGGAGTTTAAAACAAGAAATATAACCCTTGTACAAAAAAAGTACTGGACAGCAAAAACCACATCACTACCCACCACCTCTCAGCAACGCTGATAAAATCATCTATAAAAGCCATCTGGTCTAGTGGCAGAGACCGCATCCATAGCGAAAACTGCATCATGGATATCATCTGCCGAAGGAATGCCAATCAGGAATGCATTCTTCGCATTAGACACTAAATAAGGAATCACATCCTCCACTATCGAGAAATCTGTCTTAACCCGAGAAAGATCCGAAGAAAAGAGATCCGAATAAAAATCGATGATATAATCCTTGATAACCAAATGATCATTCGTAAGCACCCTATTAATCGAGAGAGATGACAAAGCATTACGGTACTGCCTACGTCTAACAGAGGCATGAAAGAAGAAGGAATTACGGTCACTATCTTGTAGCCACTTCACTCTTGACCGATCACGATAAAAAACAATCCTACCTACGTAACAAGACATTAAGCTCATGATGAACATGAGACTCGACCAGACCAAGAAAAGATCCTCAAAAAAACCCAGATTAGACATCTGAAGATGAATAGACTAAAGCTCTATCGATTTTCGAGTAATGTTGGAATTCAGATCCCCGAAAACCTCCCAATTCTAAGTCTTAAGAGCATTCTTCAACCTTTTCAGCTTACTGATACATACCCACAAAAGCGGTACTCCAAATACGATGAACTAAAGACATAAAATCTGGATGATCCAACCACATGCTTTGGAACCGAAAAGGCCTAGGACTAACTATCTCAATATCTGACAACTGAATCACCAACGGACAATGGTCTGAAAATCTACGCGGGAGAGACACACAAGAAATGTCCCACCAACAAGAAATACAATCCTCGAAAACCAAAGCTCTATCTAACCTCCTCTCAATTCTAGTGTGGGAATAACGACCCTTAGCCCAAGTGAAACGAGCACCCTGAGAGCGAACTCCAATCAAATCATAATCCTCAATAACTGACCTGAAATTCTCACAAGAGTTTCGAGCTGGAAAACGAAAACCCAAAGACTTATGAGCTCCCAAAACCCAATTGAAATCACCCACAACTAACCAAGAGAAAGATACCAAGCTGACCGAGTCCCGAAGAGACTACCAAAGCGATCTTCGGACAACCGCCGACATACTCGCATTAACGAAAGTGTAATAATGCATCTGAGAGTTAATCGTGAGCGAAAAAGTAAGCTGCTGCTCATGAAAAAAGACTATTTGAGCATTAGGAAAAGAATCACTAGCAAAGACCCAGATTGTTAGTAAAAGACCACCCCTATCATTTAAATCGATTAAATTAAGACCGAGAGAAGACCAAAAGCCAGAAGAGATGGAAGTAAAAACCACCCTACACTCAACAATACAAACCAAAGAAGGTTGGTGTAAACGACACAAATCTCTGAGAGCACCCCTCGTAGACCCGTTTCCAATACCGTGACAATTCCAGTAAAGGACTGTTAGGATTATGCTCAATAGCAAGAGTGTAATAATGTAATTGACAATCTTTTCATATTAATAAAGTGATTTTTGATTTAACAAATCTTATAGTATTTATAGTTTAATTATTATAATTGTCAAAGTAAATAATCATAAGGTCAAAAAACTATGAGATATAAAAAATGTTCGTACATTTGGATATGTATGAGGTAGACACAATTCTTTAGTTAGTCTTGAATATCGTTCACAAATTAAGATAAAGGTTGGGCATCTTTACCTTATTAAAGTTGTAGATTCTTTTGCTAGTATTTGAATGGGAACAAATGAGATATGATGAGTATAAAATCATCAAAGTGTTTTTGAGTAAAAGAATCTAGTGCACTAGGTGCATTGAACAGGATCACAATGAAATACTTTATCTAGAACCGTCGTTAGATAAAAGTTTTTCATTATGAGGACAATCAGAGAGTCTATCTAAATCCTGAGATAAATGATGGACTTATGGTTACAAGTGTTATCATTTAAGCTATCAATGAGTACGATTATATCGCATAGTCTATCCTCGATAGTTTGGTGGTATTCATTTGCTAATCAATAGAGGACTTCATTTATAGATATGGACATCGTGACTCCATTTATTAAATGAGAGTATAATATTATCATATGGATGTTTTGAGGTATTGGATATTAAATCTTAACGTTAAGTTTTTGATAGTGACTATTGAAATATGGCTTCTGGACAAGTCAAAATATTCAAGTTCAAAATTTGGTCATATGAGTAAATATGGTAACTAGGAGAGCTATATGCAATCTATGAGCTCTTGGCAATTACTGATATTATTCACGAGGATACACTATCTCCAATAAAATTGTCTAGGATTTGAATGAGAAACATTTACTTGTTCTATCTTTATTTAAGAGTACAATTTTAGCTCTTTAGTAGAATGAGCTAAAATTAATAGATCGGACCTAAGTGAATCATTTATTGATTATGATTGGGTTATGTCTATTGAAGTTTAAATTCAGATAGCCTACCAAGATCCCCAATCCACACGGATTTGCATGGATCACTTGATATATTCTACCGGACTAATTATGGGTCCATCTAGAATTATATTTAATATATTAAGAATATAATTTGCACATTATTTATTTAATGAGTTGTTAAATTATATTAATATATTAATGAAAGACATGTGGGTTTGTTTCTTTTAGTAAGAATTGGTCTAGTTCACATGTGAGCTTTTTAGTTAAAGTCTAATGGATTTAATAAAATGAAAAAACAATATATAAGCCCATATACATAGTTTGGGCGGCAAGGTTAATTTTATTAGCCTAAAATATTATTTTATTTTATTATTTAATTAAATAGGAATTAATTAATTAATTAATTATTTAATTAATTAAGAATCAAAATCTTTTTCTGACTAGGAAATATGTTTCTTTGTATTATACTATTGTTGGTAGTACAATAAATATTAAAGACTTTATTTGGTAAGTAGATAAATAAAAAGAATTTATTTATCTAGTCAAATTATGAAGCCTTTGATATAGTCACAAATACACTAAAAATTTGGATTATGGTTTGGAATTATAGAGAAATCTATCTAGGGTTAGGATTTAGGTCAAAAGGCAAAAATCCTATATGGTAGTAGATTTCAGCCACTAAGTAAAGATTTATATGGCAAGAAGATTTTTTAAATATTATTTTATATTGCATAGAGAATTCGGCCACTAAGAAATTATATATATTTAGGCAAGTTGAATTCTTGCATCACGATATATATATATATATATATATATAGGCAACTTGAATTCGTTCAGCACTATATGTGTATATATATATATATACTGAAATTTTCCTATGAGGATGTCCTGATAGAATTATATAAGGACATTGAATGTGAGCCACTCGTTTTACATACTTTGACTTGGTATGTTTTCACTTGTCAAATCACTTTTATAAATGAGTGGCTCACATTCAATATCCTGATAAAGTTATATAAAGATGCAATGATAGGAACGGGACCGTATATATATATATATATATATAGATATATATATTATTATATAGGCAATAAGAATGCCGCGCACGATATCTATACTTTTGTGCAAACAGTATTCGGTGCAATATATATATATATATATATATATTTATATGAAATTCACTAGAGAGATGTAGGTTTGAATAGGTTTCATCCCAATTTCTTCCAACTTCAAAATTTACGGATTACAAGAATGAAATGTACACTTGATATGATTTAACAATTGTATAGTATGAGTCAATAGATGTAAAAATCAATATACAAGAGATATAATCAATACATGATATGGAAGATAATCAAAAGTAAAGCGAAAATGAACATAAGTATTTTTACATGGTAAACCTCAAAGAGAAAACATCCACAGGTTGAATAACCACAACCACCGGCAAAACAATCCACTATATGAAAAGGACTTACACATTCAAGGCTATCAACAAATGATATTCACCCTAAGCTATCAACTCCTAATCTACCCTCAAGGCCTAGTGAACCACCTAGTCTACTCTCTATCCAAGATGTGTCCTATACCTCTAGAGAGCAACTCCCTATCCAAATCTCTCAAGCCTCTAGGAAGATTTCCTTGCTTAGCAATCTAGATCACAAATGATCATAGTCAAGCTTCCCTAGCTCAACCATCTGGAGTACCAAACTCATAGCTAAGACTTTTGCTTAGTTATCTGGATCATCTTGATCCTAACTAAATCTTCATGCTTGGCTATCCAGAACACTTTCCTAGCCAAGTCTTCTTGCTCAAATCAAGGCTTCACTCACTTTAACAAGAGACTTCAACCTTTCCATAAGGCAATGATCTAAGTGATGCAAATGATGCAAACGATGCAAACACAAAACAAAGAAAGCAAGATGATCAATCAAACTCTATGAACATGCTTAGATATATTCTAGGACATGCTTTCAACAAACAATCACAAATGTACCTAGAGATCAAGACATGTATATCAATAAGAACAAGATGAGAATATTCAATATATCACAAAAACCTTAGTTCTTAGATCATGAAATTAAACCTAGAAATTATCATAAAGCACATCACATATAACATTTCTAGAATCAATTTCAAGTTAAATCAAGTTTAGCAAATATATATTCAAGAGAAATCACAAAGCTAAAACTCAATTAACAAATGATCAAACATCCCTAGGATATGATCTAATATCATTCTTACCACAAATCATCTATCAAATAAGAAGATTAAAAGAAATGATCAAAGAGAAAATGACAAGAAGAAGTTTCACATACAAAGTTGCACATACAAAGTTGAAACTTGGACTGAAGAATAGCTTGCTGCAAACAATCACGAATTCATTTAACTCTGAAAATGCTTGGGTTTGTAGCTCTTTTCAAGACCAACAATTTTGGTTTTTGGATTACTCGATTTTGAGTTCATATGAAAGAGTTATGATCGAAATAAGAAAACTAAAATTGAAAGAAAATTTCTGATTTCATCTTTTTCAAATTTTCTACACTTAATGTTTGGAGGGAAGGAGGAGAGCTTTTGAAAGAATTCAATGAAGGGAAACACGGATCAACCACAGCTTGCCACATCACCTCCACGTGTGGGGCGCATGTGGCACACATGGGTAGAGAGGCTGCCTGGCCGTGTGATATACGTGGCTCACCAAGGTTGGCCTTTGGCCAATCTCGCTCCTCTTACGCACCTCTCTTGTTCTTCGACCATATTCGGGCCTCCGAACTCCGATTTCGAATCCATTTTTAAATTACGAATCATGACTCCCTCACGCACAACGATGACTATAAAACTTTGAAAAAATGTTGAGAATTCATCTCGAAAAATGACGACGAAGACAACTCAACGAATGAGAATGTAAAGTAGCGGATGTTTGGACTCGAAACCTAATGAATGAGTAGCCGAAATGACCGAGACTCAATAAGGAATCATATGAGATCAGTTTCAAGTCCAAAATACAATAAACATAAGCAAATAAACACAATTTCATACAAGTATGCCAAATTCAAGTGATAGTCACGAAACATGCAATTCTACAATTTTTATCTATATGAGACCAATGCATGAGCATATTTAAATGTGTGTGAATGTGTTATATCAAATGTTTGCACAACGATACAGGGACATATATAAATGAATTGTGTGTATGTGCGCTTACCCCTTGCAAGAGGAAGAAGAAACTTGATACCTTAGCATCCACGTGTGCGATGTTCCCCTTGAAGACGATATTTGCATAAGACGTCGCTTTTAACCTTTGAAGCTTCTTTTCACCAAGAACCACCTAAGCAACACTTATTACAAATATAGAGAGTTTTGCAATGGAATCAAACCAATAAAAATCAAAGATCTTACAATATATTTGTGCAAAGAGATTTTGAAAAACCCTAAGGCTTGCTAGAGAATATTTTTCTTTTGCTTGAAAAATAAAATCCATCTCTTAGACTAGTGTGAGAAATTTCGGCCATCAAGAGAAAGTGAAGAGAACATTTTTCTTTCGATAGTGCACTAGTAGCTTTTACATCAAAAGACTTTGTGCACAATTTCAAATAAGGTTCACGTGAGTTTCGATCAAAAGATTGATAACTCAAAAGTGACCGGAACGTTCTTTGTTATCTATTGGAAGTTTTTGTGACTAACGAAAAAAAAAAGGTTTTTGTTATCCATTTTCAGGTACTCAATTCAAAGAAAGGGAGACCACACTCCTAAGTGATCCACGTTCGTGATTGGATTGGAAGATCTTACGGATTACCATTGACGCAACGTCAATCGGATCATGCGACAAAGGTACGGTACTTTTGTTTATATGTTAATTTAATCAAGGGTTAAGGTTCATCTTTTAAAAGGTAAATTTTTTGTTATATACTAAACCTAATTTGTTGCATTCGCTGCACGTATAAACCCTTTTTTCCTACAATGACACTAATCATCGGAAACCCCTGAAGAAGTCTGTATCTTGGACTTTAGCTTAGTTAGCCTACGCGTAACCATTGTCGTCCTCTGAGATATACTACTAGCATCCAATCCTCTTACCTCAACTTGAGAAGCCCAAGAAGAACCAGCAATGAGACGGAGCTCAGCCTGAAGATTAGAGGTTGGAAGTCCAGAACTCTGAACAGAACCTGCCACCGAGGAAGGAATCTGAGAAGACCCATAACAGTCATTCCTAACCAGGTGAGTAGTATACGGAATCGAGGAAAGCTGAGAAGGTGCCACCGTAGTAGAAACCGTCTGAACCAACAAATCTATGACCGGAACAGCTTGGATAGGAACAGTAGAACAAACATCTGAAATCAATCCCGAAGTAATAGAGGATTCCAATATCGTTTCTGATCTCGAAAAGGAAGAAACTTGACCCGTCGACAAATCCAAACTTAATCAGATTCAATATCCAAAGAAGAGTCATTAACCGGGACAATTGTTGAGAACCCAGGAATTATTGAGATTTCATTAACACTCCTAGACTGCTGCTCACGCGAAACCGTCAAAGAAACAGAATTAGAAAAAATAGCCGAAGCAACTAGATCTAAAGAAACTACCACAGCATTAGACACTACCATCGTCTAATGTAGTTTAGTGGTAAAAGTATTTATTTAATCAATCAACCTCTTAGGTTCGAGTCACCGTGACCGTTTGTGATATATATATGTGTGTGTGTGTGTGTTGGGGGGTTAGAAATTTAAGAATTTTTGTTGTCCATTGATTGTTTGCAACTAATTCCGTAGAATCATATATTAACCTTTTCTTTAATACTTGCTTTTACATAAACAAAAAAAAAAAAAAAAATTATTAATAATTATTATATAACTAGCTAACTAGTTAGATTCTTTTAATCAATCCTTTTGCAAAAGTAACCATTCAAACACAAGTTTATGATCTTCATGATGTCGGCATATAATGGGGGTGGGTGGTGGTGGGGAATAATAGTACAAAAGAAACTTTAAACAGGAAAGTATATATATACACAATGTGATCAGCCTCCATTGCTTTTGTTGCCAAAGCTAAAGTTAAGTAGACAACAATCGGCTTGATTCCTCATCGATCATCTTTATTCCTCATCGAAATTATCCTGCACTGGTTGTGATTGGCTAATATGACACTCCAAGTTAAAGAATATTAAAAGCAAAGCAAGTACATGAGAAATATAAAGAGATTGATTCCTCTTTATTTATTTATTTTTTATGTCAAAACAGTCTTAGACAATGTTGAGATTGAGAGGGCCTCTGTGACAGACTGGGAAAAAAAAAGTGGGCAAAGTTGAGTTTATGAAATATGGAAACAAGGATGAATTAAGTAGGAAAATGTGATGTTAATTGCTCACCAAGATTAGATCAGCAGCAGGTAAAAAATCCACCTGGTGAGTAACATAAAACACTGTCTTCGACCTCAAAATCCCCAACAAAACCTCCTGTCATACAAAGATAATTTTAATAAGTACAATTTTTTTAAAACTAAAAGAAGATAGAAAACATCCAATAAGTAGCAGAGTGCAGTGGAATTACTTGAATGTTAATTCCAGTAACGTTATTGAGATTTAATCTCCCAACAAAATAGCCATAACCTTGTATTCCAAATCATTTTTATAGCGGTTGATACTGACAAGTGGAGGAATTAAAACCAGAGATATTAAGGGCCTGTCCTATAAGCGATTTTCATTTGTTGTTTTTCAAAATAAAAATGAAAATGAAAACAGTGTTTTTGGTTTCAATTTCGAAATCCGAAAATGCGTCTAGTAGGTTAACTGAAAAATATCAAAATTTATAACATCAATTTCAATTTTTATTTTTATTTTTACATTAACTTGAAATTATAGAACAATTTAATTAAATATTTAGCAATTTAATTTTTGTTTAACAAACCCTAACATCAATTTATATGTTAATTCTCTACTTCTTGATTACCACTTTTTTTGGATCTCCAAATGCTTCAATTTTTATATTAAATGCCACAAATTCATCACAAAATGAGGCTGTAATTATATACATAGTCTTGTTTTGCCATTGAATCAATATCGAAAAACAATGGAGAGAGTGAGGCTTGAGAAGATTTCAATATTTGCAACTCAAGAGTAATCTAAAGAAGAGCAGACAACAATAATATTGAAACCAATACCCAAAAAATAATGAAACCAATAATTAGTACCAATAATTCTTATATATTAAATTTATTTATATTTTTTCATTATATATAATTATTGAAGTTAATAATTATATATTTAAATATAAATAATATATATATATATATAAGCCCAACCTAATGATTGGGAGATAGTGGGAACCCAATTCTAATCATTGAACAAGACCTAAATGGAGTTTTAGACATGCTGTGGGTCCTAATCCGACCTGTTCCCATCCCTAATTCTACTGTATATCACCCCAAATTATTTCAATAAGCAATCACATATATTATCTTTATATATGTCATATGGATTTAGCTAACTGTAAGTCCACATTCTTTGACAAAAAAAAAATTGTATCACGAACTACTCAGCGCTGGTCCTGACATCTCAAGGATCTAGGGTAAAAATGTATATTTTATTGTTATTGGACCCAGTTTTTAAAAAATTACTAACTTTTGGACCCTTTTAAACTAAAATCTAAGAACATTTTTAGATATTTTTGTATGGGCCCAAGGCGGGTGCACCTCTTGCACAGGCCCAGGGCCGGCTCTAGAACCACTGTCCTTCACAAATTACAGTTCGACAATTAATGATCTTCCTAACTCCCCAGCGCATCATCCCTAATTATTGACCGAGTTTCAGGTCTAGGCATGCCGATCGGCTCCTGATCTGACCGGTTACCATCCCTAATTCTACTATATATATATATATATATATATCACCCCAAATTATTTCAATAAGCAATCACATATATTATCTTTATATATGTCATATGGATTTATTAGCTAACCGTAAGTCCACATGCTTTGACAGAAAAAAAAATAATAATAATAAAATAAAATTGTAGCACGAACCCCTGTCCTTCACAAATCACAGTTCAACAATTATTGATCTTCCTAACTCCCCAACGTCATCATCGTTACGTCATCCTCGTAATATTATGGTTTATCGTGGGATGTCAATATGATGGGGTCTCGTATACACTCCGTGGGGTCCTTCACAAATCACAATTCAACAATTATTAATCTTCCTAACTCCATAGCGTCATTATCGTTACGTCATCCTTGTAATATCAAATTATCAATATGATAGGATAGGGTCGTATGCACTTGTGGGGTCCTTTACAAATGACTAATTCAACAATTATTGATCTTCCTAACTCCATAGCGTCATCATCGTTACGTCATCCTTGTAATATCAATCGTATGCACTCTGTGGGGTCCTTCACAAATCACCAATTCAACAATTTTGATCTTCCTAACACCTAACTCCTAACTCCATAGCGACATCATCGTTACGTCATCCTTGTAATATTAAAGTTTATTGTGGGATACCAATATGATGGGGTATCGTTCCTCTCGTATGCACTCTGTGGGGTCCTTCACAATTTTGCAAGGGATTATTTTTTTATTTTTTTTTTTTAAACTATGGATATTTTCATGTGTTGTGGGCAGAACAAAATAAATTTCAGCTTATGTAAAAATATTGAAGGTCTAAATTTTTTGATGGGTAAAGAAAAATAAATATTGGTTTATGTAAAACTATTGTCAATATCTTTAAAATATCACCTTTAGGGGCGTAGTTCAGTCAGTAGATGGATGGGTTTAGAATTTAGATAAATGACTCTCAGATCAACGGTTCAAATCCTATAAATGATAAAAACTTATAAAAAATATCTTTAAAATCTTGAAAACATGAAAGCATATTTTTTACATCGATCCTCTTAAAAATTAAAATATAAAATATATAGGAAATATTTCTGCTAAAATATTGATATTTCCTTTCTTACCGGCATGCATTGTAATTGGTGACCTTGGAAAGAAAAAATGCATTTACATATAAGCCTTGATATCACTGTTTTATAGTTGTCACGAGTTGTCCTATAAACTATTTTGACTTTTGAGATTGAGCTTGACTTTTAGTAATGTGATTTTTGTGTCTAGAAATTTTAATTGTTACTCATTGTTTAGTAAAACTGGCTTTATCCGGTAGTCAGGATCAGTTCTGGACCTCTGGTTGGAGGATTACCCTCATTGTATTGCTAGGTTATTGTTAGCTGATTGTCATGGTAGTGTGTATGGTTTGGTTTGTTTAAATTAAGACTGCAGTTTTTCAACCAAAAAAAAAAAATTGTACTGCAATATTAAATGTGAAAATTGAGTGACAGCAAAAACTAATTTAATGGTTTAAAGTAGGGGTGGGCACAAAAACTGGAACCGAACCGAACCGAACCGAAAAAGGGTGTTTGGTTCAGTTTTATACTTAAGTTCGGTTCAATTCGGTTCGAACCGAATGAACCGTATTAAATTCGGTTCCGATTCGGTTTTGAGTCTTCAAAACCGAACCGAACCGAATGAACCGACATCTAAATAAAAAAACCTAGATATTTTTAACTCTCAGACCTAACATCTCTAATTCTCTATTCTCTCACAAGCAACCGCTTCTCTCTCTTTCTCTCTATCTCTCTATCTCAGTCACAAGGTCCCTCTCTCACTTTCGCCGCTTCATCAACTGGTCAGCCCACCGGAAATCTTTCTTCGGCGGTTCCGCCTGCACTCGTCAAGGTATTTCTTCTCTTGCCGTATTCTGATCTTCTTTTTTTCTCTAACTCATTAAGGCTCTGATCTTCTGTTTCTCATCAAGGTTTTCTTCTTTTGTAATTTGTCTTGTGTATTATGTTTTCATCTTCAGATCTTATTGTTATGTTTAGATGTTTTTGAGTTTATGTTAATTTGTTTGTTATTTTTTTGATTATTGGTGAAATGAGTTTAGTGTTTGGTTGCTGAAAAACAGGCAAAAATAGATGATCTGGTGTTTGTGTTGGTGATTTGGTGTAGGTGTGAATGTGTGATGATGATGAATTGATGGTGGTGGTGGTGGTGTTGGACCGATGGTGTTGGTTTGATGATGATGATGGTGGTGGATCGGTGGTTGTGGTGTTGATGTTGGTGGTTGATTCTGGAATTCATTAATTGTAAATTTGTAATTTGTTTAATTTTTTTAATTCATTAATTTATGTTTTAATAAATCATTAATGTTTATTTTTTATTTTTCTCTTTTTACCCCTGCAAATTAATTCCATTATGTGGTGAGATATGAAGCCCAATGGCTCAATTACAATTACAATTGTTAAAAAGTTAAAAAGAAATGAAGAAATAAAAAAAAAAAAAAAAAAAATTTAGAGGCCTAATAGGCCCAAAACCGAATTGAACCGACTCGAACCGAACCGAACCGAGAAAAGGGTGTTCGGTTCAATACGGTTTTGGCCAAAACCGAACCGAATCGAACCGCGCCCACCCCTAGTTTAAAGTTTCAAATCAAAAGTTAAATATATAACCCGCAACATGAGATTAATTTTGGGATACCACAATGACGAAAGAAAAGAAGAAAGAGTTTGGATAAGTATTGATATCACTATATATATATTTTTTATGAATAATATTAGACATCTCATATTTGTATTTTACATTGATCTCGATTAATAATATGATAATTTAATTCACATGATATCATGGGTGAACCCAATATGTTTTGCTAAAGTGGACTAAAATAAAACTATATTTATATAAAGTGAACTTCGATATTACTAGAAAATTTCATTAATTGAAAAACAAAAATACGTACACCTAGCTAGATAAATGGAAATAATGAGTCTTAACCTTGAAAATGCATATATTAAACAATGTTCATAACACACGGCCTATGCCTTGGTGGCCTAGAGTCTCTCTAAGACTCTCGCCACCAAGGGAATCCTGGCCTAGGTGTGTATAAGGAGGTTTTCCCACCATATGCTTGGGTCTTGTCCCACCTCGGTGTGGGTGTGCTCTCCTCTTTGTGGGAGCTGCGTTTCCAGCCTGTACTTATAGAGCTCACATCTCGCCGGTCTCGTTTGTTGTTGATGTAATAAAAAAAACAATGTTCATAAACTTTTAATAAGACAACATTATTTTTTATTCCTTTGAAAAAAATAAATGAAACGTAAATCAAAATAAGCATTATGGAATCTAAGCCAATGATATTAGCAATCTCTCTCTCAATATATATGATCATATAGTCGGTAAGAAAATCATCCTCCATCTTATTGCGAACCCGGCCCTGTCTATGACATTACATAGAGAACTTGATCCACTCTCACTAGATATTGATTATTATTTTTTTTCCCCAAAATATGAAAACATAGTCTTTTTTTGGCTTTGATGTATGGTTGTTTGATACTTTAATCTAAAATTATCAAACAATTAGGTTAAATCGTTACTTTATAAATTATAATATAACACTAGAAAAAACAAATTGTAATTGGAAAATAAATTTATTAAAAAAAACACAAAATTAAATCCAAAACTCTTATTAATTAGAAAAAAAAAAAATTTAACTAAAAAATACCTAGGATCAAGATTCGAACATAAATATTTTTATAATTGAGAATTTTGAGGGACTAAAATAATTATTAATTGGTAGAAGAGAGATAATTGGGATCTAGGATCCGAAAAGGAATTAGAATTTGGACATTACTCAAGAGAGAGAGAGAATATGTATCGGGATGTGTGTAAGAGAGAGAGGGAGAGAGAAAGAGTAGATATTGATATAAATATAAATTATTTAAAATGATTAATATTTTATCCAAAAAAAGAAATATTAAAAGATGTTTTGTCACCATATTTTCATCGATTACTACTTTCTTATATTTGATTAATCTTGTCATTTCACGTTTATTTTGTAAAGTTTTTCTTAACATATATCTTTAAACACACTTTCAAGATTATAAAATAAATTTAAAAAGAATTTATTCTCCATTAACACAAAAAGTGTTATTCTTTTTAGGAAGATAAAAAAACAGTATCCAAGATAATGTAAGAGTTGATGGGTCTTAAGAGAAATTTAAAAAAAGTGTGAATGTGACATTACATTATTTTGTGTTCGGAGACTATATTATAAAGTAAGAGTTGTTGGGTCTTGAGAGAAATTTTAAAAAAGTGTGAATGCGACATTAAATTATTTTGTCGTTGGAAACTATATCAAAAACAAAAGATACAATCATAATTCCACATGCACTTTCATAAATAATTGAAGTACTTTATAACAAAATGGCCTATATTAAATTTTTAACTTTAGATTATTGACATATAATATGCTTCTTGAACCTTTACAAGTTGGCTTGCTAACCCGTGATTGTATGAATAGAGTACGTATTTTGTTTTCTTATATGACTTGTTTTTTTGATAATATCTATTAATCCGAGATCAGGTATTTTTTTAAAAGCTTTCGTCATTGGTAGGATTTGAACCGTTGACCTGAGAATTATTTACCCAAACCCAAAGCTCGCCTATCCATTAGCTGAGCTACGCCTCTGTTGGCGTTATCTTATATGAATTAATGACATTGGTTTGTCTTGTATTTTGTTAATTTCTTGCACTTTTGATTATCAATCTAATATTCACTTTCCTTTTCTTTTTTTTCTTTTTTTTTTTCTCTTTTTTCTTTTTCTTTTCTTTTACGTGTTTAAGAAGAAAAACAACACTGCATTTGTTAGTTTCCAGATTTACGGCAACTAAATTTTTTTATTTTTTATTTTTTATTTTTTTAAAAAGAGTTTTGAAAAAACAAACTTTCCTTTTAAATCAATTATATTGTTTTATGCACGATATCTTGTACCTTTATGAAATTAAACAGTGCATTAAAGACTTTTAAATTAAATAATATAAAATTTAAAATACTTTAAAAATTTTAAATATTAATAATAACTAAATAATTTTATTTTAGAATAATAAAATTAGTTGTCATGAATATATTAAAATGTTAATATATAACAAATACTAATTGAAAGAACATAAATATAAAATTATTTATTTTTAGTTATGTACGAATATTTTAATTTAACACTCAAATTCAAATTCACATAAAAAAAATAATCAAACATTTGGTTTTTTGATATTTATATTTTTATTCACTTTTTAAAAGTTTTTTGTAAAATTCAACACTATTTTACCAAAGAAAAGAAAACAAACAAACTAAGGCAACCTTAATTTAATTCTTAAGTGGTTTTAAGTGGCAAAAACCAAAAAGTCCTTTAGTGTTTAAGCAACTAAGATGTATAATAATTTGCTAATAATGATTTGTGTCATTAAAGTATTAGGTTTTGGCTCGTATTCTCGAATGAACCCAATGTTAACCAAACGAGACTCAACTAATGTGAAACTTTCTAGAGACGTGGGATATGATTGGAAGTTGGATATGGTGTTTGAGGGAGCTTTGAAGACCAGAAGAATGGAAGAATGAAGCAAACTGATGTGGGTTGTGCTATGGCTTTGACAACAGTTTCCACAGCGGTATGGCGCTGTGTGGTTTTGACAGAGGTCCTTGTTCCAGAAGTTAGTGCTGTTGAAAGCGTTGTGGCTTTGACAACGACAATTACAGTGGTCGGGATCGTTTCAGCGTATGGATCGTGGTTTTTTGAGCGATGTAATTTTGAGTGACTATAACGACGTAAGGTGCGGCTGGCTAGCGTATGACCCGAACCTTAGTCAATCATAAGAATGCGTGGAATGGGAAATCTTCGATGGAAAGGGAAAATGTTCTTTTGGAAAGTTCTTGTGTTTGAAGGAAAAGAAATATTCTTTACATGAAAACTTGTCATAAAAGGAAATAGTATTTATGTGAAACAAGTAAGTCTTGTACATTTAGGAGTAGGATTTCTTTTTATCTTAAACTCCCTATAACTAGTATAAATAGACCTTATAATTAGGTTATTTTGTGTGGAGCAAAAGAACACCATGTAACATCAGAGAGAGTGGGTGAGATCTGGGACAGACCCCAGGGAATATCCGTGGAGGGATCCGGGAAATATTAGTGGATCAAGTTAGAGATCCGTGAGTGATATTCAGGGGAGACCTAGGGGATATTAGGGGGTTCTTGGTGAGAATCTTGTGAGCGTTATGAGATGAGAGTCATGATGTAGAGCTCGATTGTGAGCTTGGGGATTTAGTGAGACTTTATGGTTTGGGTTGAGGTGTGAGGGAGAATCCTGAAGTATATGGTTGTAACAATTTATCATATAGTGGAATTTTCTATGTCGTTCTGATGCCCCGTGGTTTTTTTTCCTTTATTTAGGGGTTTCCATGTATTTCTTGTGTTGTGTGATAGTTTATTCTCTCACATCCTATTGTTATGTTATATACATTAATTGCTATGAGTTATGGGTTAATATTTATCATTTCGCTTCCATGTTCATCGATTCAAATCCCCAACAATTGGTATCAGAGCCCTATGGTCTGGCGATGGCGGTTTCAAGTCTTTACAGGAGATCATATGAAGGACTTGGTGGTATTTGGATGATGATTCATGGTTGCCTAGTATGGTTGAGCAAAGAAGACACACCTTGAAAGCGGTTTCGAACTCGATAGGGTTTGATGAAAGAAAAATATTGATAAAGGAGAAGTTTGGCTTATGGTGGTAGGTACGAGTCATGGAAAATATAATAGGGGTTACATAAGGCGATAAAAAAAAAAAATTAAAAAAACAAAACAAAAAGGATCGCTCGAAGTCTCTGGTGTGGTGTAGGGTGGGGTGGGGTGGGGTGGGGTTTATCCGAAAAAGCACTCCCGATTTCTAGTAGCAAGTCTTTCACCAAGTATGTGATGTAAGGACAAAAGGTCTTTCACATGGTTTGGTGATGTAAGGACATGTTTATCTTTTTGGTAGTTTTCCCCACTGACCATGAAAGAAGATATGTTGCTGCTAGTGGTCTATAATTGTATATAAGACATTGGTCAGAAAGTGATACAATGTGTATGGTTGACAAGGATGTCGATGGTTGACGAACTTCTTGGTAATTTGACGTGAGGAGTTGCACCACAATTTCAGCAGGTTATTTCGACATGGTGCCGGAACAACAAACAAAAAATATAAATAAATCTTAGGATGGTTCGTTCCTAAATGGTTTTACCCTGTGTTGGGGTATGTTGATTCTCGGTATGGAGAATCGTGGCTCTTGACAAAGTTTTGAGAATTCAAGCCAAATGGGAGAATTGTTAGGTTTTTGCTCGTATTCTTGAATGAACCTAATGTCAACCAAACGAGACTCAACTGATGTGGATCTTCCTAGAGACGTGGGATACGTTTGGAAGTTGGATATGGTGTTTGAGGGAGGTTTGAAGACCACAAGAACGGAAGAATGAAGCAAACTGCTGTGGGTTGCGCTGTGGCTTTGACAGCAATTCCCACAATGGTATGGCGCTGTGTGGTTTTAACAGTGGTCCTTGTTCCAGAAGTTAGCGTTGTGGAAATCGATGTGGCTTTGACAATGGTCGGGATCTTTTCAGTGTATGGATCACAGTTTTCTGAGCGATGTAATTTCGAGTGACTGTAACGGTGTAGGGTGCGGTTGGCCATCATATGACCCGAACCTTAGTCAATCATAAGCATGTGTGAAACAGGAAATCTTCAGCGGAAAAAGAAAGTGTTCTTTTGGGAAGTTCTTGTGCTTGAAGGAAATGAAATACTCTTTACAAGAAAACTTGTCATAAAAGGAAATAGTATTTATGTGAAACAAGTAAGTCTTGTACGTTTATGAGTAGGATTTGTTTTTATCTTAAACTTAATATAACTAGTATAAATAGACCTTGTAATCAGGTTATTTTGTGTGGAGCAAAAGAACACCATATAACATTGAAGAGAGTGGGTGAGAACCGGGGAAGACCCTAGGGAAGACCGTATTTATGTGAAACAAGTAAGTCTTACGTTTAGGAATATGATTTCTTTTTATCTTAAACTCCCTGTAACTAGTATAAATAGACCTTGTAATTAGGTTATTTTGTGTGGAGCAAAAGAACACCATGTAACATCAGAAAGAGTGGGTGAGATCCAAGGAAGACTCTAGGGAATATCCATGGAGGGATCTGGGGATTATCAGTGGATCAAGTTAGAGATCTGTGGGTGATATTTAGGGGAGACCTAGGGGATATTGGGGGGTTCTTGGTGAGAATCTTGTGAGCGTTATGAGCCGAGAGTCATGATGTAGAGCTTGGTTGTGACTTTTCATGTATTTTCGAGACTTTATAGGTAATTTTCGAGACTTTTCAAGCATTTTCAAGACTTTTCATATATTTTTGAGACTTTACAGGTAATTTCCAAGAATTTTCAAGCATTTCTAAGACTTTTGGTAATTTCCGACACTTTCTGGGCAAAAATTAAATTTTTCGAGACATTTGGTCAATTCCAAGACTTTTCAAGCATTTCCGAGACCTTTGGTAATATCCGAGACTTTTTGGGTCTAAATGAAATTTTCCGAGACTTCTTTCTATACAAAATGAAAAGTCGCGAAAAATTTTATTTTTACCCAAAAAGTCTCAAAAATTACCAAAAGTCTCGGAAATAACCTTCAATTTTTTTTTCATCTTCTTATTGATCGACCTCCATTGATGGAGGATTTTGAAAAAAAAAATGGTGAAAAAGGTTAGTATGGAGGGTATTTTTGTCCATTCACAATAAAATGTGATATTTAAACTCAAGTTATTAAAATGATAATAGTCTTAAAATGCATCCACAAAAAGGTGCTATATAATTTTTGAACCCTAGCATCTATAATAATATAAAATTATCTTGACTAAAAGAGTTGGTAGGTCCTCAGAGAAATTAAATAAAATTAAGATTATGACATTAAATTATCCAGTCATTGGGATGTATATTCATCATTAGATACCATCATAATTCTTCGGTTGCACTTTTATATAATAATTGAAGTACTTTAATTTTTTAATTAAGAATCTTAATTCCAAATGGTTTATATATTAGGCCAAAAGTAATAAATAGCCTTTAAATTAATAAACCATTCAAAAGTGTCACATCTTAATAATTTATATATTTTTTTTTATTCAAAGAAATGAAAAATATATATATTTTAATTATCTTTATCGGTGTAATAGACCTCAATAGATGGATGTCTGCCCATCAATATGAAGTTCTGTTTTCAAATCTCTATAGTTGGAATCAAAGATGGAATGGAAGCCACTTCACTTGGAGGTTTGGAGCTGAATGTGGCCTATTCTAATAGTTGAAAAAAAAAATTGGAAAACGGTAAAAACATTAAAATGTAATTTCCGGTTTTTATTCATTAAAATTGAAAATATGTTTTATGTTTTTCTTTATTTCTTTCAAAAACATAGTTAATGAACATATTTTTTACTGTTTTTCTTTTTTACAAAAATTGAAAACACATTTTTAAAACGTTAATGAATATGTTGTAAACCACTCCCAAATTTTTTTTTATATATTTTTTTATAAATAGAATGTTTTTTTTTGGGTTGAAAGTATTATAAGTCTTGATAATCTCTCTCTCTTTGATCTCTGACCGTACTATCATGATCAACATTGTCTTCCACTTTGGCTACATCATTCAAGAGTTATAAAATTTGAATTAGTCAGATGTTGTATTTTTCAGCTCACAAGTTCAAAACACAGCACAAACTTGAGCATATATTACAACAAAATAATTATGAATAACTTTATTGACACCAAAAAAAAAACTACTTACTACACCCATTTAGTTTTGAAAGCCATGACTAAAATTTAAGATTAGGCTTTCTATTTTTTACGGTACATCTCATAATTCCAACCTGAAACTTCTTTGTTAAAGCATTTCTATCAGTATTTCTATTTATTATTAGCTCACTTCAAATTTAGCTCACTTCAAAAAAAAAAAAAAAATTAAAGAAATATGTATGTGTTTGTTGTTTGCAATGTGAAACCAACAATGAGCTTAAATATTATAAATATTTTGTTGTGTAAAACATATAGAAACATCCACTCAAGGTTACTGTGAGAGGTATTTTTGTCTGTCCACCATAATATATGACATTTAAATTCTAGTTATTATAACGGTGATAGTATTAAAATGTACCTTAAAAAAGTGTTATATAATTTTTGAACTGTAGCGTCTATAATAACATAAAATTATCTTGACTAAAAGAGTTGGTGGGTCCTTAGAGAAATTTAATTTATAATAACATAAAATTATCTTGACTAAAAGAGTTGGTGGGTCCTTAGAGAAATTAAATAAAATTATCCAGCAGCAGCTAGTAGCTCGGCCTTAGTCTTGGGCGGATCTCACACTTCAATACTAAATCATCCAAAAATTTATCCTAAATTTTAACTCAAATTTCAATCCAAATGATGTGACAAGTGAGTTGTCATCACCATACACAACATGAGATGACGTGGTTAATGAAAAAGCCACTTGCCACATCATTTGGGTTAAAAAAATTATCCTGTCATTGGGAAGTATACCCATCATTAGATACCGTCATAATTCTACAATTGCACTTTTATATAATAATTGAAGTACTTTAATTTTTTAATTAACAGTCTTAATTCCAAATGGTTTATATATTAGGCCAAATTGCCAAAAGGAAAAATAAATTAATAGTCTTTAAAATAACGAGTAATTGCACAAACCTCCCCTGAGTTTAAGCCTAATTGCAGCTAAATGGACCTCTTGCTTGAAATTACAAAAACCTCTCCCAGTATTGGTTGACTTCCGTTAAAATTAACTTTGACCAAAATTTTAGGATAAAATGACTGTAATGCCCCTATTTGTATTATTTTATAACCTAAAATAAATAATTAAATAAACATTATATAATAAAAATTTAAAATTTTATTAAAAATAATAAGAATAATGTTGTAATTTTTTAGACATTCATCACCATTTTCAGAGATATATTATATAAGAGTAATACTAGACGTTCTAAATTTTTTTCCGAAATTCTGTTTCAAATGATGTGACACTTGAGGTATCAATATCTTATAAATCATGAGATTATATGGTAACTAATATGATGGTGACACCTTATGTGCCATATCATTTGGAACAGAATTTGAATAAAAAATTGGGACGTCTAGCATTACTCATTATATAATATATAATAAAAATGTTAAGGATAATGTTGTTATTATTTTTTTCAGGTTAATTGCACATTATCCTCAACATTTTTATTATATACTATATAATATATCTCGTAAAATGGGTGATGGATATCTTAAAAAATAATAATAACATTATCCTCTTTATTTTTATTAAAATTGATTTTATTATATAATATTTATTTGATTATTTATTTTAGGTTTTAAAATAATACAAATAGGGGCATTAAAGTTATTTTACTCTAAAAGTTTGGTCAAACGTTAAGTTAATGGAAGTTAACCAATGCTAGGGGAGATTTGTGTAATTTTGAGCGAAAGATCTATTTAGCTGCAATTAGGCTTAAAATTAAGGGAGGTTTGTGAATTTACTCCTTAAATTAATAAACTATTCAGAAGTGTCACATCTTAATAATTTATATATTTTTTGTTCAAATAAATGATTTTGAATAAAATTGCCTGAAAAATATATTTACTTTTTAATTTTCTTTATCGGTGTAATTGACTTCAAATAAATTAATACGAAGTTTTGTTTTCAGATCTCTACGGTTGGAGTCAAAGATGGAATAGAAGCCACTTCACTTGGAGCTGGACGTGGCCTATTCTAATGGTTGAAAAAGTAGAAAACAAAAATGGAAAACAGTAAAAACATTAAAATGTCATTTCCGGTTTTTATTCAATAAAATTGAAAATATGTTTTATGTTTTTCTTTATTTCTTTCAAAAACATAGTTGATGAACATATTTTTCCTGTTTTTCCTTTTTACAAAATTGAAAACACATTTTTAAAACGTTAATGAATATGTCGAAAACCACTCCTGAATTTTATTTTTATTTTTTTGTTTTTATAAATGTATATGTTTTTTTGTTAAGAGGAGATGGTGTTTGCATGCTTAAATAATAAATTGAATAACAACAAAATATTTATATATGGTTTTTTTTTTTTTTTTTTTTTTTGAGAAAAAACCAAAAATATCCATCGGAAACATTAAACTTTCGTTTGTAACCACTTTTGAAAATTTAATTGTTAGTAACCATTTTTTTAAAAAAAATTCAATGTATGTCCATAAATTACAAAAGTACCCCTGAACTTAGTTTATTTTTAAAAAACCTAGAACCAAACTTGAAATCACGGCTAAAATCTAGAACCAAACTTGAAATCACGACTAAAAACTTGAAATCTTGACTAAAAACATGGAATTTTGAAACTTGAAATATTGAATAAATTGAAATGTTGAAACTTGAAATCTTGACTAAATTGAAATGTTGAAACTTGAAATATTTCCCTTCTTCTTCTTCCTCAAATTAGGTTTAGGTTTTTTTGTTTCTCTTTTTCCTGTAAACCACATCGCCGGGGGAGGGGGAGCTCCGACGGCGCTTTTGGACGGTCGTGAAGCCCAGGCGAAGCACGACGGCCCTGTTGCGAAGAGAGAAAGAGAGGTTCGTGGAGAGAGAGAGGACGCCGGCGATGATTGCAGAGGTTCGGTTTTGACGGGAACGACGCCGACGACGATTTGCAGAGGTTCAATTTTGACGGTGATGACACCGACGATGATTTTCACAGTTTGGATTTGACGAGGAGAGGAGAGAGAAAGAAAGAGAGAAAAAGAGAGAGAGTGTGTTTGAGGTTGGTTTTTATATGAGGGCATTCAAGTAATTTTTTAAAAAAGTGGTTGTTAACAATCAAATTTTCGTTTGTGGTTACAAACAAAATTTTCATATTGTATGTGGTAATTTCCAGCAATTTCCATTTTATTGTTGTTGTTGAAATATTACATAAATTTGAGGTTTTTTTGGGAGAGAAGGGACTCGAACCCACGAACTCATGGTGTCGGTGTTAGAGGTTTACCGTCAGACCAACCTCATCTCGTCAAATATATGTATGGTGTTAATGATTCTATTTGTCTCATTCATGGTAGAAAAGCTTGGGTGAAACGATACACTACACTAGATTCTGACGGTGGTTCAATTAAGGGAGTAACAAGTGCTCACCTAAAATATAAAAAAAGAAAAAAAAAATTGGGTGAACGTGTTTTAAAAATTATAATAAATGTATTGTTAAAAATAAAAATAAAAATTAAAAAAAAAAAAAAAATTAATGCTATTTCTCTTTCTTCTTCCCTCATTCACAGACAACAGTTTCTTTCCAAATTCCCATCCATTAAACACAAAGCACTCTGAACCATTATTGCTTGAGATATACAAAACATGTTAAAACTCTACAAATTTGAGATTTTCATACACCTCTTGTTTATTTTTTATTTGTCCAGAAAACAAAACAAAAAAGAGAGCAAATATTAAAGCAAAAAATGTTAAAGATGTGCATTTTAGTTTTAGGCGTGTGTTTGGGAGCACTGAGCAGAAGTCCTTAGTTTGGGTTTGGTTATCTACCGCAGTAGAAGAAATCAGAAGCACAAATGTGATAGAATACGCTCTCCAATAGGGTAATTATTTAAGAATTGCTGATATCGATAAAACCAAATGATATTTGAAATTGAATTATAAAGATAATTCAGTTAAATTCATCTGAGAGTGATATGAAGTGTGTTTTCATTTTTACCGGTCTTTTCTGATAACAACAAATTGCACGTCAGTTCATTCTCCGACTTATGATATAACTCGTAAACAATTTTGCTTCCGCACCGAATAATTCGAATTGTTGATGATGAATGGTATGAATTCAAATACTTTGATTTTTATTATTATTTATGATAATTAGAAAGATTGAAAAAAAAAAAAAAAATCTCTAATCGATCTCTCATGAACACACACTCACCATTCATTTACAGATCTCATCTGGATCCAATCTTTGGCTTCTTCTTTTTTTTTTTTTTTTTTTTTTTGCCGATTGTTGTCTTCAAATAGTTAAACAAACTAATAAATTAATTACCTAAATGAAACCGTGGTCACTGTAAAATGGCGGACTCGAAATGACGACGGTCACAGGAAGATGGCGAGACACGAAACGACAACGGTCACAAACTGGGCAAGTTGATGTCATAGCCAGAGATGTACTTTTGAGATGCAAAATTTTTTATTAAACTTTTGTATTCAATATTTTCTAAAATTTCTTTTTTAATAGATAAAAGAGCTAATCATTTAATATTATGTCACTTTAATCTTAAATAAATTTTTATCAATTTTAATTTTGAAAAGGTTGTTTTAGCTAAAGCAACTGTCACATATATTTGAAAAAGAATCAAATTTTCTTAAAAATTCAATGTTTCAATTATATTTTGTATTTTACTATCCAAAATTTCTCTTAAGATTTTTAATTTAAAAAATAAATCAATAATATATATATATTAGAACAGCTATCATGTTTTAAATACATTACACATTCAAGATAATATAAATAAAAATTTTAAAGAATATTGCAAACTTCATAGACGTGACTTGTAAACTGTAAGGACAAAAAATTAGAGGAAATGGTGGAAAGTATCACCTTTTCCAACTGATTTGGTGACTCTATGACCGGTTTAATAACTTAAGTTTAAAAGACACCTATTATGGTGAACTACCAAAATTGCCCTTAGATAATCATTTATGTTATTGTGTTTGTCTGGTTCTCTCTCCACACTTCCAACAAAAACGATAACGGGGTTAGTCTCTCTCTCTCTCTATCTCTCTCTCAATACAAATAGAAGTTCAAGATCAAAACAACTGGACGTGCTTCATTACAACAAGGTAATATTTCGTGTAAATACTTCTTTTCATTTGTTCACATTTTCATTGTGACAATTGTGGATCTCCGAGACTTTGTCACCTTTTTCCGAGCCTTTTTAAAAATCACTAATCGAGCATTTTCATGTCTTGTCCGAGCCTTTTCATGTCTTGTCCGAGCCTTTTCATGTCTTGTCCGAGCCTTTTTATGTCTGCTCCGAGCCTTTTCAAAAATCAGTAATTGAGCCTTTTGAAGTCTTCTCCGAGCTTTTTCATGTCTTGTCCGAGCCTTTGCAAGTCTTCTCCGAGCCTTTTGAAGTTTTGTCCGAGACTTTTATAAAATAACTATTCGAGCATTTTCAAGTCTTCTCCGAGCTTTTTCATGTCTTCTCCGAGACTTTTCAAAAATCACTAATCGAGCCTTTTCAAGTCTTCTCCGAGCTTTTTCATGTCTTCTCCGAGACTTTTCAAAAATCACTAATCGAGCCTTTTCAAGTCTTATCCGAGCTTTTTTATGTCTTGTTCGAGCCTTTTGAAGTCTTCTCCGAGACTTTTAAAAAATAACTATTCGAACATTTTCAAGTCTTCTCTGAGACTTTTCAAAATTCAGTAATCGAGCCTTTTCAAGTCTTCTCCGAGCCTTTTCAAGTCTTCTCCGAGCCTTTTCATGTCTTGTCCGAGCATTTTCAAGTCTTCTCCGAGACTTTTAAAAAATAACTATTCGAGCTTTTTCATGTCTTATCCGAGCCTTTGCAAGTCTTCTCCGAGCCTTTTGAAGTTTTGTCCGAGACTTTTAAAAAATAACTATTCGAGCATTTTCAAGTCTTCTCCGAGCTTTTTCATGTCTTCTCCGAGACTTTTCAAGTCTTCTCCGAGACTTTTAAAAAATAACTATTCGAGCTTTTTCATGTCTTGTCCGAGCCTTTGCAAGTCTTCTCCGAGCCTTTTGAAGTTTTGTCCGAGACTTATAAAAAATAACTATTCGAGCATTTTCAAGTCTTCTCCGAGCTTTTTCATGTCTTCTCCGAGACTTTTCAAGTCTTCTCCGAGACTTTTAAAAAATAACTATTCGAGCATTTTCAAGTCTTCTCCGAGCTTTTTCATGTCTTCTCCGAGACTTTTCAAAAATAACTAATCGAGACTTTTCATGTCTTCTCCGAGCCTTTTCATATCATCTCCGAGACTTTTCAAAAATTAGTAATCGAGCCTTTTCAAGTCTTCTCCGAGACGTTTCAAGTCATCTCCGAGACTTTTCAAATAATCACTAATCGAGCCTTGTTAGGTCTTCTCCGAGACTTTTTATTGAATTACTAATCGAGTCTTTTAAAGACTTTTTCGAGACCAAAAATGTCTTTTTCGAAACTTTCATGTATTCTTCGAGACTTTGCTAGTGTTCTCCGAGCCTTTTAAATATCCTCACCCGAGCCTTTGTAAATGTAATTTATGAAAATATTTTGTACTCCTGAGTTTTAATTAATAGTTTTGATTAATTTGACAGCATCATGAATCGGGTTAGAATAGTAATATCTTACAACGGTCAATGGGAGCAACTACCCGACGGAAGTCAGAGGTTTGTTGGATCCGATAACAAGGGAATGTATGTGTCAAAGAATATGACTTACGAAGAATTGGTGGCGATCGTGCATACCATTGTGAAGTATGATGTAAACAAATTCAATGTTGATCTGGCATCAGTATCAATCGTTCCTGGCAGTACATGTCGTACATTTATAAGAAATAACGATGATGTTCAGTTTATGCTAGGGGAAGATCGGGTGATCCCTCAAGTATGTGTAAGTCTAACTCAGAGGACACCTGGAGATGTGATAGGGAATGATATTCCTCCTCCTGAAAATACCCAACAATTTGGATCCTTTAGCGGTAGCAACCAACTATATCCCCAAAGGAGTTTCGCCGAAAGTGGGGAAAACATGTGTGGTGTCCCACCGGTAGCGGTTGACCAAGTAGTTGAACCTCAATTTGGCGATGTGTTTGGTTGTCGAATTGAGCAGTACAATGAGATGAACAATTACCCGAACCATGAGGTGGATAATGAGGCAAATAATGAACAGGTAGATGATCTAGAAAATGTGGATGAAGAGCGTACACAAATTCAAACACAAGGAAGACATGTACAAGGAGTTAGTTGCACTGTACCAAATATGCCTGGGACTTCCGAGGTCCGACATAATATAACTGTATCTGATTCTAATAATACGATAACGTGGGTTATTCTCGGAGCAGATTCATACTCGTTTGGTATTGGTAGAAGCAGCACCTTGGCAACGCAAGAACCTACATGCATGATTTATAAAGGTCAATTTTTCCCGAGTAAAAAGGATTTGAAGAGGCTAGTTGGCCTTTTTTCAATGCGGGAGAACTTTGAATGGAAGGTGAAAAGGTCTAATAAGACAACGTTACATCTAGTTTGCATCATTGACAAATGTACGTGGAAATTAAGAGCGGTGAGGAGAGATGAAGGGACTTACTTCCAAGTCAGAAGTTTTGTCAACCAGCACAGTTGTCCTTTGGAGGAGGTTCACCGTCGCCACCGACAAGCTAGTGTAGTCATAATCGGAGAAGTCATTACACCTAGACTTCAACAACATGATGGTCGTCTTATGCGTCCGAAGGACATAGTCGCCGATATGAAAACAATGTATGGCATCCAAGTCATGTACAGTAAGGCACATGATGCCTTGCAATATGCATTGTCCTTGACCTATGGAACGCATGAAGAAAGTTTCAAATTGTTACCATCGTTTGCGTACGTTTTGGAACAGCAAAATCCTGGCACAATCACCGACTTACAATGCGCAGACGATGATACATTTTTGTACTTTTTCATGTCGTTAGGGTCCTCAATTAGAGGTTTTCAGAGGTGTATGCGTCCTGTGATTGCAGTTGATGGTACCCATTTGAAGGGAAGATTCGGGGGTACAATGTTTGTTGCAACTGCACAAGATGGAAACGAACAGGTGTATCCAATTGCTTTTGGGTACGGTGACTCAGAAAACAACCTTTCATGGGAGTGGTTTTTGGAATGCTTGAGGGGTGCCCTTGGTCATATAGATGATATGGTTTTCATTTCCGATCGCCATGCAAGCATTGAAGCGGGGATTTCTAAAGTGTTCCCTTATGCAACCCATACGATATGTTGCTGGCATTTTGGTGAAAATATGAAGAAGCGATTCCACAGAAAGGATGTTGCCGACATAATGGATTCAGCAGCTAGGACGTACAGTGAATTCAATTATAACAGGCACATGGAGGAGTTACATAGGCTGCACAAGGGTGCATTCGAATATGCCATTGCTGCCGGTCCACACAAGTGGTCTCGCGTACACTGTCCCCAAAGAAGGTACAGGCTGATGACCACAAATGTTGCTGAGTGCATAAACTCATGCCTAAAATTCGCACGGCAACTGCCAATGATGACACTGGCGGAGTTCATTAGGAATATGCTACAAAAGTGGTTTCACGATCGTCATGCAGCTGCACGGTCCATGCGTCATCAACTGACCGACGCAGCACATCTTGTGATCCTAAAACGTGTCGAGAAGTGCAATTATATGACCGTAAATCCAGTTGACTGGAACATATTCTCCGTCAAATTGAAGGGAAACCAATGGACGGTTAACTTACACTTGAAGACTTGCACATGCAACAAATTCCAAATGGACCATTTCCCATGTTCTCATGCACTCGCAGCGGCAAGGTACATGAGATGTTACAGTTAACGATTTATATTATTTGGGTTCGTGAATCTCATTGTTTTCATTGTTGTAGGGAGCGAAACTTGGATTACACATCTCTGTGTGCGGACTACTACAAGAGAGAGACACTTATTGATGCATACTCGGTTCCTATTATGCCTGTTGGCCATCCTTCTTCATGGGTAGTGCCATCCGACATCGCATCTCGGGTGGTTTTAAATCCAAAGTCGAAGAGACAATCAGGTCGCCCGATGGAGGGTCGACATGCCTCGTCTTCGGAGAGGACAACCACACAGTCGTGTAGAAGATGTGGACAATCAGGACATAATAGCAGGCGATGCTCCAACCCACCGATGGTTAATGAAGGTCCCAGCATAAGTGTTCCCGATGAATACCGTCGCAAGTGCGGCATCTGTCATTCAATTGGACACAATAAACAAACGTGCCCTGAGAAAGACTCTACCGTGGAATGAATGGAGCCGTTGAGGAAGGCGATCAAACATAACAAGGCAGTACAAGAGGAACATGTCTCTAACTTGATGTCTTCCAACATCGTCCAGACGTTGGGAACCATGCTCGATACAGTTGTGTTATGAGACCGTTGGTTATTATGCTTTTTTATGTTGAACTATTATGATATATTTATTGGTTGTTCGTTTAATGCCATACTGTATCTTTTGTTATAGTGTCTACAATTCATTGTATTGTTTATGGATTTCAATATATCAAATGTGTGTTCAAGTGTTAATTGCAAACAACTAAATTTTTTTAAAAAATAATTTCATTTCATTACTCAAATGTTATGTACATCAACTAAATCACTAACTGGAAGACCAATCCTTTGAGTTACAAAAAACCTCCACAGCCATCTTCTCTCGGATGGTGCCCATTTCATTTTCTGACCAGTCGAACGTATCCCTGTTCGCTGCCAGGTACTCTATCAATCTCAAAGTATGGGCACCACAGTTACCACTGCAAGTCACCACAAAAACAACCGTTAGAATTGAATGTTATTAAAACCGATTAGGATAGAATAAGATCTTTAAACAGTCATACCCTCTATCCTGTTGGGGTACACGGTCTCTAGACACAATGTTGAGTGGAAAGGGCTTATTCTGCAATGTATACGTCATATCGCCCCTCCGTCTGCGACCGTGAAAGTCCAACGCATGCAGCATCGACGGTAAAAAATATCGTAAGCAAGCGAGCTGCATTTTCCTATGGCGAAATGGTACCTCCTGTCTGAACGGGTCCATCAGATAAATACTCCCTGTTGTGAGGTCGACGCTGGCTAGTGACCAATGCGTACGTCCAAGGTTGCAAGGAATCAAAACCTGTATGTGTTTCAATGAAGTGTTATCAATGGGAAATTTATTTAAAATTCAAATTCAAACAATGTAAATAAAACACTGACCACGTCAACTTCGTTCCATGGTTTGGTTCCTACCGGGACCAATCCACGTACCACCGCAAGGTCCTCAGTGGACCACTGATGCTTGAACATAGACCAACTGCGGCGGGGTTTGTCGGCCCCACTTCCCATCAATTTCTCCCAGTCATTCAATAACCATGACTGTACAAAGAAAACTTATAAAACGTTTGATAAAAGATGTACGAAACACATAAATAGATGTTCAAAAGCCGTACAAATTAAACACTTACATAGAACTGTGAATCCTGTATGTTGATCCTCGGACCGTAGACAGTGGAGTAATATCTCTGACGCTTCCGCAGAATATGCAAGTACGCGTCCATATGCTGACAATTTCAACATTTTGTATTGTTAGCATTCTACTATTTCAGAAACATCTTATACACAATGTTCAGGTAAGGACCATACCGTATCCTCCAACTCCATGGTGTTGGTTTGAAATCGATGGAACCAGGGGACACCAACTGGCTCGAGTAGATCCACATCACGCCTGCATAATTTTTGAAGAAGTTATATAAGAAAGTCATTTTACTTAGCAGTTTCAAAATACAAAATAATTTTTGTAATATCTGCGATTATACTTACAATTCCCCAGTCGAGTTCCTCTTATAGGCTTGGTACGCCGCAAGGTGGTCAGGATCTATCAATGCGTGGGGCGCCCATACATGTGCTGGTTGTGGCCTAATCCTTGGCCTCTTCGGCCGACAGGGGTCAGTGTATGGGGTCCGCTGCTGCCAACCTGCCCTGCGAACCCGATCCTGACGTTGAAGGGGTGGGGTAATCCGGTCCACAGAAAGGATGTGATCCACTGGATGGCTGAGCTGTAAGGAGGAACTCTGTTCCCGTGTATTGCCTCCAGAGGTGCGATGTGTTGACGGACTATGTCCCCCTGTATCGCCTGTAGGGGTGCGCTGTATATTGGAACTATGTCGCCGTCGATCGCGCCGTCGATCGCCTACAGGTGTAAGCTCTTTGGGTGCACTGAGACTGGGGATCTCTGTCTCTGTGGAATAAATGAAGGGGTGCTCTGCACGAGGATCGACCGGAGGGGTGTGCTGTAAGGAGGTGCTCTGTACCAGTTCTTGAGAATGAACAGGTTGTTCTGGTAAAACCTGCTGAGGTTCTTCCTCTATCTCCATAGGTGTTGTATCAGTACCACTAGTACCACCAGTAACCTCCTCTCGTGGTGTCACACCAGGCCCTTGCTGATCACCCTGATGACTACCTGTCCTCCCTCTGGGACTGAAGTCTCGGTGTCCGTCTGGGTCATCGAAGGGTGGGTCATCGAAGGGTGGGTCATCGAACCGTGTACCTCGAGTACGGGCGTGCGACGTCGAACCCTGAAGCCCTCGAATCAAATCTAGCAACTCCTGATGCTGTTGATCTCGTTTCTCATTACTCTTTCGCACCTCCTCCTGTAACTCGCGTAACGCATCCATTACTTCAGTATACCGACGGTCCTGAAAGGATTTCGAAATTGTCAGTACTAAAACCATTCACTCGATTGAAATTAAATAATACGGTAAAAAGAATTATACGTACCTCTGTTTGCCCTCCAACGCCTCCTCGTGAGTCATCTCCAGTTCGAGAGTCATCTCTAGTTCGAGGCTCTCTAGGCAACGTGAATCGAACCCGCCTAGTCCTCGCGAGACGAATATGACGACCGTCCGAGTCAGAACCCTCTGTATCACTGGGTTCGAAAGACGGACCCTCAGTGTCACTGGTTCCAGCAGTTGTATATCGTTCGGGGTCAGAGACGGGAACAGGTATATCACCGAGATCAGCATCATACAAACTGCCTCCCTGGGAAATGCCCTCGAAGTACCGTTCAGCCCTCTCAGTTGCCGTCGGCACCAATTTCACCCTCGCAAACATCTGAAATTGTAGTTAGACCATTGTAATTGTATACATACTAATAGTTATGAACATAAAAATATATATATATATATATATAGATATTTACACTTTCAAGGAAAATGCTATTCAACTTCTCCCCCCTCGGTCGCGTACTCAACTCCCATTTTAGAATTCGGGGGGAGAGCTCGATTTCCCTCCGCTTCCCACATCCGCTGTTGCCAAGCTCGGGGATAACCTCGAAAGCAAATATCTACAAAACAGCTAAGAACGATAAGAATCTAATACAATACATAAGTCATATGAAAAAAATAACAAATTCAAAATTCTCACCAACAGGGCGTGCGTTAGCCCATATATGTTATATGTCTCCGTGGTGTGTACATCAACGCCTTTTCGTCGCTGGCGTTGTTCAAACCGCCTACGTCGACCATCCAACGCATGCTTGAAACCGTATATAGACCGCCTATACACGTGTGCACCCCACGGGAACGCATCAAAAGCGTCCAAGTCCTCGACTAGGCGAAACTGCCATACTAGAACTTTCTCTCTCTCGTCCAACCCCATCAGTATCCAGCTAAGCATATACAATAAGCAAAGCTTAACGACATCGTACTGCTCAGAAAAAACACCAATCCGTAGAACGGCTTTCAGTTCTGCATACTCGACCTCATCTCGACCCTCAAAGTACCGCTGGTGTATGCCATTCTCTACCATATCATAGGTCGACGTGTCAGGAAGTTCTCCGAACTTCAATCCGGTGATTAGACAAAACTCAACCTTTGAGAACCGGACCGAATGCCTTCCTAACAAAAATCTCATCTCATCTCATCTTCAGGCCCATCGTGATGCAACTCGCGAATAAGCAACCGATGTACAATGCCAGCTGAAAACTTCATCCCACGATCCATCCGAAGGAGGTGTCCAAAACACGACTCAGTATACCGACGTCGTTCTTCGATCGCAAGATGTTCAGGTACCTTGTTAAGTGCGTTGTCGATATCTGTAAGGTCATCAAAATGGTCATGTCGAGTTATTTTCCCCGAATACCTTTCTTCCTCTGGAGTTTTAAGCGAATCTTTTAGTTGATTCCTCATCTGCATATTGACATAAAAAAAATATATCTAGTTAAATAAAATAAATAATATAAAAATGAAAGGTTTCGGACACTAAATGAAAAGTCTCGGACACTATATGAAAAGGCTCGAAAACTATATGAAAAGGCTCGGGCACTATATGGAAAGGCTCGGAAACTATATGAAAAGGCTCGGACACTATATGAAAAGGCTCGGACAATATATGAAAAGGCTCGGAACTATATGAAAAGCTCGGACAATATATGAAAAGGCTCGGAAACTATATGAAAAGGCTCGGACACTATATGAAAAGGCTCGGACAATATATGAAAAGGCTCGGAAACTATATGAAAAGGCTCGGACACTATATGAAAAGGCTCGGAAACTATATGAAAAGGCTCGGACAATATATTAAAAGGCTCGGAAACTATATGAAAAGGCTCGGAGATTCTAATTCTAGAAACCTATTCATATTCCTTAAAAGGCTCGGATTACTATTTAAAAGTCTCGGACAATGTTTTAAAAGGCTCGGATCCTATTTTAAAAGTCTCGGAGCCAGTGTGAAAGGCTCGGAGATTCAAATAGCAGAAACCTATTCAAAATGCTCGGAAAAGGCTCGGATTACATGTGAAAAGCTCGGAAAAGGCTTGAAAACCCAGAACTTCATCGTGTTCAACAGAATTTTTTCATAAATTTAAACCCTAACCTAATCAAACAAACCTAATCAACAACAAATCAAATCAAACGAACATCCAACATCAAACGCAAATAAAAGTTTCAACAACAAAAACGCGTCAGAAAATCATATCACCTTCTCATCGATTTCAAGACTGTATCGCCACCGCCGGCAGGTTTCCCGTGAGATTTAGTACCGGATTTCTTGCACCCAAGGTCTCTCTTTCCACTGTTCTCTCTCTCTCAACTTTTTTCTCTTCAGACGCAAACTGACAAGAATGAGGGTATTTTTGTCTGGTCACCTAAATAGGTGCCTTTTAAACTTACATTAGTAAACCAGTGACATTCTCACAAAAGCCCCTCCAAATAGTGACAAAAATTTTTTGAACCCCAAAAAATTATAGCAAGTTGTAGATAAATAAAAGATTAATTGGCACTGATGCCCCCTGAATTATACCTAAATTTGCACCTTACCCCCTACATTTTTTTTTTCGACATTAAACCCCATGAACTATCATAAATTTGCAATGGCTAACGGAACCCTGATTCCGTCTAGGGAAAATTACACTAAGTTCCCCTAATTATATATATTTAATTGCATTAAACCGGAAAAAATATAATAATATGACCCGAATACCCCTCTGACCAATTTTTTTTAAAAAATTAAATTTAAAATTGAAATAATGATTAAATAATAATAAAATTCTGAATTTTATTATAAAGACGATTAAATAAATATAGAAATGAAAAAATTAAATTAATTTAACAATTATTTAAATTATCTTTTTTATTTAAATATCCCTAAATAAAAAACCCAAATAAATATTTAAATTATTTCAAAAAAATAAAAATAATGGTTAAATAGTAATACAATCCCCTTTCAACAATAAAACAACAACAACAACAACAACAACAATAATAATACAATTATGATTTTTTTTTTTTATAAAGAAAATAAAATCTTTAAAAAAATTAAAACATCTTTAAAATTTCTACCACCCATCTCATAGATGGACGGTGGAGAAATATTTATTAAAACAAATTCAAATAAAAAAGCATTTTTTAAATAGATTGATTGATCTCAATTACAAATAATAATAATAATAATAAGTTTCTCCATTAAAGAAGATCTGAAGATCCATCAATGTTCTTTTATTTTTTTTTTTCAATTTTTTTTAATTGGATTTCGTTTATTGGTTTGTGAATTGTGTTTTTTAAATTATTTTTTCATCAAGCTAATACACATTGAGAAGAGAAATCCTTAAAATAAAAAATTTCACATAAATATTTTTAAATGAACATCGATTCATCTGATTAAATGAACATCTGTTTCTCTATCCAATCCTTAAAAATTTCCCTTCTCTAAAGAAAATAAAAATATTTAAATTTCAAACACATAGAACCAAAAAATAAAAAAATTAATTTTTAATTCTTCTATATGTGTTTTTAATTGGGTCGATGTTCAATTTTTTAAAATTTGTATTTGTATTATTATTATTATTTTGTAATTGAGATAAACCAATCTATTTCAAAAAAAAAAAAAAAAAATTGAGATAAATCAATCTATTTAAAAAAATGCTTTTTTTTATTTTATTTATTTATTTGAATTTGTTTAAATAAATATTTCTCTACCATCCATCTCATAGATGGATGGTACAGATTTTAAAGATATTTTAATTTTTTAAAGATTTTATTTTCTTTATAAAAAAAATCAGAATTGTATTATTTTTTTTTTTGAAAGGGAATTGTATTATTATTTAACCATTATTTTTATTTTTCTTAAATAATTTAAATATTTATCTGGGTTTTATATTTAGGGATATTTAAATAAAAATATAATTTAAATAATTGTTAAATAAATTTAATTGTTTCATTTCTCTATTTATTTAATTGTCTTTATAATAAAATTCATAATTTTTTTATTATTTAACAATTATTTCAGTTTTAAATTTATTTGAAAAAAAAATAAAAATTGGTCAGAGGGGTATTCGGGTCATATTAAATATATTTTCCGGTTTAATGCAATTATATATATAAGCAGGGGAACTTAGTGTAATTTTCCCTAGACGGAATCAGGGTTTTGTTAGGTTTCCGTTAGCCATTGCAAATTTATGATAGTTCAGGGGGTTTATTGCCGAAAAAAAAAAGTATAGGAGGTAATGTGCAAATTTGTGTATAGTTCATAGGGTATCAGTGCCAATTAACCTAAATAAAATATGATTTTTATTTTATAGATAATTTTTAAACTGTAAAATATTATTGGTGAAAGTTTAAGGATTTTTTTTTTTTTTTTTATAATTATAAACGTTTGAAAAGTAGATACTTAATGGTTACCTTATATGCTTAAAAAAAAGTTATCATATTTTCTAGGTACATTTCCATGTTACTAAAAATAAAAATAAAAAATAAAAAATAAAAAATAAATAAATAAAAAAACCTTTAATATATTTTTATTGATAATATCTTCAAACTTTTAAATAAATGTGGCTCTTAATTTTTGGAGATCCTTTGTTCATGCTTTGGAGCTGGAGGTGGACTCTTGGTGGTTCTTTACCCTCGACATTATGTTCTTCTTTGGTTGGCAATGATTGCATGGGTAGGGAGTCATTTCGGTTTTCTTGAGGCTTTCTGCTTCTTTTTGGGGTGGTCTGTGTGCCACTTTTTGTTCAGAGTTGTTTTTGTTGGATATGGCTTGAATTTTCAATGGTTACCAAACGAGAAACAACCAATGCAGAGACTTCTTATAGACGTGAGAATGTTTGGGAGTATGAGGTTATGTTTGAGGGAGGCTTGAAGACTTGAAGAATAGAAGAAATGAAGAACAGTGAAAACCACTGTCAAAACCGATGTGTGATAGTGCAAATTTGTACACTCGGTGTAGCCCCCATTTCTCATCAATTGTACTCATTTTCGAGTGTATTTGTATATTTAATGTGTTTGGTGAGCTTTGTGTAGGTTATTTGCCATAAATAAGGTATTTGAGCTTAATTGATGAGTTTTGGAAGTTGAAAAAGCTGAAATGGGAAAGACTCATACAGTACACCTACATTTCGGGGGTCATATCTCCCATCTCAGATGGAACTAGGTTTTGTGCTACCTTTTTTCAGAAAGCCCGGCTGTCTACTTTTCAACGATTTTTACGGATCACGATTCTAATATTTCTAGAGGAAGTTATGCTCATTTTCGTAACGGTACGCGCTGCTGGAAGCCTCTGAAGAACAAAAGCGTTGTACGAAGGGTTGTTCGTACAACGTTTTTTTGTACATCGCCCAACAGCTACCCAGCCCCAAAAACCATACTAGAGATGTGGCGCTATATGTATAGCGCCCTTCACTTCCACATCATAATTTTTAGGTTTTCGTGCTCTAATTCCCACACCCTATATATATTCCATTTCCTCTCTTTTCTAGCACCTCTTGCATGACTCTTGAGCTTCAAAACACTCCCACACCACATCCCAAACTCTCCAAGAATACATTTTTACTTTCCAAATCCACAAAATCACCACATCCAACCTCAAATCCACCATCCAAACTCCAAATCCACTTTACCAAACACCAAATATCCAACTTTCCCACCATTTCCACCATCAAAACCCAACATTGGAGCATAAAGGGAAGCATCAAGAGAGGAAGCAAGCCAAGCACATCAAGTCACCAATGAGGAGTTCTTCATTATATTTTTCTCTACACTCTCCTCTATTAATTTATTCACTTGTATTTGAGATGGCTTGCATAATATTCTTATCTTTTGTAGCCATATTTTGTAATATAAACAAAAACCATTTTGGCTAAGGCCAAGATAAAACCTTTTCCATGAATCATCATTAAAGGACATCACTTTATCATAAATGCTTGTGTTATGTATGTGTATTTCAATTGTTTAATGCTTCTAGGTGTCTAGCTAACACTTAGTTGATATTTGGTTGTTGTGTGAAGCACCGAGAGGGGAAGCACACAACGTGCTCGATGAAATGCCGAATACATTTCTAGTAAGATAGAAATATACGATGCTAGCTTGTTGGATTCCATTATATGCCATTATGCTTAATGAATTTGTGTGTAGTTCGATAACTATTGAGAAATAGGTTATTGGTGCATATGAATGTTGTCTTTATCACTTGAGAGAGGTTAGAGACTAATTAATGGCATATGAATCTACATACACACTTGCATACTTTATTTCAATGATGTGCCTAAATTGATGAGAATTGGATAGGTGGATTCAAGGTCTTGGCCTCATTCACATATATTTACATCCAAGTGCTTGAGCTTGTTTGTTTGTTTAGTTTCATTTATTGCATTATAATTGTAGATTGTTCTAGTTTATATTAGAGTAGTGTAGCTCAATCATTCATTCTTTGCTTGTCTAAATAGTGGTTAATCAATCAATTGTGGTAATCAATACATCAATCCTTATGGAACGAATTCTATTCATCATTGTGCTATTCCTACGGCTCTGTACTATTGCGAATGCTCATTTAGGAGTGGTCAATGTGGTTTTGACAGCGGTAATCAGTGATGTGGGTTTCCACAGCGTCATGGACAACGGTCCAATTCCAGTGTCTTACGCTGTGAGTGGTGCTGTGGTTTTCATAGCGGCACGGAAGCCACATCGCCACTCATAGTGGTCGTCGATTATGCAACACGTGGATCACGGTTTTCTGAGTGGTCAAGTTCAACACGGTTTAGGAAGCGAGTGGCCAACCGCAGCTTGAATCATAATCAATCACAAACATGCGTTGAATCAGGAAATATTCATGGAAAAGGAAATATGTTGTTTTTAGAAGTTCTTATGATTATAGGAAAATGATTTCTCCTTACAAGAAGACTTATTATAAAGAGGAAATAGTGTTTATGTAAAACAAGTAAATCTTGTACGACTAGGAGATAGATTTCCTAGTTAGTTTAAACTCCTTGTAATTCATATAAATAAACCATAATAGCTATGTTTTTATGTGTGGAGCAAAATAGCAAATACTAGAGAGATCTCAAAGTGAGCATTGTGTGGAATCGGGTTTGGGGTATTATTTAGGGAGAGAATCCTGAGTGTGTGGTTGTAACAATTTACTACATATCGGAACTTTCTCTTGTCGTCCTGAAAGCTGTGGTTTTTTCCCTGATTTGGGTTTCCACGTAAATTCTTATGTTGTGTGTGATTGGATTGGATTTGATTACTTCTTTTTATCTTATCTTTGTTTATTATTGTGTTTGTTTGTGTTTTATCCAGCAATGCTTTCGTGTGTATAGTGACTTGTTCGCTAACAATTGGTATCAGAGCCACAGTTGCTTGATAGTGGTCTTAACAAACTATTATGTCAAAGATGATGAGATTCGAGGTTAAGAGGTTCGACGGAAAAATTAACTTTGGCTTGTGGCAAGTTCAAGTCAAAGATCTATTAATCTAATACGGTTTACACAAGGCGTTGACGGGTTAAGTCAACCTTTGCAAACCTTGATAGCTCTAGAGACTCTAACAAAGAAATGACTAGTACTGGTTTTGGAAAACCTATGATGGGCGATAATGATTGGGATGATTTGTATGAAAAGGCTACGAGTATGATATGATTGTGTCTAGCTAAGAACGTTCTTGCAAATATTCATGGAACATATTCAACAAAAGAACTTTAGAAGAGGCTTGAAGAATTATATCATGCGAATAACATTTGTAACCGGTTCTACCTGAAAAAGTAGTTTCACACGATGCAAATGTTTGAAGGTACGAAAATTTTCAATCATTTGGGAGTACTCAATGGAATAGTTTCAGAATTAGAGTCGATTGGAGTTAAAATCAATGAGGAAGACAAAAGTCTTAGACTCATCTGGTCCCTTCCATTGTCCTATGCGAACATGAAGCCAATCTTGATGCATGAGAGTTCAACCATATGTTTTGGAGATGTAGCGAACAAACTAATATCCTTGAGGAATAAAGTCTAAAAAGTGAAGGTAAATCTTCTGATAACTTTGTTCTTTTGGTTGACAGGAAAAAGGGGAACTCCAAATGGAAAGTCACTTGTTAGGGATGTGGACAGTCTAGACATGCAAGGAATGATTGTCAAAATAAGAAGACAAATGAGGCTAAGGGCTCCAAAGAGGGTGATCCGGCAATCGCCTTTCTTGAGTATGATGAATACAGCGATACCCTATAAAATGGCATAAACATCCTCATTGAATGACTGGTAGGGGTGTGCCAATAGCACCACTCTTATTTTATAGGTAGAAAATTAATAAAATATTAAATATGTGACACTAAATTATTCCGTGTTGGAAAGTATATCCACCTAAAACAAAAAAGATACAATCATAATTGCTCTGGTATGATTCCTCCGTACACGTACATTAATGGTCTGTTTGGTATTACTGTAACTTTTATAATAATCACTGTTAGCTGTACTGAATGAATAATCAACTGTAAAGTTAATCAACAGATGTTTGGTTAATTGTATTTTTAAAACTACTGTATAGCTCAAAAACAGTATACATATGTTTGGTGATTTTATTGTAAAAGTGATGAGATTAGTTACAATGACTAAAATATACATGAGTTTATGATCCTATTTCATTTTTAATTAATTATATTTATTAAATTAATATTTAAGTAGAATATTTAAATTGGAAAAAAAAATTCCATAAGAACAATAAAAATATTTTTAAAAGATTTTATAAATCAAATCAATATTTAAATAGAATATTTAATTTTGAGATGAAATAAGGTATATAGATGATTTTAACTTGATTTTATAAGGATAATAACGATATTTTAAAACATGCATTAAATGCTGGAATAGATTATTCTATAATCACTTTCAAAAAGTAACCCCCTACATACTTCTTAAAATCAATGTCAAAACTTGTCAGATTATCAACTAATCACTTTTGAAAGTTTTACCAAACATCATTTTATATTAAAATTATAAAATAATATAATTTTAACTTTTCAAAAGCAATATCAAACTGGTCTTAATAATTGAAGTTTTTTTAGAAGTCGCTATTATATATTAACTTTGATAAGTCGCTAGCATAATTGGTTATTGACATATAATGATATAATCAATAATATGTCAGTAACTTTTATAAGTTGCTGTTATTAGTAATTTTATAAGTTGTACCATAGACGACGAAGACTTTGGGGCTAGGAGATATGAAACAGGAGTTGTACTGGTTATGACTATGAAATTTCAGTGGAGGACAACTGGAGTAATTATATAAAGGATTTCGATCGTCCCCGAGCTAATCTCATGATACATCCCCTAGCTAATACTAATATGTTTTGTGAAAAAATTAGATGCCATATAAGATGAACAGTCAATTAGTTAAAATATTCGTTTCCAATGCAACTGTGGTAATACAACCTCAAGCTGAGGTGACAATTTTTTTTTTTTTTAGAAGTTGTCAACACGACTCTCCGATTTCAGATGGTTTGTTGGACAGTCATTTTGTTAGCTTAGTCAACAACTTTTTTTTTTTTTTTTCTCTACCTTAAAACATCTCCAATGCTAATGTGAGTTGTGAAAAAATTAGATGTCACCTAGGATGAACAACCACTTTATTAAAAAATTCATCTCCAATACAACTTTTCTAATACAAGTCCAAGCTGAGAGACAACTATTTTTTAGAGGCTATCAACATGACTTTCTGATTTCAGAGGGTCTATTAGATAACCGTCTTGTTGGCCTAGTTAGGAAACACTCTTTTCTTCTACTTTATTTTATTCAACAATTTTAAAGTATATTTATGGAGACCAATAATAAATTGATATATCATTAAAAACATGTATTTTATAAGTGAAACATTGAAGACCACTTTTTCATTTAGATGTCTATCAAGTTTAGTTATATGCCACATATGAAGCAATTGGAGATGCTTTTACTTTGTTCAACAATTTTAAAGTATTTCAATGAGACCAATAATAAATTGTTATGTCATTAAAAATATGTATTTTATAAGTGAAGCATTTGAGACCAATTTTTTATTTGGTTGTCTATCAAGTTTAGTTATATGCCACATAGGAAGCAATTACCTTAACAATATTGATATATAACCATTTTTTTTTAAATGCATACCACATTACCATTAGAGATGTTCTAAGCATTACAATGAACGTGTGATTAAGATTTGATTGGTTTCTATAACCACTTTATCAACAATCAATAACATGTTTTAAAAAGATCAAGAAAAAAATGAAATAAGAAGAGGATCCAAATTTTTATATAAAGGACTAACATTAACAGAGAAGATCATAAACCACTAGGAATTGAAATTGAAATGGGATTGAGTGGAATGTGTCTCCGATTTGTGTTGCTACAGATGCTACTGTTAATGGTAGCTGCTGCAGCACCAAAACCAACTCCATTAGCCAAACCCGAGCCTAACTGCCCCGATCTAACTAAATGTGGAGACCTTGAAATCCCATATCCATTCGGAACAAAACCCGGTTGTTACCTAAGTAGAGATTTCTTAATCACTTGCAACGAAAACACCAACATATCATATTGGGGGAATTCAAATATCAATGTCACCAACATATCCATGGAAGGCCGGCTTCAGGTCCTTAGCCCTGTATCACGAGAGTGCAACAACAGTCAGAGGTTTGGGGCCTCCCTTAATGTGGGCAACTTCAGAATCTCTTCCACCCAAAATATTTTCACGGTCATTGGCTGTGATTCTTATGGATACATCCATGGTAAGATAGATAAGAGAAATTATAGCGTGAGCTGCAATTCCTCGTGTGAGAACTCAGCCGATGTGATTGATGGATCTTGCCCTGGCCCTGGATGTTGCCAGATAACCATCCCCAAAGATCTGAGAGGAATCAGGGTGTATGCCAGTAGCTCTAACGAACATAAAAATGTATCGCAGTTCAATCAATGCAGCTATGCGTTTGTTATTGAAGAAAACAAATTCCATTTCTCTTCCAGTAATCTGTCCGATATAGCAGAAAAAGTTCCTACCGTGGTTGATTGGGCAATAACTGGGCAAGGCAACTGTAAAAATGCAAAGAAAAAGAAAGCTACTTACGTATGCAAAAAAAATACCTTGTGCAAAGACTCTATCCACAGTGCGGGCGGTTATCTTTGCCAGTGCAAAGACGGTTACCAAGGGAACCCATACCTTGGTTGCAAGTGCAATAAAAATTGCAATCAGTTGCCCCTCGGTCTTGGTAAGTTTATAGTTGTGTCTTTGGCTGCCTATTAATCTGTTTGTGAATATTAATTCATTCTCTTTTATTGTAATTAAAATTTGCAAGCAGGTGTTGGTATAGGCTCTGTAACGCTGCTTGCCGGTAGCTATAGGATCTACTACGAGTTCAGGAAGAGAAGGCTCATCAAACTTAAACAAATGTTTTTTCTGCAAAATGGTGGTTCTGATCTTTTACAACAACTCTCTGACCCAGGTGGAACTGGTGATGCAGCAACAATTTTCCCTGCAAACGACCTCGAGATGGCGACCAACAACTTTAATGAGGAAACAATCATTGGCAAAGGACGCAATGGACCTGTATACAAAGCGATTTTAAAAGACAATAACCCAGTTGCAATAAAGAAATCGATGAAAATGGATCGAACCCAAACTAAGCAATTCATCGATCAGGTATCGTTATTGTCAAAAATTAACCATAGAAATGTGGTCAAATTTTTGGGTTGTTGTTTAGAGACTGAAGTCCCTTTACTGGTTTATGAATTTGTTAACAATGGAACCCTTTTTGACCATATCCATAACAAAGACAAGGCACCCACCATTCCTTGGGAGACACGGCTACAGATAGCAGCCGAAACTGCTGGAGTGCTTTCCTATCTGCACTCTGGAGCTGGTACTCCAGTTATTCATAGAGATGTGAAGTCTTCTAACATACTCTTAGATGATAACTTCATTGCAAAAGTGTCCGATTTTGGACCCTCAAACTTGGTTCCAATGGATGTAACTCAATTATCCACAATGGTCCAAGACACTCTTGGGTACCTAGATCCTGAATACATGCATACTGGCCAATTGACTGAAAAAAGTGATGTCTATAGTTTTGGAGTTGTCCTTGTTGAGTTAATGACAGGAAAACAAGCACTGTCATTCGACAGGCCCGA
Source organism: Acer negundo (assembly GCA_035582765.1). Classification (NCBI taxonomy): domain Eukaryota; kingdom Viridiplantae; phylum Streptophyta; class Magnoliopsida; order Sapindales; family Sapindaceae; genus Acer; species Acer negundo. The sequence goes on from CM069235.1 coordinate 13,314,618, forward strand.
GGAGGACAGACTTTTGGTTGTGAAATTTTGTTCCATGTTGAAAAAGGGTCGCTTGTCTCGAATTCTTGATAATGGTATAATAAGTAATGATAAAATTACCAATCAGCAGATCAAGCAAGTGGCTGAGCTAGCGAGCAGGTGTTTAAATGTAAAAGGGGAGGAGAGGCCTTCAATGAAGGAAGTAGCCATGGAATTAAAGAGATTGAATAATGTTGAAGGGGACAGAGAAGAGATAGAAAACCTGGGTTCTGAGACATCCGGTACCGGTTCTTATGTTGATGGTAACAATTCAACCGCTATGTATGATAGCATGAAAGATCAAGTATCCGAGGGTTTTGATGGCGGGATAGAAGATTGAGTAGAACTCTTTTTCCCTTCAAGCTTGTGTGACTTCTATATTACTTATATTTCAAGGTTTTTATTTTATTTTTGAATATTATAATAATTCGGGGTTTGGAGGACATGATTCAAACCTACAACATCATGGTCTATGCGTGAGGGGCACACCAATGGACCGATCAACCTCATCTTGTTCTTCTATTTCCAAGTTTGCTTATCATATTTGTGAGAACTATGCATCATCTCTATTGTAAATTTGTAATATTTATGTTGTTGCATATGAATTCAGTATGTTTGGAGTTGTTCAACATCTTTTCATTATCGGGATTCCATTCTATTATGGGTTTAAATTAATTCAACATCTTTTCATTATCGGGATTCTATTATATTATGGGTTTAAATTAAAAGTGCTTTTACTGAAAAACCTATCCTAAAATTTAACACCGTTAAGATTTCGTTATGTTATTTTAGTATGACACAAAAAAAAAAAATAAATAAAAAAAAATTGGATAAATTAATTGGATTTCGTTATATTGACTTTAACTACAAAGTAACAGTTACTGATGAGTCAAAAGATCTCAATGTCATATCATTATATTGGATAAATTGATGACCTGATGGGTTCATTGCCAGCCTAATATAGAGGTGGAAAAAAGTTATGCAATGCCTTATATGGAGTTGTTCAACATCTTTTCATTATCGGGATTCCATTCTATTATGGGTTTAAATTAATTCAACATCTTTTCATTATCGGGATTCCATTTTATTATGGGTTTAAATAAAAAGTGCTTTTATTGAAAAAACTATCCTAAAATTTAACACCGTTAAGATTTCGTTATGTTATTTTAGTATGACACAAAAAAAAAAAAAAAAAAAATTGGATAAATTAATTGGATTTCGTTATATTGACTTTAACTACAAAGTAACAGTTACTGATGAGTCAAAAGATCTCAATGTCATATCATTATATTGGATAAATTGATGACCTGATGGGTTCAATGCCAGCCTAATATCGAGGTGGAAAAAAGTTATGTAATGCCTTATAAATATCAAAAAATGAGAAAGAAAAATCTTTGAAAAATTTACAAGGGCGGGTAGGGCCGTAGCGGGAGTTCAAAAGAAAGCTTTCATAACACAAATCCCTAATCACTCTCAAAGTTACGTACTATAGGCATCAAAAGTAGAGTATATTTACTTCTTTGTTGACAATGAAGCGAATTTCACAAACCAAAACCAAAGCGATGAAGAATATTTACTCTTATGTGCTTCTCAAATATATGAATATATGAATATTTACCATATTGTGAATTCTATATAAGCATTCAAGTTGTCATAAGGTGTTTTCGAATTGTTAGCTTTTCTCTATCGTCACTTGTTTTCCTTAATTAGTTATTGTTGGAAAATTTTGCGATAAACACTCATTTTGAGAGCGTCATTTGAGTATGATTGACTTCATTAAAATGTAAGATCAAAGTATATTCGAATTCTCCTTCGTGAGAGCATCTAATTAGTATACTCAAACTCCCAAAGTAATATTCAGAGTGAATTAAAAAATAGAGGGGCAAATGTGAAAAGGGTTTAAAATTTAGTAATAATTTAATAATTTTTTAAGAGGAAATTTTAAAAACAAATTTAGGGAAGCGGGATCCTGTACGTGGGCCTTCCTTCATACCCTCAGCACAGTATTTACACATATTTATGGATGGATTTTCTCTCTTTCTTCATACCCTCAACACTGTATTTACAATTAATTTGGATCCTTCCTTGCTCCACATCAACATACTTTCCACGGAACTTCCTTGCTCCATTATCTTCAAGCTCTGGTGGGTCATCTCAGCCTCCCTCCAAGCCAAAATCTTTTTTAGCCTTAAAACTTCTGAGGTGCATATTGAACCTAATCTAAAATGAAGTAAATTATAGACATCTTCAACCAAGAAACTTGTGGAGCATATGGCACCATTTACTTTCAGGCATCCATCTTGTAGGTTTCCAGGCATAAAAGTTATATATAAGAACGGTGAAAAATATTATTACCATCATAAAACCTTTGCTTGCACGATGTTACTATAAGACCACCATTAAAAGAAAACAATATTTTGTGCCAAAAAAAAAAATTAAAAAAAAACAATTATTGAAAATTATGGATCCCACAACATACAGTTCTTGCTCCATTATCTTCAAGCTCTGGTGGGTCTTCTCAGCTTCCCTCCAAGCCAAAAACTTTTGTAGCATTACTCAAAACATCTGAGGTGCACATCCAACCATGAAAATAAATTATTAGCCATACTGTATCTTCAACCATGAAACTTGTGGAGCATATGATAAAAGTTATATGTAAGAATGGTGACAAATATTAATCAAAGTTAAATAGCTAGTGTACACGATTTATAATTAATAAAAACATTACTGAGATACATTAGCGCAGCCAGAAGCTTTTATGGTGGCCCATTCTTAGCTTACGTTATTTTAAACATAATGTTCAATTCACTCAGCTTAATTGTGTTTTAAACTTCCAATTCACTCCTCAAAATTGGAATTTGATCTGTAGGAGTACGTATTCTGCAGCAAGCTGTGCAAAAGAAGATGACTTGTTCTCTAGCTAGCAACTTTGTGGGAGAATCATACCCTCAACAAGCCCTGCACCAAGATATAGAAAATGAAGAAAAATATTTCACACTAACAAAATGCATTTAACAGTACTAAACCAGAACGACGGTAAAATTACAAAATTTATATAATTTAAATTTATATAATTTATATGATTATTTGGTTAGGTTTTGACTTGTATTCCTATGAGAAACCAATGTGTACCAAACAAGACTAAACTGATGTGTTACTTCGTACAGACGTGAGATAACGTTTGGAAGTCGAAGGTGGTGTTTAAGGGAGGTTGAAGATCGAAGAAAAACTGAAAAAATGGATTCCGAAAGGAAGCACGGCAAGGACCGCAGTGCGGACAAAGCGCATGGACCGTGGCATACGGATCGGTCGATTCTAGAGGATCAAGCACAGTGCAAACCGCGACAGAGGCAAGAGACACAGAACGCGATATCTGGAGTGGTTGGTTCCAGAAGTGTTCTGCGGTGTAGGAAGCGAGGTATTACCAACTAAACTAAATTTTGAATTATTGAAAGCATTTTATCCACAAACAGATTGCAGTTTCAAAATTAAAGATAACTATAGCTAGCTAGTGTACACTATTAATAATTAATAAAAGGGAAATAATCATTTTCTCCCCTATATTTTGTCATATTAGATACTTTACCCCCTCTAGTTTTAGTAATGACCATTTTCCCCCTGAAAAACAAAACATTAGACATTTTGCCCCCTCTAGTTTTAGTAATGGCCATTTCCCCCCTGAAAACAGAAATATTAGATATTTTGCCCCCTAACCTTTAGGTAGTCCGTTAGTCAACAATTTTGACCGTCAAAAAATTAATTAAATGATATTATTACCCTTGAACACATTAGTTATGACCCCTAAAGACACCACTGATTGTTTTAAAGAAAAACAAAATCAGAAAAAAAAAATTTTTAACTAATAAAAGTATTTTAAAAAAATTATTTTTGAAAATAAAAAATTATAAAATTTAATTAAACTTTAATAAAAAAATTTTGCATTACAAAAAATATATTAATGTTTTTTACATTATTTTTTACATTAATTAAAAAATTTAATTATTTTTACATTTCATTCTTTGTATTAATGTTTTTTAAATGAAATTTTTATTTTTATATTTCATTCTTTATATTAATGTTTTTTAAATAAAAATTATTCAGTATTTCAAAAACAATATTAATGTTTTTTACATTATTTTTACATGTATTAAAAATTTTAATTATTTTTACATTTCATTATTTATATTAATGTTTTTTAAATGAAATTTTTATTTTTACATTTCATTCTTTATATTAATGTTTTTTAAATAAATTTTTTATTTTAACATTTAATTTTTTATATTTATTTTTGTTTAAATAATTTTTTTTTATTAAAGTTTAATTAAATTTTATAATTTTTTAGTTTCAATTATGTTTTTTTTTCAAATACTTTAATTAGTTTTATTTTTTTTATTTCTAATTTTTTTCTTTAAAAACAATTAGTGGTGTCGTTAGAGGGCGTAACTAATGTGTTCAAGGGTAATAAGGTCATTTAATTGATTTTTTGATGGTCAAAGTTGTTGACTAACGGACTTCCTAACGGTTAGGAGGTAAAATGTCTAATATTTTAGTTTTTAGGGGGGAAAATTGCCATTACTGAAATTAGAGGGTAAAATGTCTAATATTTTGGTTTTCAAGGGGGAAAATGACTATTACTGAAACTAGATTGGGTAAAGTGTCTAAGATGATAAACTACAGGGGTGGAAATGATTATATCCCTTAATAAAAACATAATCGAGATACATTAACACACAGCCAGCATCTTTTCTGGTGGCCCGTTCTTAGCTTACATTATTTAAAACATAATGTTCAATTCACTCAGCTTAATTGTGTTTTAAATTTCCAATTCACTCCTGAAAATTGAAATTTGATATGTTGGTGTTTTTTGCAGCAAGTTGTGCAAAAGATGCATGATAACTTGTCCTCTACTAGAAACTGTTGCACCCTTAAGTACCCTTCTGTCCTTATTTCGTCACTTTCCGTCAATTTTCAACAGTGCGAGAGGTTTAACGTCTAAAAAAAAAAACATTTAAAGGGCATATTGCAACTTCGCGAACAATACAGGGGGATTTAACGCTAATTAGTAAAAAAAAAAGGATGAATATCAGTTAGGTCCCTATCTTTTTTTGAAATATCAAATTTTTAAACGAGTTTGCCTTTTTATCAAAATTTTCTCTGACTTTTAAAAAGTATATCAAATATGTCAATTTGACTTTTTTTAAACGGTCAAACGTCACAGAAAATGTATAATGTTTGTTTTGCCTTTGTATACCTATTAGAGGTTGAAATGACTGTTTTACCCTTTAAAATTTCTAGAATCACAATTTTGTCTAAGTTTGTTAAGACAATTTTTTAAAAAATAAAACGTGAAATTATTTTTTTACCCCTTTTGTTTGTTTTTGAAAAAAAAAAAAATAAAGGTTCTTGCCATGTGTCACACCAGATTCACCTCCCCAAATCCAACACCCACCGCTAGATTCACCACCGTCAACCACCTCTCTCTCTCTCTTCGAAACAATCACCAGATTCACCTCACCCATATCTCTTCTTCTTCATCTATTGCTTCAAAGTTAAAACACGAATTAAAAATAAAAAAATAAAAAATTTACAAAAAACGCAAGACACCACACTATCTCTTCTTCTTCATCTGCTACTTAAAAGATGAAATTTTTTTCCAGATTCAACTTTGATCGCTCTCACTCAACCCCAAGTGAATCTTTTCTCTGTAAACCCAGAAATTTGAGTCAATCACAAAACCTATCACTCAAATGCAACCAAACCCATCTTACCATAACCACACCAACCATCACCCCAAATTCGAACCCAACCTCTCCGTCTGTCAAGATTGAAGAAATCAGAGGTTTATGGAAGAAGAATTTGGGATTTAGGGTTTGATGTGGAAGAGGTCTATGGATTTAGGTGTCGTTTTGGTAAGGAAGTAGAGGGAGATCAGAGGATTTGTGTGGTTATTTTTGATGTGAGAGAGAGAGAGCAAACGAGAGAGATTCGTGAAGAGAGAGAAATGAAGAAATCAAGTGTTTGTTTTTTGAAAGGAATCATGTGTTGGATTCGTGAATATGGTGATTTTTTTTTTTATAAAAAAAACTTAATCTATTTAAGATATATATATATATATTTTAATGGGTTTGATTTGGTGCTGGGTGTTGGATTTGGGGTGGTTGGATTTCTGAAAACCGATGGAGATGGTGTGGTGGGTTTGATCTGGGTTTTTAAAAAAAATTTTTTTAAAAAAAATGGATAAAAAAAAAGATGAAGATGATGCACAATATTTTTAAAGAAGAAGAAGATGTTTGACAGGATCCGCTTCGACTCCTACCTTGAGTATGAGGGAATCCTGTGAAAACTCATCTTTTCATCTGAAAATCCGAATCTCTTATCTTTCTCTGTGGGCTTGAATTTGAGTTTTAAAACCAAAACGTCGATGTACCCTATACTTAATAGAGATCAAAGTCCTCGTAGTTCCTTAAACTTATGCTATTAAACAAAAATACATTCCGCTGTATTCTATAACATTAGAAAGCTAACATGTGAGTTGTAGAGCTAATTAGATATCTTTGTAAATAACACATTGTTTAGCTTTTATAAACATAAATTATCTAACATAAAATCTGATAATCTAATAATTTGAAATCTTTTCTATACTTTTCATAATCTGTAAATATATAAATAATCTGAATCTCATTACCAGATTAGTACCCAGGGGGGAAATATCTCACGTACGTGGCAAAGAATCTCAATGCACACGCAGAGTATGGGAAATACATATTTCACGTACATAGTGACACTTGATCATCTGTGCAGAGCCATAAATGTCACATACACGCTAATATTAAATCAAAAGTGCAGAATAAATATATATACATATAATCTCACATACATGGCGATATTATCGCACATACAGAGTAATCTCACATACACGCTGATCAGACGTGCAGAGTAATAATCTCAAATACACATGTAAAGAAGCCCCAAAAGCCACTACATGTGCAGAGAAGCCCCATAATTTGATACTGCTGGGATGGGTATATGTCTGGTAACTAAAATTCTGAAACTGCAATCCAGAAATGCTTTCACATATTCTTTCATATGAAATATTTATTCTTTATCAAATTCTCCCTAATAAACTCAATAAGAACATGCTTCTTATTCTTGAGAGAACATATATATATCTTAATTACTATTCTCTATCGTTCCATAATTTAAATCTTAAAAATTATATCTAATAATCTGAGAGTCTATCAACTTAACAAATGAATAAATCTTTTGTTTTAAGCCAATTTCAAATGATTAACTCATGTAATTCTGAAACGAAGCTTAACTCTGTTCTGGGATCCATTTCTGGGATCCATTTCTGTTTTCATATCTTTTGGTTCACCCTAATTTCACATAATACTTAATAGAATCTAATATACTTTCAATATCTCAAAATTCATAACTGATACACTTACCTGACTGCACTGAATTTCTTTCCTTTCTCTATCATTCTTTTCCATGCTCTGTATTTCTCAACTAAATCTCTATTTCTCTGATTGTTAATCTCTTATTTCCTTTTCCTTTCTTTTCTTCTTCTTTCTCGAAAATCTAGAAATCTACTAACTTAAACAAATAGATGGTTCGTTTGTTTTTAATCTATTCTAAATAATCAACTCTAATGATTAATTAAACAACGGAACGAATAATTTAACTATAAATTAGAACATGACTCTACTCACAGTACTCCTGGCTCAAGTGCGTGCTAAATCTCGGATTCCCTTGAATATCTGGTGCATATCTCCACAGCCGCACTTGATTCTTCTCCCACAATCTCAATCTTCTATCTCTCTCTTTTCTTTCTTTCATTTCTTCACAGCTGCTGTGTTAGAATAGATAAGTTATACATATTATCTTTTCCTTATATTGCCGGTATTATAATAGGACTCCTATTAGGATTTCCTATATTGTAGTAACAACTTCCTGACTTGTAGGAAGGGTTGTAATTCTCTCTTTGTACAAATACATGTCACCAGTATCAATATAGATTCATTCTAGCAAATTATATATTTCTTTCATCTTTACATGGTATTAGAGCTTAGGTTAAGATCTTAATCCGCCGCCGCACTCTAAACTCTCGTGTAGCCTCTCCATCCTTCAACGATCATGGCCAATGATGAAGTCCCACCAACCCTTCCTAGCTCTGGCAAAGAGATTGCCGATTTCAACACCGCTGCAAATTCCTCACAATCAAACGTCTCAAATTCCTTTCTTATTCATCATTCAGATCATCCAGGTTTGGTTTTGGTTTCTAAACCCTTGAATGGAGACAACTATTCTACCTGGAAAAAGGCTATGACTTTGGCCTTAAATTCCAAAAATAAACTGGGTTTCGTTAATGGCTCCATCAATGCCCCTTCAAAAACAACAGATCCTGAAGGCTATGCAGCTTGGTCACGGTGTAATGATACGGTACACTCCTGGATCGTCAATGCTCTCAGTCCGGAAATTTCAGATAGTGTGATTTATTATTCTACTGCTCATGAAGTTTGGGAAGATCTTCGTGAGCGATTCTCTCAAAGTAATGCTCCTCGAGTCTTTGAAATTCAACGCGATATAGCGTACCTTCAACAAGATCAACAAAAATTAATGCAATTTTTGATGGGATTGAACGATTCTTACAGTGCTGTTCGTGGACAAATTCTCCAAATGAATCCCCTTCCTTCGATTCGTCAGGCATATTCCTCTGTCTCTCAAGAAGAAAAACAACGTCTGCTGAGTTCGACGCATGCTGCAGCTGATTCTAGTGGCAGTGCAGCCATGGCGGTTCGAAGCAAACCCACTCCAATCAGGTCTGAGAGATCCGACCGCCAGCCAGGTTCCAATGATTTCCGATCGCAGCATAAGCCACCAAAAAATCTCAGTGGGGTGCGTCGATTCGACCAAGACAAGCGCCGCACCAGTTCTGGTAGAGGACGTCCGAATTGCTCTCATTGTGGAGACGTGGGACATTGGGTCCAAACCTGTTATGAATTGATTGGGTATCCAATAGGTCATCCAAAAGCAAAGAGCTCAGGACGTTACAATACTTACAATAACAACAACAAGCCTGCTACCAACACTAATCATGTGTTTCCTACAGCTAATCATGTGACCGAGGGGTTTTCTACAGACGATGGGAATCAAATTGTTGGGATTTCGCAGGTTCAAATGAAACAGCTCTTGTCACTCATTGACAACAAAGGTGAAGGTTCTAACTCTCAGGCAAATGCCACCATCAAGCCAGGTTTGTCTACAATCACTTCTCGCAATTGGATCATCGATAGCGGGGCAACGGATCATATTTCTTCCTCATCTAAATTATTTTTCCGTAAAAATAATAAATGCTCGTTGCCTCCTGTATTGCTGCCTAGTGGTGAAAAAACTAATATTGTAGCAAAAGGATCATTACCTCTGAATTCTGTTTATTATTTGCATGATGTGCTATGTGTGCCCACTTTTAAAGTTGATTTAATGTCGGTTAGTCTTCTGACACGGGCCCTGAATTGTTCAATAATATTTTTCCCTTATTGGTGTGTTTTGCACGATCTGGCTACGAGGAGGATGATTGGTTTGGGTAAACAACGTGACGGACTATACTATTTGGTGGCACTGACAACGGAGAAATCAAAACTCACCTTACCTGTCAACCGACCAGCTTGCAACCTCACCATCTCATCCACCGATCTCTGGCATAGGCGCTTAGGCCATGCATCACCACCTCGTTTAAGTTTCATTGCTAAGAATTTTTAAAATTTTTCAATTCAGTCGAATAATGCTTGCCATATATGTCCTCTGGCTAAGCAGAGTCGTTTACCTTTCAGTCCTAGTGTAATTTCATCTATAAAACCTTTTGAGTTAATTCATTGTGACATTTGGGGACGTTATCGTCACCCTTCTCTTTCTGGTGCCTATTACTTTCTTACTATTGTCGATGATTTTACACGTTTCACATGGATATTTTTAATGCAACATAAAGACGAAGCACAATCAATTTTAAAACGATTTTTCAGTTTTGTTTTCACTCAATTTGAAGTTCACATAAAAGCTTTTCGAAGTGATAATGGTGGAGAATTTATTTCGCTTCGTTCTTTTTTTCAAGATAATGGTGTCGTTTTTCAACACTCTTGCGTTTACACGCCTCAACAAAATGGGGTTGTGGAACGAAAACATCGTCACATCTTGCAAGTGGCTCGGGCTTTGAAATTTCAAGCTCACCTCCCTACCCAATTTTGGGGGGAGTGTGCTCTTACTGCTGTGCACATCATCAATAGGCTACCGTCTCCAGTTCTCTCTTTTAAAACCCCTTTCGAACTTCTTTACTCGAAAACCCCTTCTTTTTCTTATCTCCGTGTTTTTGGGTGTTTAGCCTATGCTACTAATGTTCATAAGTCTCACAAGTTTGACCGTCGTTCCATTCCCTCAATTTTTGTCGGCTATCCGATTGGTCAAAAAGCTTACAAATTATTCGATTTGTCGACCAAAAGGATTTTCACTAGTCGCGATGTCAAATTTTATGAAGATTTTTTTCCTTATGCGTCTGTCAGGTCCAATCCTTCTTCCCATCATGAGTCTGGTCCAATTCCATGCATCACCAACGATCCCTCTTCTTCCATTTATCCCATTCCAAACACTTCCCATCCATAAACACCACCCCTTCCAGTCACGTCATCTCCATCTCCCGTTGTCCCACCTGCGTTTGTTTCTTCTTCTTTGTCGGGTTTCCCTTCTCCTCACCGTTCATCACCACCAAAATCCCAGTCAGCCCCTTCACCCGAACCTTCACCCGCCCTGTCGCAATCATCTTCTGTCAGCCCATCCCCTTCACTATCCTCATCGCCAGAAATCTCGCCCAGCCCCCTCACCTTTCCTTCTCCGCCGTCACCTGACCCTAGTCCCGACCCCATGCCACTCCGTCGTTCTAGTCGCCAAGCCGGTCCGCCGGCCAAACTCAATGATTATGTATGCTCAACTGTTTACTCTGACCAATCACTCTCCTTACTGCCGGGTCCGACCAAAGGTACGCGCTATCCACTGGCCAATCATGTTTCGTATCACAGGTATCACCCGGCTTATCGATCTTTTGTTGCTCAGCTCAGTTCTATTGCTGAACCTCGGTCTTATTCGGAAGCTGTAGCTCATCCTAAGTGGCAGGAGGCAATGCGTTCCGAATTGCAGGTTCTCCAAGCCAATGGCACTTGGTCTCTCACTTCACTATCGGCTGGCAAGAAACTTATTGGTTGCAGATGGGTGTATAAAATTAAGCTCCGTTCGGATGGGACTATTGAAAGGTATAAAGCCCGATTGGTTGCCAAGGGTTTCACTCAACTGGAAGGTGTCGATTATCAGGATACTTTTTCCCCCACTGCTAAGATTGTTTCCGTTCTCTGCCTTCTCGCGCTAGCCGCAGCCCGTGGTTGGTCACTTCATCAGATGGACGTCAATAATGCTTTTCTTCACGGTGACTTGGCTGAGGAAATTTATATGTCTTCGCCGCCAGGGCTTCGGCGACAGGGGGAGGAAGACATGGTTGTGTCGCCTTCAAAAGTCTTTATACGGTTTGAAACAGGCATCTCGCCAGTGGTTCGCCAAGTTCTCAGAAGCCATTAGCTCAGCTGGTTTTGTACAGTCTCGAGCTGACTACTCTCTATTCACCAGGACACAAGGCAAGTCTTTTACTGCTCTCTTAATATATGTTGATGATATTCTGATTACTGGGAATGACCCTGTTAGTATTGCTGCAACTAAAAAATTCCTACATAGTCATTTTCATCTGAAAGATCTTGGTAAATTGAAATACTTCCTTGGTATTGAAATATCTGCTTTTAAGAAAGGAATCTTTATTTCTCAACGTAAATATGCCTTAGAAATTATAAAGGATGCATGACTGTTGGGCGTGGCCCCTGTTGATACTCCGATGGAACGAGGATTAAAATTATCGGACAAGAGCGATTTGCTCAAAAATTCGAGTCAGTATAGGAGATTAGTCGGAAGATTAATTTACTTGACTGTTTCAAGACCATATATAACATATGCAGTACATGTCTTGAGTAGATTTATGCACCAACCCCGGAAACTCCATATGGAGGCAGCCCTTCGAGTTGTTCGTTATTTAAAAGGTGCACCTGGACAAGGCCTATTTTTCTCTTCAAATAGTGATTTCAAGTTAAGGGCTTATTGTGACTCAGATTGGGCAGGTTGTCCACTCACTAGGAGATCCACTACAGGTTACTGTGTCTTTCTTGGACCTTCATTGATATCTTGGAGGTCAAAGCGACAGAAAACTGTCTCTTTATCTTCAGCCGAGGCAGAATATCGAGCCATGACAGGAGCCTGCTGTGAGTTAACATGGCTGCGTCATCTACTAAGGGACTTGGGACTTTCACACCATGACCCTGCTTTACTGTATTGTGACAACAAGGCTGCCTTACACATTGCAGCCAATCCAGTTTTTCATGAACGAACCAGACACATTGAGATGGATTGTCATTACATTAGAGACAAGATTCAAGATGGTTCAGTGATTACAAGATATGTAAGTTCTACACATCAGTTAGCCGACATCTTGACTAAGCCCCTGGGAAAAGAAATTTTTGTGTATATGATTCACAAGTTGGGAGTTCATGATATCCACTCTCCAACTTGAGGGGGAGTGTTAGAATAGATAAGTTATACATATTATCTTTTCCTTATATTGCCGGTATTATAATAGGACTCCTATTAGGATTTCCTATATTGTAGTAACAACTTCCTGACTTGTAGGAAGGGTTATAATTCTCTCTTTGTACAAATACATGTCACCAGTATCAATATAGATTCATTCTAGCAAATTATATATTTCTTTCATCTTTACATGCTGCTCTCTGTTTTGCTGTCAAGTATCCACAAAGCTCTAATCTCTCTTCCAATCTCACGGTCTTATCTCTCTCTACTAATCTTGCTATTTTCCTCTTCTTCTTTCTTCTTTCTCACGCACCCACCAGGTCTCTCCTCTTCTCTTCTTCTTTCTTTTCTTCTCCAAGCTCTGCCGCCTGGCTTCTCTCTTCTCTGTTTTGTGTCTCTTTTTTTCAGTTCTCCTTGTCTCTCCTCATTTTCTCCTTTTATTTCTTTCCCCACCGCCTGACTTCTCTTCTCTGTTTTCTTCTCCTTTGCTTTTATGCTACACGTGTCTATCATTCAACAAAAATTCCACTAAGTCTTAAATTGGATAGAAAATTACATTTCCGTCCCTTGTATTATCACTTATTCCTCTTTAACTCATCAAATGCAATAAAAATTGTAATTTCACCCATTATTCATACTAATATAAATTGGGGCTTGGATTCCAGACTTGGAAGAATTTCTAGAACTGGACCTTACAATGTTCATGGTTGTTAATTTTTAATTAATATTATACTTAATTAAATTATTTTTAGGGCTGATGTGGCTATGTTTGATTAGATAATTCATTTTTTTTTTTCATTTATTAAATATTGAAAAAGCTAAATTGTCTGTTCTTAATTAAAGGACTCATTACCACGTGTGCAACATAACATTTCATAAATCAAATGACAAAAATAACCCCCTGGTCGTTAATGTTGACTAACCTTTGACAAACGGCAGGACTTATTTGATATACTTTTCAAAAGTCAAGGAAACTTTTGATAAAAAAACAAACTCATTTAAAAAATTGATGTTTCAGAAAAAAATATGGACCCAAATGATATTCACCAAAAAAAAAAAATGCTATAGGAAATTTTTGTAATTTGTAGTTATGGACTGAAAAAATATATATATGGTTAGTAAGAGTTAAGACTTTATATGTGGTTAAAAACAAAATATATATAATTTATATGATAATTTTTGACAATTTTCACTGAATGTTTTGGTTATTTGTAGTTAATTCATATAATACAGCTAGCAAAAAAAATATAAAGATATGTTAGAAGGAGAAGCATTTTGAACTTAAAATTATTACTAAAAATACGGATTCAGCAACTATAAAGTTAACAGTTTCAATATAGTTAGTGGTTAATTATTAGTCATTGGATTTCAATCCAAGGTCCACAAAAATCAAAGATTCAAATTTTTTTTTAATAAAAATCTAAAAGAAAGTGTCTTTCTCATAACCTCCCCTGCAACTATACATGTCTATATAGTAGCTAAATATTAAAAATACATAATGAAATACCAGCATCGATCATATATATGCAAAAATATATATTATAGAAAACCAAAGACATACACAATTTAACATTAATTCGAAGTATAGCTTCCCAAATTAATTCACAAGATGCAGAAAAGTCAAAAGACCACACAAGTTATTGAACGTGGAATTGCAGAATAGAATATACTGTTTGCACAACGGTGAGAATGAGGAGTAGAGTTGCCGCAACAGTTGCAGTGCCTTTCCAAGGATTGCTAAAATATACACTTTTGAAGGTGGCTTTGGCATGATTGTACGGACTCTCGTAGTGTTGTTTGAGATCCCTGGCCATGTCATAATAACAAGAAACAGACGATGATGTTTGTAAGCAAAACCTGTTAAACATGTTGGCTATCGCAGCATTCTCGCCCAAACAGTTGATAATTATTCCTTTATCGATGAGCAAATCCGCATCTTTTTCGGTATTGATAAGGAAATCCATGAAAGCAATGTAATTGCAGATGTGAGTTTCCTTTGGATAGTGGCACTGTTCCAGAGCCATCACGTTTCGAATGAAAAACTCTGTCCAGTCATTCACCGTAAAGCATGGAATTTGCAGTTCATATACTTTGAAGAATGGTAGTATCCCACGCTTGTTAGTATCAAATTTCAGGTCAAGCATGCATCCTTCTTTAGCACATCTAAACCTCACTCCCGATTCATGTAACTTGGTTGCACAAGGCAAATCTACTACTTTTTCTTGCTTCTTTGCTCTGGGATGGTGTTCCATTAGAGAATATCTTAACAAATCAGTAAAATGTTTGATAACTCATTGGAAACCCATCCATCATGCTAATACCACACCCTAAGAACTTGCAAGAAATTTCAAAAAATGAAGGATCCTTAGAGCCTTTATAATTATTAGTGTCAACCCCTTCGATGGCTAACATGTATAATTCCTTGAGAACAAAGTACGGAAGCTGATTTTCGAGTAATTGTAAATCCCGTTTTATGGTATTTATGTAACGTGGTTTTTCCAACAAAAAATCATCAATTTTCCAAAAGTGTCTCGAGAAGAGCTCAATGATGAAGACAGCATCATATAGAATAATATCTATAAATTTAGCACTTGAAAGGTTAGACGACTCTTCATAACAATTAGAAATAAGTTTTTCTTTACTCTTGATGTACCTCTTCATTTTCTCCAATTTTTCCCTACCTTTTCTTTCACTAAATACATGTATATATCTCTTTTTTTGTTTTTCCATTTTAGCCAATTCTTTTTTGTTGTGATGAAGAGGGCCTATTGAGATTACCTGAGGAGTGTAAGCTTCTTCATTTATTTTGCGGAGATCTATAGGAACCCTATAAATACAGCACCCAGGCTTAGGTTCCCAATCTTCGAGAATGTCAGTTGACCCCACCTCTACAGGTTCAGGTTCATATTGGCCGTATTCAAGAGAAGAATTTGCTGAATCATTTATTTCCATTATTATCTCCAAGCCCCCTGGTTTTGATGGCAAACAAATTATAACAGTTAAAAACTAATAATTAGAAGGGGAAAAAATGTTTTAATTAATGCAGGTTCAATAGCAAAATTGATGGAAAGACACAATTGCAGTAGAAAATTATTCTAATGTGAGTTGGATCCGACTGTGTATTGATTTGAGAATGAAAAACAGAAATGTTCTTTGGCCGTCACCAAATCATGAAGATCTAACTAAACAGATATAATGATGATTATATTATGCACACACATACATCTCTCGTTGAGATCCCAATTTTATATTATGGTACGACAATATCTAGGATTAGAGGTGGCCATGGTTTCGGTTAAACCGACGGTTTTGCCCGCGGTTTAACCGAAACCGTACTTCCAAAAACCGCCCCAAAACCGGTTGAACCGGTTACGGTTTCGGTTTGGGTACTTCCAAAAACTGTCAAAAACCGGCGGCTAAACCGGCGGTTTTAACCTCGATTAAACCGCCGGTTTTTTTAAAAAATAAAAAATAAAAAAAATTGACTAATCAGAAGCTGACACGTGGTATTTTTTTTGAATTTTTTTTTGAAAAACCGAAACCAAACCCAAAACCGTCGGTTTTTAAACCGAAACCGTAAAACCGCCGGTTAGAAACCGTGTACCAAACCGGTTTTCCGGTTACGGTTTCGGTTTTGGGTGGCCACGGAACCGAAGTCGCCGGTTTCAAACCGAAACCGAACCGTGGCCACCACTATCTAGGATGCATGTGGTTGGAAAACCTGAATAATGAGAGAGTGGTTGGAAAACCTGAATATTTTGGCTGCAAAGTAACCACTGTATAGATCACCTGAGTTCCTCTTCTGGACTTTTGAACACCTAGAAACTGTTATAATTAGCTATTTCATGAATGAGAGAGTGGTTGGAAAACCTGAATATTTTGGCTGCAAAGTAACCACTGTATAGATCACCTGAGTTCCTCTTCTGGACTTTTGAACAACTAGAAACTGTTATAATTAGCTATTTCATGATGATACACTATACCCACATCCATCTGTATTTATAATCATCTATATAACGGATCAGGATCTTCTGTTATGCTGATATTTTTCCCGATCTAAAACACTTGAGAATAGAACTTTGTATTTAAATAAAATAAATAAAAGAAATAAATGACAACCATTGATTACATATGTCAACAGATCAATATAGGATATGATAAAAATCAGTTCAGCAGAGGATCCAAATTTCTATATAACAATCATCTATATAATATAAATTTACTATGCCCATCCATAATATCACAATTTTTCATTGGCTTATTTGTCTTTTTGAACTATGGGATATTTTCAAGCGCTGTAGGCATATATGCATTTTAATTTGTTCGTAAGCACGATGACATATGAATTTTCATAAGCCTTGACATCACTACCTTATAATTGTCATGAGTGGTCCCATGAAATACTACATTATTGAATGTAAAAGTTCAATAATGTGCAAACACTATAAATTAAATATTATATATGTTGTTGCTAAAGTTACAGTTAACCAAAGATAATCTATTATATATGAAGTGGGATGCATCTCACGTTGATATCCTGAAATGTGACCATTTTTAGCGTATATGGTATTATGGTACGAGTGTACGACGGTATCTAGGATGCATGTTGCATGCTAGAATACCCAAGAATTTTTTCAGTGAACTGATGAGGTGTGGAGTAATGAGAGAGTGGTTGTAAAACCTGAATATTTTAGGGCGCGTCATGTAACGTTTTTCAAAGCTGTTTTTATTTTTAATTTTTGAAAATAAAAACGAAAAACGAAAACAGTGTTTTTGGTTTCAGTTTCGAAATCCAAATACGTATCTAGTAGCATATCCTGCTAGCTGGATTCCGAATATTATCATTTTATAGGCCAAAATTTATGAGTTGAATTTTTTTTTTTTTTTTAAATCCAAAAAGTAATACATTTGAAGTGTAAAAATAAATTTAAAACTAATTAAAATATATTAATTCTAATGATGGGGAAAATAAAACCTTTGCTTGCACGATGTCACTATAAGACCACCATTAAAAGAAAACAATATTTTGTGCAAAAAGAAAAAGAAAAAAAACAATTATTGAAAATTATGGATCCCACAACATACAGTCCTTGCTCCATTATCTTCAAGCTCTGGTGGGTCTTCTCAGCCTCCCTCCAAGCCAAAAACTTTTGTAGCCTTACTCAAAACTTCTGAGGTGCATATTGAACCTAATCTAAAATGAAAGTAAATTATAGAAATCTTCAACCAAGAAACTTGTGGAGCATATGGCACCATTTTTCTTTCAGGCATCCATCTTGTAGGTTTCCAGGCATAAAAGTTATATATAAGAATGGTGACAAATATTATTACCATCTAAACTAAATTTTGAATTATTGAAAGCATTTTATCCACAAACAGATTACAGTGTCAAAATCAAAGTTAACTATAGCTAGCTAGTGTACACAATTTATAATTAATAAAAACATAACCGAGATACATTAGCGCACAGCCAGCAGCTTTTCTGGTGGCCCGTTCTTAGCTTACATTATTTTAAACAAAATGTTCAATTCACTCAACTTAATTGTGTTTAAAACATCCAATTCACTCCTCAAAATTGTAATTTGATCTGTAGGTGTATTCTGCAGCAAGCTGTGAAAAAGATGCATGATAACTTGTCCTATAGCTAGAAACTTTGTGGGAGAATCTTACCCTCAACAAGCCCTGCACCAAGATATAGAAAATGAAGAAAAATATTTCACACTAACAAAATGCATTTATCGGTACTAAACCAGAAAGACAGTAAAATTACAAAATTTATATAATTTATAAGATTATTTTTTACAATTTTCAGGGAGTGTTTTGGTTATTTGCAGCTAATTCTTATAATACAGTAGCAAAAATTTACAAAGATATACTAGAGTGAGGACACATGAACACACATTGGCAATTCTATGGAAACAAGACATTAATAAATATCAATGTCTTCTTTAAACAAGACATTTAAAGAAGAGGCAAGACTATTGGGTTTGTGAAGATTGAAACCAGCTTGAGAATCGAATCTCGGCAGAAGGACCGTCGTGCGGACCAAGAGCACCAACCACGACACACGCATCGGTGGATTCCAGAGGAGACACGCCGTGCAGACATAGTGCATCGGTAGCAGAACCCACATCGGTGGATTCTAGAGGTGACAAGCCGTGAAGACTGTGTGGCGGACATGGTACACTTGATGCGGCCCAAGGGGCGAAGTTTTCCAGGAGTGATACGTGGTAGAGACCGCGGCGCAGACACCACGGTCCATATCGCGGTAATGATGGGATTTGCGCAAATCAGGAAAACTTGTGCAGAAAGGAAAGTAATCCTTTAGTGTTTCGGCTTACCCTAATGTTCCCATATAAATACTATCATTATGTAAACCCTAATGGGTGTGTGAGAAAAAGGGTGTTAGAGAGTTATAGAGCAAATTGCAGAGAAATTTGAGAGAGAGACAGAGAGATTGTAATGAACCTTGAAAAATAGTGGATTGAGTGCGGTGCGCTCCGTGGACGTAGGCAAATTGTTAAACCACGTAAAATCTTTGGTGTCGTCTTTTCTTTCTTATTGCTTTCATATTATCTATGTTGTGTTTGAGATTTGTGTGTGTAATCCCCTTTCTTCTTAACAGCAATTGGTATCAGAGCCCTTAGTTGGGGCAGATTATTTTTTATACAAATCTAGGTTTTCTCAAGGTCAAGGATTTTGTCGCAGAGATGGGATAGGAGAAGGATTCTCATAGGATTGAGAAATTCGATGGAACGAATTTTAGTTTCTAGAACATGCAGATGGAAGATTATCTGTACCAGAAAAACTTGTATTGGTTGTTAAAATAGAAGCCAAAGAATATGACAGATGTAGATTGGTCAAAGAAGCAGAAGCCAAAGAGCATGGATGATGAGGAATTCGAACTCCTAGACCAGAAAGCATTTGGAGCAATTCGTTCCAGTTTGACGGAGTAGGTTGCTTTCAACGTAAATGATTAGTAGACTGAAATAGATCTTATGAAGACTTTATCAAACCTATATGAACAGCCTTCTGCGGTAAGGAAAGTCCATTTTGTCAAGAAGTTATCAAATCTAAAGATGACGGAAGGTCAGAGTTTTATAGAGTATCTAAACCAGTTCAACGAAGTGAAAAGTGGGTCAACTTCTATGTCTATGGGTTTCGATGAGGAATTCTTGGCGGTATTTATACTCACCCAATTGCCAGAAGGTTGGAAGATGATATGTCAGTCAATTGCCAACTCGTTCGGAAAAGAAAAATTGGATTTCTCACAGGTTGTGAACATGATCATGACTGAAAAGATCAAGGTACTTGAAGAGGGATTATGGGCATCTACATCTTCAGCACTGAATATAAAAGGTAGTAAAGCAGAAACAAAAATTGGAACACGAATCAACGAAGAAGATCAAAGTCATGAGGAAAGTCTAAATCCAGGCATCAGGTCAACTATTTGAGAAATCAGCAACGAACAAGAAAGATGTAAAGTGCTGGAATTGTGGTAAGAAAGGCCACTTCTCGTATGAGTGTAGATCTAAGAAGAAAAAGATAAGGTCAAGGGCAGTGCGAACTATGTGTTGGAGAAGTCAGATAACTACCTCATCTGCTCGTTGGAAAGTAAGACGGAGTCCTAGGTTCTAGATTCAGAAGCGTCATTCCATGCCACACTTCACACAGAGTTGTTTGAGAATTACATCTCTAGAAATTTGGGTAAGGTGTATCTTAGTGACAATCAAGCATGCAATATTATCGGGAAGGGATATGTAAAGATTCAGCTGAAAGGGTCAGTTTGGAAACTCGACAATGTGAGGCATATGCTGGATTTGAGGTAGAATTTGATCTCCATTTCCATTGGGCAACTAGTGTCAGATGGTTTGTGTCAAGAAATTCCAGCAGGAAAAAAAACAAATGATGAGAGAGAGTGTTAGAGAGAGAAGTTCTCGTTTTTAAGGTTTTAAGTCAAATTTTCGAGAGGAAGGCAGGGCTTATGGTGAGAGGAGAATGCACGATTACAAGAAAGATTTCAAGGTGAATTTATTCTCGATTTTCATCGATAACATTAACCTATAGACGGACGTGGCTTGCTTGTGGGGAGTTTTTAAAGTTTTTGGGAGAGTAAGAGATGTGTTTCTCTCTTCTAAGATCAACCCAAGAAGAGGCCGTTATGCTTTCATTAGGTTTGAAACCAATGAAGAAGCTCTAAAGGTGGCTAACTCTGTTAAAGGGATACATATGTATGGGTGGCCAATTAGTGCAAGAATGGCAAAATACAACTGGAACAGCCGGAGAAGCTCAGGATTGCAAGGTGAGAAGAAGTTATTTGAGGAGCCATTAGGAAGGGGAAGAGTTGAACGACCTCTGTCCGAGGTATCGTAAAATCATTCCTTCGCAGAGGTAGTGAGAGGACCACGGAAGGAACTCAAAGGTGAGAGAAAAGGTTCTCTTCTTTCCATGTCGTGGAGAAGGTACAAGCAAACTTCAGACTGGCTTTCCAAGTGTGCGACAGGGTCCTTAAAGGAGTTCTCCTCTGTTTCTAACGTTAACAAGAGGTTGAGGAACAGAAAATTTTCATTCTCATCATCATATGTGGGTGATAGAAGCATTTTATGGCATTTTGATTCAGAGATGGATAAGATAGGTTTTATCAGAAATCGTTTTTTTTTTTGGATGACTGTTTCTCATCCATGTTTGATTGGTCGGAAAAATGGATTCCAAATGGCAAGTTAACATGGATAAATGTCTTTGGAGTGCCGTTAAGTTGTTGGAAGGAGTCTTTTTTCATAAAACTTGGAAGACTAGTGGGGGAACCTTTGTGGGTTGATAAAGATACTTCATTGAAAGTAAGGTTAGAGAGAGGCAAACTATTAGCAATAATACCTCAGGTCTGGGAGCACACTCGCGAAATCTGTCTCTACTGAGGAGGCGTCTTTCACGGTGAAGGTTGAAATCAAACCGACCCCGATGTCTTTGACCTGGTTGAATCATTTTCTGAATTTGGAAGATTTCTCACCATATACTTATCGATCAGACTCACCGGAAAACAGCCAATGTCCATCTGAGTTCGAGTTTCAAGAAAGAAGGGAAACGGACAGAGGTGTGGACAAAAGTCAGCTTTCCTATGCAGCCAAGAAGAGAAAAAGCAAGCCTCTAGCTGACAAGAGCAGTTTGAAGGACAATTGTTCCTTACCAAAATCAGTAAGATTTCAAAATTGTGTGGTAAGTGGAGCTCCAACTGATGTTGACAATGGCAAAAAGCAATGGGTTCACAAACCAAGGCCTCGAATCACTCCTTGTCTAAATCGAAATGCAAAGATAGTGATTGGAGAAAATCTGGTTCAAGAAACCAACAGGGAACTGGTGGAGTATTCTACCTCATCATCGTTTGATTCTGATAGAAGCTGGGGGGCTTTCTCTAATTTCAGTTTGTTGAAAGGTGATTGCTCTAATAATAACAAATCTAATGGGTTTTGGCGAGATGGGCCTCCTCTATTTGAGCCTAGCAAAGAAACCGCATCGATTCCGTCAGGGCATAAGGAAAGGGAACTTTTATCCTATAGGAATAAAATTGTGGGCCAAGGTTGTATAACCCACAAGGATATAACCGAAATTACAATTGATTTAATAGGGGAGTGTGAAGCGGAGGATCATTTGGGCCAGCCTATTTTGAAGCAAGCAGATCAGGGAGGAGGCTCCTTAGCAAATTTTTCTGATAGCAAAAACAATGAAGATAGTGGCGCTTTTGGGAATCAAAAACCTTACACATCTGGTAAGTCTTCTTCAGCTTCTAATTTTCAGGAGGATGCTCAAACTGTTTCTCTGCCGAAAACTCCCAACAGAAGAAAAGGGGGAAAGAGATGCATGCCCACCAAAAGTCACGCTATGAAGACCATGAATTCGAAAGCCAATCCCGGTAGGTCTGAAGATGCTTTGGACAAAGATAGTAGTGACAACAGGTCTTGGAACTTGGAGGTCGAAATAACCAAAGTCATAGAGAAAGGTGTGGAGCTAGGAGTCAATTTCAATAAATCCAAGGAAGAGGAGGTTCAGGCAGTCGGCGGTCAACCTTGGAACTTGGAGTTGGAAGTGGCAAAAATAATAGAAACGGGTATTGCTCTTAGCTTTAATTTCAATGGCAAGGAAACTGAAATGTCCACGATTCTAGCTTCAAGGGAACTAGAGGACATAGATATATATAGAGCTGAAAAGAACAAGTTCGTTCCTGTTTGTTTTGTGTTTGGGCTTGTGGTTTCTTTTGCTTTAATGTTAGCTTTTTCTTGGAACATAAGAGGGCTTTTCTTGGAACATAAGAGGGTTGGGTAAGGATAGCAAAAGGAAGGTTATGAGAAGGTTGGTTGGCTTGCACAAACCGATGGTTTGTTTTCTTCAAGAATCGAAACTAAGTTGTTTTGACAATAAGGTTATCAATTCCTTAGGTGGACTTTGGCTATCTAGAGGTATGGGCGTGGAGTCGATCGGAACGGCCGGAGGATTGATAACATTGTGGAATGAAGATCTTTTTTCTGTTAAAGCTTGTTGAAACTAATAATGTACGGTGTGTATAAAACTATCTAGATGGAGAGTGAATAGATTTTAAACGATTATTACCAATTTTCACAATTAGTCAATATTACGAAAATACCCTAATCTAGTCAAAGCAATAAATTAAGTGTAAAGTACGGAATTTAAATAACACTTGATTTTTACATGGAAATCTTTAACAAGGAAAAACCACAGGTTGTTATGTGCGCTACACACGAACTTCGAATCCAATAATTGCAATGGTGTTTACAACCTAGGTTGACCTCATCCTCTCACGGTCTATAACCCACCACTACTACTCGCAGACCTTTAAAAGTGAACTTAGTCCAATTTGCTTGCGGCCTAAGCAACCTTAATCACAAGTCTCAATTCTCAATAAAGAGATTAAACAATCTAAGTGAATATGCAAAGATATCCAAATATGCAAATAATGTTAGGTTACACTAAATGCTTATCTAGGATTATAAGATGTTAATTAAATCAATCATAGATATTAATTGCTATATGACATGGCATAAAACATAGCTATGTGAGATATGTCAATCCTAGGTATAACTATCCAAATACAGCATTCAAACATTCAACACATAATCTCAATCTTGTATGTAGAAATTACTCTAAGAACATACAGATAATAGATGAGATAAATTGCTAAGTAAGAACACTAATTATGTAAGATAATAGTGAACAACTTACCATAATATGTGTGTTGAAGAAGACCCATGCACTAGCACATACTAGATGATCCTAAATGATGCTTAGATGATGATTGATGCATATGGAAATGAGTTTAGAGAATTAAATGAGCAATCTATGTGCCTTTTCTCTCAAGTCTCTCTAAGCTTCTCTTTAGGGTTCTTAATATGCAAGAGCTTAGATTCAAAGAATGAGATAATGGTATAATTATAGAGAGCAAGAAAAGGCTAGGTGAAAAGACAAGTTTGCTCTTGAAACGCACCATCAGCGGTTTTAAAATCGCTGATTTAAACCCGAGAGCGTTAGGTATGATCGTCGGTTTCATCACCGCCGTTTTAAGACCTAAGATATTTATTTCAATCAGCGGTTTAGAACGGTGGTTGGAAATCGCCGATCATAACCATAGAATCAGTCCAGACGTTTTTGGAATCAAACGGTGGTTTCATTTGGCGGTCATAACTGCCAATCAAACCGCTGTTTCACCAATTTGGTGAAACCAAAAGAGAAACCAAGAGCATTCTCCTAAGGTGATCCTCGCGTTAAACCAAGCACACCATCGTGCATGCGCAGACGTTTCCGAATAATATTCAGGAAACGAATTACTAGACACACTAACACACAACAAGATACAACAACGAAGTGCAAGTGTGAAATGTGACATGTGAAGAGAATGCACACAAGAGCAATGCGTACATATGCAAACATTAGAGGTGTGTGTGCAATTAAATCTCTTCAATGAAAACTAAGCACTAGAAATATACCTTTGGAGTGCTTATCATCTTGAGGTCTTGAGAGGGCCTTTGAGCTTGATTATCATTCACCTAAGCTACCCTTACAATTTAAACCTCAATTGTGGTTTGTCACCAAAATAAGCCAATCAAACTTTGAGGAACTTACAATCTCCCCCTTTGGCTATTTCGTGACAAAACCAACACCCATATTGATCCTCATAAAAAAATAGAAACTAAAGGTCAACAAAGATTTTCTACATTACAAAGAGATATTAAAAAGATAAAACTTCTAGTCTTCAATCTTTTGTAGAACAACCAATCCTTCAAAACAAAGTTTCTACACTTTCCAATACAAGTGCAATGTGAGATGATCAAGTGAAATTAAAAAACAAGCATTTAAATTTAAAGAATTTAAGCACAACATCATGCAATGTATGTGTAATGCAATGCTTCCCCTTAACAGGTTACTCCCCCTCAATTAGTAAACTCCCCAATAAGCGAAATTGCTACTACAATTCCCTCTACATTCTACTCCCCCCTTTTGTAATGATATAGGCAAATTAGTATCCCTAACTGGGTCAATTTAGCAAAGAGAGATAATAGCATACTAGATATTTGCATAATCATATAAGCCACTTTATACAACTCAATTAAATGGAGAGAAACAAGGAGATTTATTTTATAAAAAATGTGTGATTAAGATGCTTTGCATGCAAGACATGTTGCATTCAAATCCAAAAATCAATGGTATTTGGCAAAGCAAATGACAAAGGTTTCCTAAAGAATTCAAACCAATTTCACCATTTGTCATGAGTAAAGCAAGGCATAGAGTTATCAATCATTCAATTTTAATGAGCAACTATATCCAACTTTATAAGCTAAACAAGGCATGAGAAACTCTTAGCACCCGATTCGATTTTTCTGGGTTTGAAACCTGTATGATAGTAGCCATGTTCAACAAATAAAGAAAGAGAGACTTAGAATTTTAAAATCCTTAGAATGGACATGAGATCCTTTATTCATTTGAGTCTCATAAGCTTTTCACATATAATTTTGCATTTTGAAATTTGCAACCAACAATCATGCTTTTCATTTTTGTGCATGTCATTTGAAAAATCATCATGTCATAGAGATCATTAAAGGTCATTCAACAAGTACTTCCTAAGAATATCTCCTAGTCAAAAAATGCATGTTTAAACATAAATAAGACATGGATTGCAAACAAAGCAAGGTTCACACTTATAGAAAAAAAAAATATCATATAAGCATATGTGCAACCAAGATACTAAAGCAATTAATAAATAAGCATAATATTTTTAAAATATTTGCATGTAAAAAATATGCAATTGCTCTTTTTGCTTGAGTTCCCCATATGGGGTCAAATTCCAAACCATATCAAGTCAACAATACATATCCCAATAGATCTACTAAGTGCATGAAACCTAGTTGCATCTAAGGGTTTACTAAATAAGTCCGCTAGTAAATCATTAGTACCTATATGTTCAAGTACTATGCATTTGTTCTTAACTAGTTCTCTTATAAAATGATGACGAATGTCAATATGCTTAGAACTAGAGTGTTGTATCGGATTCTTGGAAATATTAATTGTACTCATGTTATCACAAAAGAGGGTTAGATTACCTTGATTGAATCCGTAGTCGACTAGCATTTGCTTCATCAAAGGAGTTGTGTGCATCCACTCCCTGCGGCTATGTACTCGGCTTCGATCGTTGACAAGGAAATCAAATTTTGCTTCTTGTAGAACCAAGACACCAAGTTGTTCCCTAGGAAGAAGCAACCGCCCGATGTGTTCTTCCTGCCATCACAATTTCCTGCCCAATCCGCATCACTAAAGCCAACTAAACTAGCATTAGTGTCAAAAGAGTACCAAATTCCATAGTTGGATGTCTCATTCACATAATGAATGATTCTCTTAACGGAAGAGAGATGAGACTCCTTAGGATCCGATTGGTACCTAACACATATACCCACACTAAAAGATATATTGGGCCTACTTGCGGTCAAATAAAGCAAGCGTCCAATCATGCTCCGATATAGAGTTTGTTCCACACTTTTTCCACTATCATCCTTGTAGGGAAAAAACACGTGGCGGAAGAGGAAAGTTTGATTTGTATATTTAAAATATTTGTCCTTTTTAAAGATGAACCTTAACCCTTTATTAATTAACATATAACAAAAGGGTATTGTACCTTTTTCCACGTGATGATTTGTGTTGCGTTGATTGTAATCCGCAAGACTTTCCAATCTAATCATGAACGTGAATCACATAGGAGTGTGGGCTCCCTTTCTTTGAATTGTGTACCTGATGATGGATAACAATTTTTTTTTTCTTTTGTTAGTCACAACAAACTTTCTAGAGAAAAACGAAGAATGTTCGGTCACTTTTAAATTCTCAATCTTTTGATCGAAACTCGCGTGAACCTTAATCGAAGTCGTGCACAAAGCCTTTTGATATTAAAGCTAGTAGTGCACTATCGAAAATAAAACGTTTCTTCATACTATTTTTCTCTTGGCCGAATTTCACATTATGTGCTTTGAGTTGGATTATTTTTTTAAGCAAAAGAAATAACTCTCTCTAAAGGAATTAGGGTTACCCGAACTCCACTTGCCCAAAATAATATATATATATATATATATATCGGCCGAATTCTTCTTCCCATTACATATATTACTCACAAATCCATATAAGACAAATTCCACTTACCATATAAATAATATCTAGATGAATTCTCCTTGCATTATAAAACGAATTCTACTTGCCATATAAATCATATATATCTGGACAAATTCTTTTTCCATATAAAAAATGTATACAGACGAATTCTTCTTGACTATATAAAATATATATTGTGCACGAATTCTTATTTCCATATAAGAGAAATTCTTCTTTCCATATATATTATATTAGTTCACGAATTCTTCTTACCATCTATATCATATAGTGGCCGAATTCTCTTGACTAAAATATAGGGTGATAGCATAAATCTTCTCCCAAGTAGGATTTATGCCTTATGGCCTAAATCCTAACCCTAGGTAGATTTCTTATCTTTGGCCTAAATCCTCTCTAAAAAAGGATTTGTGTTTTCACCAAAGACTCCTATCATTCTTTAGAATTCCAAACAATAATCCAACTCTTTAGTGTATTTGTGACTATATCAAAGACTTTCTAATTTGACTAGATAAATAAATTCCTTTTATTTATCTACTTACCAAATAAAGTCTTTAATATTTATTATACTAGCAGCAATACTATAATACTAAGAAACATATTTCCTAGTTAGAAAAAGATTTTGACTTTTAATTAAATAATTAATTAATAAATTAATTAATTTCCATTTAATTAAATAATAAAATAAAACAATATAATAGGCTAATATTTTCAACCTTGCCACCCATGTCCAATACATGAGCCGTATATTGTTTTTCTTATTTTATTAAATCCGTTGGACTTTAATAAAAAAAACCCACATGTGAACCGGACCCATTCTTACTAAAAGAAACAAGTCCATATGCCTTTCATTAATACATTAATATAATTTAATAGTCCATTAAATAAATAATGTATAAATTATATTCTTAATGTATTAATTACAATTCTAGATGGACCCATAAATTAGTCCGCTAGAATATATCAAATGATCCATGCAAGGCCGTGTGGATTGGGGATCTTGGCGAGCTATCTAAATTTAAGCTTTAATAGACATAACTCAATCACAATCAACAAATGATTCACTTAGGTTCAATCTATTAATTTTAGCTCATACAACTAAAGAGTTAAAATTGTACTCTTAAATAAAGATAGAGTAAGTAAATGTTTCTCATTCATACCGTAGACAATCTTATTGGAGATAATGTATCCTCGTGAATAATATCAGTAATCACCAAGAGCTCATAGACCGCCTATAACTCTCCTAGTTACCATATTTACTCATATGACCACATTTTGAACTTGGATATTCTGACTTGTCCAGAAGCCATGTTTCAATAGACGCTATCAAAAACTCAACGTTAAGCTTTAATATCTAATACCTCAAAATATCCATAAGATAATATTATACTCTCATTTTAATAAATGGAGCCACGATGTTCATATCTATAAATGAAGTCCTCTATCGATTAGCAAATGAATACCACCAAACTATCGATGATAGACTATGCTATATAGTCGTACTCATTGATAGCTCAAATGATAACACTTGTAATCATAAGTCCATCATTTATCTAAGGATTAAGATAGACTCTCTGATTGCCCTAATAATGAAAATTTTTATCCACTGACGGTTATAGATAAAGTATTTCATTTTGATCCTATTCAATGCACCTATTGCACTAGATTCTCTTACTCAAAGACACTTTGATAATTTTAGACTCATCATATCACATTTGATCCCACTCAAATCCTAGAAAAAGAATCTACAACCTTAACAAGGTAAAGGTGCTCAACCTTTATCTTAAGTTGTGAACATTATTCAAGACTAATTAAAGAATTGTGTCTACCTCAAACATATCCAGATATACGAACAATTCTTTATTTCTCATAGTCTTTTAACCTTATGATTATTTACTTTTGACAATTATAATAATTAAACTATAAATGCTATAAGATTTGTTAAACCAGAAATCACTTTATTAATATGAAAAGATTGTCAATAACATTATTACACTCTTGCTATTGAGCATAATCCTAACAATCCTTGCTTAGCTTCAAAGTGGTACTCATGGGTGTATCACAATATTTGGCATTTTCAAGACCAAACTTCTTCACTAGGTTTTTAGCATATTTAGCTTGGGTTATAAAAATCTCATCATTTAATTGCTTAATTTGTAAAACTAGGAAGCAACTAAGCTCACCAACAAGACTCATCTCAAATTCATAAGACATAACATCAACAAATTGTTAGACCATGGTGTTGTTGGTTGAGCCAAATACAAAGTCATCAACATAGATTTGAGCTATAAATAACTCATCTTTATTTCTTTTGATGAACAAGGTCTTGTCAACACTAACCCTTGTGTAGTCATTGTCAACAAGAAATTGAGTGAGGTGCTCATACCAAGCCCTCGGTGTTTGTTTCAATCCATATAGAGCCTTCTTAAGGCAATAGACATGGTTGGATGGCGTGCATCCACAAACCCCTTGTGTTGCTCAACAAACACTTCCTCTTGTAAGAAACCATTAAAGAAGGCACTCTTCACATCCATTTGGTGCAATTTGAACTTGTGCACACAAGAAACGGATAAGAAAAGTCTAATGGACTCTAAACGGGCAATGGGAGCAAATGTCTCCTCAAAGTCAATACCCTCAATTTGAGAGTACCCTTGTATAACAAGTCTAGCCTTGTTACGCACTATGTTGCCATCCTCATTGGATTTGTTCCTATATATCCATTTGGTGCATATGACATTAGTAGTCTTAGGCCTAGGAACTATAGTCCAAACCTCATTTCTTTCAAATTGGTTTAACTCTTCTTGAACCCAAAATTCATCAATTACTACTTGATCCGATCCGATCAGATCCGATCCAATCCAATATAATCTGATGGATCGAATTAATATAAAGTCATTCATAATATATAAAAGTTATAATCTGAAATAAATAAAATCAAATAAACTATTCAAACATTACTAATTAATTCAAATAAAATTAACATTAAAAAAATACATGACATAACTTGTGAACTTTATATAATTCAAAAAGTTTATAAACATTATACATCAGCTCCAAATATAAACTTAATATGTTGTGATGTTGATGAAGAAGAA
This sequence comes from Acer negundo, assembly GCA_035582765.1. Classification (NCBI taxonomy): domain Eukaryota; kingdom Viridiplantae; phylum Streptophyta; class Magnoliopsida; order Sapindales; family Sapindaceae; genus Acer; species Acer negundo. The sequence goes on from CM069235.1 coordinate 13,345,055, forward strand.
TAGAAGAAAAGAAGATGATGGATTGTTGGCTATAGAGAAATTGAGAAAGAAAACCCAAAATAGTAACATTAGAAATATTATTTTGGTTGGGCCTTTACATTAGAAAGTAGTGGATAAAATAAATTGCCCAATATAAAAATAAGGTCTAATATTTCAGGCGGAATTGAGGATTCGGCGGATTTCCATTTGGAAATCCAAGATCCGATCCAATCCGATCTAATGGATTTTAGAATTTAGGATCCAATTCGATCCAATCACCTCTCTGGATCCGATCCAACCCAATGAATTGGATCCGATCCAATGGATCGTATTGGATTGGATTGGATCCTGCACACCCCTAGAATCATGTAGCCATTAATTGGTATCAGGACTTACCCAGCATATTAAAATAAAACCGAGGGAAGTTAGTATTGTTAAATGTTTTCTAATGTCTGATTATGAATGAATAATTTATGTATATTTTATGTGTCATTGTCGAGGACATATTTAACTGTGATATATAAATTGTATATGAAAATAGATTGAAATAACATTTTCTTAGATAGCATACATGTTGATATTGTTATCCCATCATGAAGTCATTTGGAGGCCCGAACCAGTAACCCAAAAGAAGCCCAGTGAAGCCCAAGTTCTTTGATCCACAGATTGGTCTAACCTCTTTTCTCTACTTATCAATACGGTGCTGTTTAGTATGTTATCTGATTGACTCAAATAAGGTAATGATGTCATGATTTCAATGCTAAAATGGTAAGGCTTGATTAGTAGGAGCAAATTATGGAGCTGACTCACATAATGATTAGAAAGCTATCTGGAAAGAGAAATGATTAGAATCATTTGCTAGGGTTTTAGGAAATTGCTATCTAGTTTCTCTCAACTTCAACAACTCTCTTTCTTGTAATCTTAGTGGTCTTAGAGTTCTTTAAAGAATCTTTTGGAACTTTGAGTGAATGTATTGTATATTGAGAGTGTTTAGAGGGTTTGAATACTCTCTTTGAAGAGGTTAAGTGTTGTATCTGGTATATCTGTGAGTTGTAGAGTTGATTAGGGTTATTGATCCTTTAGTGGTAACCGATCTAGACCTTGTGAGGTTTTCTAGGTTATTTCTAGGTTTGATTTGTGTTGTAACTGGTTTGTAAAGACACTCATATAGTAGAAGGACTTCTCTGAGAGGCTCGATGTGGATGTAAGCTTCTTTTATGCCGAACCACGATAAATCTAGGTGTTGTTTTTGTTTCTGCTTTATATTTTATTCTTGCTTGTTGTTCTTTTAATTAATCTGTGTTGTGTACAACTTGGCCTTTCATTCTTTGAGCTTTTGTTGACAGGTTAGTTGGGTTCTTGAGTCCACCAAGAATTCCAACAGTGGTAACATAGCCTACAACTAGTACTAATGGCGGACGTAGGGAATCAAGATCCTTTAGTTATGGAGCCTTTAAGCTCTTGAGACTCATCTGGAGAAGAGGAAAGTACCAGCGAGGCAACGAGTCACCATGAGGAGGTAACACTTCAAAACTTTGGTAATTTCTATAACCCTTTTATGTCAATGAAGTTTGAGATAGATAAATTTGATGGCACTGGAGATTTCGGTATTTTGAGAAGAAAGGTGAAAGCCCTTCTATCCCAATAGAAAATTCTCAAGGCCATCGAAGGACCTGATAAATTGCCTGATAATCTAACTATTGAACAAAAAGATGATATAGAAATGGCCTTAGGAACTATCATATTGAATCTGTCTAATAACATACTAAGAGAAGTAAATGATGAAACCACTGCCTCTAATGTTTGGAAGAAACTTGCAAGCTTGTATCTCACTAAGTCTTTAACTAATAAAATCTACTTAAAAGAAAGAATTTTTAGTTTTAAGATGGACCCGAGTAAACCTCTAAGTTAAAATCTTGATGAATTCAAGATAATGACTATAGAGTTAGCTAATGCTGGTGACAATGAGAAGTTGAGTGATGAGAACGAGGCAATCATTCTCCTTAATTCACTTCTTGAATCTTTTAGAGATCTTAAGGCTACTATTAAATATGGCAAATCATCTCTAACATTTGAGGAGTGTGTTTCAGCTCTAAAGTCTAAGGACTTAGAGTTGAAAATAGAGAAGATAGATGGGGGTGATAATCTGTTTGCTAGGGGTAGACCTCTAGCAAGAAACAGTAATAATAATCCAAACAATAATAAGGGTAAAGGTAGGAGTAAGACACCAAATCATAATAGGTCTCAGTCATGGGAAAGAAGGGCATATTAAGATATACTGTTATGAGTTTAAAAAGAAGAATCAAGATAAAACTCAAAATGACGGTGATGCAGCTATTGCATCCAAGTCTTATGAGCCTAATGAGGTACTCACTGTGAGTACAGAGGACATCAAAACTGTGTGGTTCCTAAACTCAGGATGTTCCTTCCACATGATTCCAAAAGTGATAAGACTGGTTCATAGAGTTTAAAGAACTCGGTGTTGGAAGTGTGTTGATGGGTTATAATCAACAATGCAAGGTTGAAAGGATGGGGTTTGTAGCCATTAAAATGTATGATGGCACAGTAAGGGTCTTTAGGAATGTTAGGTATGTATCGAAACCAAAAAGAAATCTAATCTCTTTAGGAGTTCTAGACGAGGAAAGATATTCCTATATAGCTGAAAGGGTGTTCTTAGGGCTGTTAGAGGGTCTCTTGTCATCCTCAAAGGTGATAAGAGAAATGGTCTCTATGTGATAAGAGGAGAGACAGTCATTGACTATGCTGCTAATGTAGCATCTAAAGTTAGTGATAAGAGAGTCTTGTGACACTTAAGGTTAGGCCACATGAGTGAGAAATGCCTCACTGAATTAAGTAAACAGAATTTGTTGGGTGGGGATCTAGTAAACAAACTAGAGTTTTGTGAGAACTGTGTCCTTGGCAAGCAACATAGGCTAAGTTTTAGTACAGCTCAACACAACACAAAATATATCCTTCAATATGTAGACTCAGATCTTTGGGGACCTTGTTTGAACCAAAATAGACATGTTTTTGGACCCCATATCCTACTCTTTTTGCTTGATTCTTGGGCAATTTCTCGTGTTTTAACATTATGAATTAATTGTTTCAGGAACATTCATGCCACAAGGGCATTGATGAGAGATGAAAGAATATTTGGTGCAAAAGTCCAAAATAGGAGAAAAGAGACAGAATACATGGGAATGTCACGGTTCATATATCTTTATGAAGACACCATGACAAAAGTGCCCAAATTTAGCGAAGAACAAGTCCAAGCCATTGTCGCGGTTTATGTGTCATTACAAAGACACCGCGACAAAGAAGAGAAAAGTCAGAGAAGCAAGTCTAAGCAGTTGTCGTGGTTTATGTGTCGCTATCTTGACACCGCAACAGAGATGAGGAAAGCTATTAATACGATCAAGTGTGAGTGTTGCGGTCTAAAGCGTCGTTGTTTGCCAAACGAGACGTTTATGCAAGGAAGACAGCGAATACGAGAAATCGGGCCAAAGAAGCCCAGTGCGTGGGTATGGTTACCAGCACACTGTGCGGGTCCTGTATGGGCATGGTTACTAGCACACTACGAGCGTTAGCTCAGCCAATGGACTATTTTCATCCCCTTCAAAAGGGGTATTGTTGTCCTTTCTTGCCCATTTCAAACCCTAGCTTTCCTAACACATAAATACACCAGCTTTTACAGAGAATGATACAATTCCTTCTTCAACCATTCCTAATCCCTCCATTTTTTCTCTCTAATCTCATCTACAACAAATCTAGATTACTTCACCTAAATCATTCCTCTCCTCCCCTCTTCTTCACACATCTCCTTTGTCACAACCCATTTGACATCCACCTATCGAAACATATCCTCATCCATCACTCTTTGCACAAGGAAGCTCAATAAAGGATCAAGCTTATAAGAGAGACTCATGGGTTATTTCTCTGTATTTTACTTCCTTTTATTGTTTGTGATTATGTGTAATTAAACCCCCATTTTAGGGGAGTGATTTGAGAAACTCTTGGACAATGGGTATTTGTTAAAACTTTGAATATTATGTTTATACAATTATAATTCTATTTACTTTTTAAGTAGATCTTGATCTTATGTGATTGATTGAGTTATTGACACACTTGGTAATTGCAATATGTTGTAGGATTTACTTGTGTTAAAATTGGTTGAGTTATTGACACACTTAATTGACTTTAGCACGTAGTGAATAGGATAGGTTATTGAAGGGTATATCAACCCCAATTGCTTAGGCCTTTGATTGTCACTAACTGATCCCACCATTATCCCCTCTCTTTAATCGGTTAGAAATTTTGGTGGGAAGTTGTTTGGTTTAGTACCCACGACCAAACGCACTTTCGAATGAGATCGGTCATTGATTGTGTGAACCGTGTGTTATTTAAGCTTTTATGAATTGCCCAAAGTCCATTAGCAACTCTATCAATCCCCTAGGCTTCTAATTAATTGTTTATTCCATATATCTTATCTAGACTATTTGGTTATTCTCTTTTCCATAACACTTTTATTTTACTTTACTTGTTTTGCATTTTTAATTACTTTTGGTTTTCGAACCAACCAATCTATTCAAAATCTATGATTTTTGTTTTATGCACCTAGATTAAACTAACAAAGAATAGATTGCAAATCAATTAATCTAACACAATCCCTGTGGACGATCCCTTGCTTGCTATTATATTAATTTTCATATATTAAGCGTGTTTGCAAGTGGTAAATTCCGGTTTTCAAAATACACGAAAATATCTTGTTTTGGAAGGTTACAAATGGCCTCTGCAGACCTGCAAAGGTCATAACTCATGGTGGAAATTTGTAGTTTCTATCTTTGATAGATGATTTCACTAGAAAGGTCTGGGTTTACATATTGAAATCAAAAGATCAAGCTTTTCAAAGCTTTAAGCTTGGAAAATGTTGGTTAAGAACCAAACTTCTAATAAAGTTAAGGTACTAAGAACTGATAATGGCTTAGAGTTTTGCAAAGAAGAATTTAATGAATTTTGTAGTAAACATGGTATTGAGAGACATAGAACAATTAGGTACACACCTCAACATAATGGTATAGCTGAAAAGATGAATAGGATTATCCTAGATAAAATTATTTGCTTATTAATCAGCTTTGATTTAAGTCAAAAATTCTAGGGTGAGGTTGTTGCTACAACAACTTACCTAATAATTAGGTCCCCCTCTATTGCAGTACTGCAGTAGATTTAAAAACTCTCGAAAAAATTTGGACTAGCAAACCACCTAGTTTGAAACACTTGAGAGTGTTTGAGTGTATAGCCTATGCACACCAATTTAAAGGTAAAGTTGAACCTAGATCCCTAAGAGGTGTTTTCTTAGGGTATCCTTTAAGTGTTAAGGGTTATATAATCTAGCTTAGAGACCAAAAAGGATTTCAGGTCATTATAAATAGAGATGTGGTCTTTGATGAGTCTAAAATGGAATACTTATCCATCAATATTGTCTAAAATGGAATACTTATAAGACAAAATATTGTTTCGGCATCGAGATCGAGCATAGATTAAATGGAATACTTATCCATCAATCAACATATATTGAAAAGATTTTAAAAAGATTCCATATGGATAATGCTCAACCATTAAGTACTTCTATGGTTGTTAGAACTCTTGATCCTAAAAAGGATCCATTGCGTCCAAAGAAAAATGGTGAAAAAGATACTTGGTCCTAATGTACCATATCTTAATGAAATTGATAATTTGTTATGTCTAGCTCAGTGTACTAGACCAGATATTGCATTCTCTGTGAATGTACTTACTAGATTCAATTCAACACCAACTTAAAGACATTGGAATGGGATTAAACATCTTTTTCGTTACCTTAGTGGAACGAAAGATTTAGGATTATTTTATACAAAATCTAACAATTTTTCAGGTTTGCTTAGTTATACCGATGCCGGGTATCTGTCTGATCCCCATAAAGCTCATTCACAAACGTGATATGTTTTTACCTATAATGGCACAACAATATTATGACACTCCACAAAACAAACTCTGGTTGCTACATCCTCTAATCATTCAAAGATCATTGCACTTCACGAAGCAAGTCGAGAATGTGTTTGGCTAAGGTCAGTTATTCTTCATATTCAAAATTGTTGTGGATTTTCATTATCTATAGAAATGCTAACACTAATAACTACAAGAAATTTTGTCTTTTGCAACGTGCAAAATGCATTGCGAAAAGTTTTCGTAATGTGCGGGTATATGTTATTGATACACATGTTGCCAAAAGTTCCAAAGTTTTTTGCAACGTGCAATGTATGTAGTCATAGAATAAATACAATGTATTATGCACATTGTAATTGACATTTACCGCAACGCACAATTGATGTATGTTGTCTTAGACAATTTTTCCATACGTTGTCTTAGGTAGTTTTCGCAACGTGCATTGTAGGTTGTATTAGACAATTTTCACAACGCACATTGTACTTTGTCTTAGGTTAAGAAAAATAATAATAAATAAGCAAAATTTATACCCCATTAGGCTACCCCCTACTAGGCCCGATCACTATCCAACCCAATACCCTTTGTATTTTAATCACACACACATTGTTCATAGGGGGGTTTGAACCAAAGACAAACACCATCCCCATGAGAGATTTTACCATTCTGCTATGAATTTAACTTTGTTAAATATTACACACTTATTTATATATATAACATATATTATAAAAAAATTAATTCAATAATTTAGTGAAAAAATTAATAATTTTTATTATTTGATAAATTAAACTCATTATTATAATCATTTTAATTATTTTTATGATTAACAATTAAACATTATCAAAATTTTATCCCAGCATTTAATTAAAGGGCTTAGTTACTATAAAGGTTTCATATAGTTACAAGTTAAATTGTTAGTCGTTTGATTTCTACAATGATCTACAAAATTTAAATATTTAAAAATAAAATAACTTTCTATAATAACTACTCATGTAATTATACATGTCATGTATAATAGCTAAATCATTTTATTTGAAATAAAAAACAATCGGGTTAGGGGTCTATCAAAACTTAATGATATTAATCGTTACAAACACACGACTCATAATGCAACTCCTATTATATGAGACAAGTCTCCATATTTTACAGTTAAAAGGGCAAAAGTAGGAGTTAAATCATTTTCAGAAAAGAGAAGGGAAACTGCATCACTTTGCTAATGATGGTTGTGCATTTTAATATTTACGATATCAACGTCCATAATGTGTGTATTGCCAAATATTAGTGTTTTCTCAACGCACAAGTTAATAATTTCGCATACGCCAACATGTATATTATATATTTACTGCAGGATATTAGCCTTTTTCGTAATGCACAAAAAAACAATTGCTAAAGAGACTCATACGACAACATGCATGACATATGTGCTACTGAATATTTACTTTTCGTAATGCACAAGCAATCAGTTGCTAACGAGTCTCCTATGGCAACGTACGTGCATGACATGTGTATTGCTGAATATTAGCTTTTCGCAACACGGAAGCAAATCAGTTGTTGCTAAAGAGAATCCTATGACAATGTGTATGATACGTGAGTTGCAAAATATTAGCTTTTTAACAACACGCAAACCAACAGTTGCTAAAAAGAAACCTAAGACAACGTGCATGATATGTGTTGCAGAATGTTAGACTTGTTCGCAACGCGCAAGACATATGACAACATCCATAATGCATGTCGCTAAACATTACATTTCAACAACATGCACAATTGTATGTTGATAAAAAGACACATACAACAACGTGCTTGATATGTATTTCACTTTTCAACAACGTACACATTTGTATGTTATTAAAACGACACATATGGCAATGCGCATAATATGTGTTGCAGAATATTAGACTTTTTCGCAACGTGCATAATGTGTGTGTTGCTAAATATTAATTTTCAACAACATGCACATTTGTAAGTTGCTAAAAGCATATTTATAGTAGCGTGCACAAAATGTGCATAGTGTAATGAAATAGCTACGACAACGTGCAATTGTTGTGTGTTGCGATATGTGTTCAATTATTAGCAACATTCGTTTGTACGTTGCCGAGGTGGTTTTCACAACACACATTTTTTGTACGTTGCGATAAATGACATTTAGTAACGTTCATAGTCTGCGTGTTGCGACAGACCACTTTTATCAACAAACACAACATGTGCATTGTCTTTTTAATGTTGCTAAAAATCATTTTTTTTTTGTAGTGGATATTTGAAGATAATGCGGTTTGCATTTCTCAAATTAGAGGGGTATATATCAAAGAAGATAGAACCAAACATATTTCTCTTAAATTCTTCTATACTCATGAGCTTCAATAGAGCCGACAAATTGATATTAAACAAATATGGTCTACAGATAATCTTGCAGATTTGTTTACCAATACATTGCCTAAATCAACTTTCACTACTACATAAAAGTTGAGAAACATCGATTATTTTACATGCAACACATCGGTTTTTCAAAATTTTGTAACCGATGTAGATTTGAGTGATATAGAAAAAAACATGATAACGACATCGGTTTAAAATCGATGAAAATGATTTTAAAAATACATCGGTTATATATAAAACCGACGATGTATAACTGATGTATTACGAAAATTAATCCCGCCGTCCATCCGACCGCCTATGGCCCACCCCAGTTCTGATAATAATGACAATTAATTATCATTATGAGGAATTGAACTTGAAACCTCAAGTCAAAGTGGTAAGCCTTTACCGCTTGACTACAAGATTTGATTTGTTGACAATTGTACAATATTTATATATAACCTATATGAGTTGTTAGAAATAAATAATAATAAATAAATAAAACTTATTAGATAAATTTAAATTTATTCAACTAATCAAAATTCAAATTTCTACAGTATACATATATTAAAAAATATTTATCGGAACATTTAATAAAATTATATTTTTTAAAAACATATATTATCGAGTTATGGATCTATACTCTATAGGAGACTAGTGACATCTATTGTAATACCATGATTTGAAATATAACTCTCACTAAATGGGAGATATGTCTCTACATCTTGCAATTTAATAAACAAATGTAAGACTCGGATTCCTAATTTATATGGTAATTGAATTATTAACATGTCTCTTAGTATGAAACAAGAGGGTGCAAAATAAATAAACAATTTTTTTTTAATTATTTTTTTGAAAATTTTTAAAATAAATGATTTAAAAATAAATTTATTAAATTTAAAATTTTACTCATCCAAAAATATAATAATTTTAATAATATAACTACTGGTAATTAAATTTATTATTTTAAAATTAATGATATTTGACAATGTAATGACATTGGTTATTTAAAAAATATATAACAAATTAAAACGTATACATGTCGGTTTATCTTTAACCGATGTTGTAATTTTTAACATATTTAAGAGATGAGTTTCAAGGAAAACGATATCTTATTATAAAATAAATCTATATCGGTTTGCCTTAAAACCGTTGTCCTTTCAAACCGTAATGTTTATGACAACATTTTTGTATGAACCGATTTATAAAAGTTTTTTTATTTTTTTTTTTAATATCGGTTTGCCCAAAATCACGTTGTCTTTTCAAACCGCAATATTTAAGACATCATTTTTGTATGAACCGATGTCTAAAAGTTTTTTTAAAATCGGTTACTAAAAACCGATGTTATGCACCGATGTCTTTTAACATTTTTGTAGTAGTTTTGAGAAGATGATATAGAATAGGCATGCGTCGGCTACGTAAAAAAGATCAATGCTGAAGTTTTTTGAGGGGGAGTTCAATCAGGGGGAGAAAAGTTTTGAATGGACATGTGAGCACTATACTCTTTTTCTATTCGATCAGATTTTGTTCCACTGGGTTTTCCTAATAAGATTTTTAATGAGATAGTTTTTAATGTCCAACCCCACTAGATTCAGAAGATCATTGTATGTATTTTAACTAGGTTTTGTCTCATTGAGTTTTTCCTAGAAAATTACAATTCAAGTGGTGGAAAATCCATGTTTAAAGGGCAGGGTGGGTGGCTTTCACCACTTGTATAACATAAGATTTCCCACTGCCTCTCACTTGATTGAGCTATGCTTAATGTTTAAGTAAGTGATGCAAATATGCAATTGATGAGGGTAATAGGCAAGCGGTCAAGTGGAAGTGATGCAATTGAAGTCTATAAATATAGAGATCAACTTCATTATAAACGTTAGCTCTAGAAGTTCAATACAAAAACTCATCAATTAATATTCTCTACTATAATACAATGGAAAAGGTTTCAGTCTTTTCTCTTTTTTCTCTCTGAGTTAAAAGTGTAAAAGTAGTGGTATATTTTAGGTATGGGTCTTCCTTGTTGAAGAAGTGGTGGGTTTTTTTTTGGTTGTTTCTTCTAGATCTATCCAAGATTGTTTTAATGGAATTAGAGATAGATCAGTTGTATAAGAATCTTACAATAGTGGATGAAGATGTGGCAATACATGAGATTTCTGAAGAAGCTCAAAGGGAGGGAGTGGTGGATGTCAATCAATGTTTAGTAGGGAAAGTTTTGTCTAGGAAAAAGGTTAATAGGGAAGCTTTCAAGGTGGTGATTGAACAACTATGGAACCAGTTTGGGACCGTGGAAATCTAATCAGTTGGTGAAAATATGTTCATGTTCTTCTTCTCAAATCAGGAGGACAGGAATTGTATATGGCAAAGGGGTTACTGGTATTTTGATAAAAGTCTCATAGCTCTAGAAAAACCGATTGGGATGGGAGAAATTTCTCTTCTGGGGTTTAATAAAGTTGAGCTCTGGGTACAAATCCATGATGAACCGAATATGTGCATGAACAGAAAAACAACAAAGCGGTTAGCAGAACAAATCAGTGAAATGGTAGAGATCCAGACGGAATCCAAAGAGTGTTGGAGTAAGTATATGAGAGTTAAAGTTCGAATAGAAATTTCCAAACCCTTGAAACGGTGGCTTCGATTGAAATTATATAAATCCGAAAAATTGTGATAGTTGGGTTAAAATATGAAAGACTTCCAAAATTTTGCTACGCATGTGGGAAAATTGGGCATGTGATTGAAGAGTGTCTAGATGTAGATGTAAGAACTGAAGCGCTGTCAGGGAGGGCCTCCAAATTTGGGTTGTGGATGAGAGCTCTGTTTGTGGATAAAAGGAAGATCAGAGTTCCTCTTAAATCAGATGGCAATTTCTTTAAGAAGATTAGTTCGGTTGAGGGGATGAGTGAGATCGTTAAAGAGGGTTTCAGCCAATAAGAGCCTGGTATGTTTGATCCACAGCAGAGAAGCAACGAAAGAACATAGGCGGTCAGAGGGAATATGAATGTAGGGGCAGCTTCGGAAACCCTAACCGAGTTAAACAAGTCTGGGCTTATTTTGATGACTGAGAGACGGGTTGAAGGCCCAAGTGAGCCCAGTTGTAGCATGAAGGCCCAAGTGGAATCAGGTATAAGTGGGTGCCAATCTATTAGTGATATGGGTTGCCAAAATTTAGCTTCTGAAATTTTAAAAGACAATAGTATAAAGACCCAAATGGAATCAGGTATAAGTGAAATGGTCTGCCAAAATTCGGTTAGTGAATTTATAATAGATTCCACTATGTCTCATTCTGAGATTCCAGAAACTATTAGCTTACCAAAAGTAAAATCCTCCAGAACATGGAAACAATTAGCTAGGGAAGGGTATTCCAATCTTTTAGTGGGAAGAAAGGAAATGGGCAGTATATCGGGTAAAATGATAGAGGTTAATAATCCTATAGAAGTTAGCAGAGTTGTTAAGAAAGGCAAGAGAAGTGGTCTAAGTATGGAAGCTGTTAATTCGGCGGAGCCTGAAATCCAGACACGTCGATAACTATGATTGGTCTTAGTTGGAACGCTTGTGGATTAAGGAATCTGCGTGCTTTCACAGCCTTGAAAAGGTTGCTAAAGAATCATTCCCTATATTTTATTTTTCTGTTTGAAACAAAATTATGTGGTCGAAAGGCAGCAAATGTTAAAGATTCTCATAGGTTTGGAGATGGATTTATAGTGGGCAGTAGTGGTAGAAGTGGTGGGTTGATGTTACTATGGAGGAAAGAACTAGTGGTTTCTATTCTCTCTTTTTCAGCAGGCCATATCGATGTTTCTATCCTTATGGAAGATGGGTTTTGTTGGCGATTTTTGGGTTTCTACGATGACCCTTCTCCAAGTAAAAGAAAGCTTTCTTGGACCCTTTTACGCCGGCTTGTAGATGTTGATAGCTTACCTTGGGTTTGTGGTGGGGACTTCAACGAGTTGTTGTGTTTGAATGAAAAAATGGGTGGCTCTAAGAAGTCTATTTCGGATATTGTTCGGTTTAGGCAGGTTATTGATGATTGTGACTTGTGTGACCTGGGTTGTTCCGGTCCTAGGTTCACATGGAATAATAGAAGAGCTGGGAAGGGTAATGTCCAAGAAAGGCTTGACAGGTTTTAGCAGATAATAGGTGGAGGGACAGATTCGGGTTTATCAAAGTGGAAATTTGGGGTTTCATTCTTCAGATCACCGTCCTGTTCTTTTGAGTTTTAATCGTTTTTGCCGCCCCTAAAGAAGCAGAAATCGGTCCTTCCGGTTTGAGCCATTCTGGCTAAAAGAAGATGATTTGGGCAGAGTTGTATAAAAAGCTTGCAAAGATATGAGTCCTTCTTTCTCGGTGGAGGATTTTAAAAGAAAGTTGAGTCAATGTGCTACCAATCTTGCTGGTTGGAGTAACACTCGTTTTAAAAATTTGGGAAAGCAAATTTCTGCTATGAATAAGGAGATTGAGTGTTTGTATCAATCTTGTGATAGGGATGGAGCTATGAGTCCTATTAAATCTCTGGAGATTTCTATGGTAGGGTTGATTGATCGAGAAGAGTTATATTGGAAACAACAATCTCGGGCCGATTGGATGGAAGCAGGGGGCCGAAATTCTAAATACTTCCATGCCAGAGCCTCTGCTAGGAGGAAAAAGAATAGAATTGAGATGTTAGTTGACAGTGGTGGTAGAGCTCATAAGAGTGAGGATGGATTAGCTTTTGTTATTTAGGAGTTTTTTCATGCAATTTTCAAGTCCTCTAATCCTTCCTCTCATGACACCTCGAGAGCTATAGCACGAATTAAGACAAGTCTGAGTAACAGTAATAGGGAATAGTTGGGAGCAACTTTTACGCCTGAAGAGGTAAGAATTGCAATTTTTGATTTAAGTCCTACCAAAGCTCCTGATCCGGATGGCTTCCATGCCATCTTTTTCTAGAAATTTTGGGGTGTTATTGGTGAGGAGTTTACTAGAGCTTGTCTTCGGATCCTCAATGGGGTTTCTTCTATTCGAGAGTTCAATCATTCTACTGTTGTTCTGATTTCAAAAATTTTGAACCCTACCTCCCATAATGAATTTTGTCCCATATGTTTGTGCATGGTAGTATATAAAACTGTGACTAAGGTTATGGCTGCTAGACTAAAGGTGTATTTTATAGATTTAATTTCCCCTAATCAGTCTGCTTTCATCCCAGGCAGACAAATATTCAATAACGTGTTAGTAGCTTTTGAGTCTTTTCATTCTATTGCTCGGAAAAAAAAGAAAGGAAAAAAAGGTACGATGGCTGTTAAGTTGGACATGAGTAAAGCATACGATAGGGTTGAGTGGAGCTTTATTCCAGCGATGCTGGAGAAAATGAATTTTCCAAGTTCTTGGAATGACTTGGTAATTGATTGTATTTCTACCCCTTCTCTATCTTTCCTCCTTAATGGTAATTCGGTGTGTGATATGGTGTCTTCCATAGGTCTCAAACAAGGGTGTCCACTCTCTCCCTATCTATTTTAACTTTGTGCGGAAGCGCTTTCGTGTCTGATTTCTTAGTCTGAAAAGAATGGAAGGGGCCTGGGTTTTAAATGTTGTCACGGTGGGCCAATAGTGAGCCATATGTTTTTCACTGACGATAGTATTTTTTTTTTGTAGGGCTTCCAAGGACAGTGGCAGTTGTATTCAAAGTATCCTTTCAATTTATGAACGTGGCTCTGGTCAACAAATCAATTTCAGTAAATCTAAAATTTCGTTTAGTCCGAATGTGGATATTGGTACTCGGGCTGATATCCAATGTATGTTGGGCATTGTGAATGGTAATTGTCATGATAATTACTTGGGCCTCTTGTCTATGGTTGACAGGAATAAAATTAGGCTTTTTAATGATATCAAAGGTATGGTTGGGAAGAAGTTTAGGGGTTGGAAGAACAATCCGTTCTCCTTTAGTGGTAAAGAAGTGTTGATTAAAGTTGTAACACAACCGGTTCCTACCTATGCGATAAGTTTATTCCAGCTCCCTGTGGGTTTGTGTAATGATCTTAGTGGTATGACTTCAAAGTTTTGGTGGGGATCTAAAGTTGGGAAGAGGAAGATAAGTTGGGTTAGTTGGGACCAGCTGTGCCTTCCGAAAAAATATAGCGGACTTGGATTTAAGGATTTACAGGATTTACAGGCTTACAATCAATCATTATTAGCTAAGCAAGCCTGGAGAGTGTTGAACTGTCCTAATTCTTTTGCTGCCCAAATATTAAAAGCTAAGTATTTTAAGTTTGGTGATTATCTATTAGCTTCCGTCAAAGTGGGGTGTTCTCATATTTGGCGGAGTTTAGTTTAAGGTAGAAGTTTACTGATTAAAGGTTTAAAATGGGTGGTAGGTGATGGCCAAAGTATTAAAGTCTTCTAGGACTCCTGGATTCCTCGCATGCCCACCTTTAGAACGATCACTTCCAATCCTGAGTCTGCTCTTTTGGTTGCTGATCTCATTGACAGCAGTAGGCGTGGGTGGGATGAGAGTAAAATCAATAGAGCCTTGCTGCCGGTGGACAAAGAAATTATTCTTTCCATCCCTATTAACTGGAGTGGAGGAAGTGACTTACTTAAGTGGCATTACGAAAAAAATGGGGCTTATTCGGTTTAGAGTGGTTATCGACTTGCATCTGAAAATAGGTTTGGTGCTTCTGCTTCTAACTCTTCTTTTTCGTTTTTTTGGTGAAACACTATGTGGAGCCTCAATTTGCCGCTGAAAGTTCGTATTTTTGTTTGGCGAGCGTGTTTGAATGTTCTGCCCTCTTTGGAGAATCTCTGGAAGAAGAGAATTGTTGTATCTCTTCGCTGCAATCGGTGTTATTTCCCTTGTGAGTCTTCTTACCATGCTTTGTTCGGTTGTAAGGAGGCAAAAAAAAGCTTGAAGTTATGTCAGGTTTGATTGTCTGTTATCCTATTTGTAGCTGTCCTCTGTTAAGGATGTTTTCTTACGAGTTCTATGTAGACTTGGCAAGGATGAACTTAGTCGTTTTTATATTATTTCTTTGGCAATTTGGGACAATAGGAATTCCCTTTTGAATTGTGGTAAGAGTAAGTGTGCGGAGTTGGTTGTGTCAGGGGCTGAGGCTATGTTATCAGAATTTCAACGTTCCAAGCTTGCTATCTATTCTTAGTCTCTCTATTATGTTCCTAGGCTAGCTGCAGATTGGTTAGCTCATTCTTATGGGAAGATTAATCTTAATTCTTCTGTTGCTTGGAAAAAAAATGGCAGATCAATTGAAGTGGGGGTTGCTATTCGGGATGATAAAGGTTTGGTGTTAGCTGCTTGTTCCAAGCAGTTGGTTGGTAATTTCAGCTCTTGGGATAGTCAGTTGATTGCGCTGCGGGAGGGACTTTCTTTTGCCCAGTTCTATAACTTCCGTGTTGATTTAGTTGAGATTTCCTCTTCGTTGGTGGTATCTGCCATCCATGATCCTCACCCCTCTCTTAGGGATTC
>CM069235.1:13360908-13457573 GCA_035582765.1 Acer negundo
TTTCGCAACGCGCGGGTGTATATTATTGATTTGCCTGTTGCTAAAAGTTCCAATATTTTTTACAACGTGCAATGTATGTAGTCGTAGAATAATTACAATGTACTACGCGTGTTGTCATTGACATTTACCGCAACGCACGATTGATGTATGTTGTTATACCATGCGTTGTCTTAGGTAGTTTTCGCAACGTGCATTGTAGGTTGTATTAGACAATTTTCACATTGTACTTTGTCTTAGGTTAAGAAAAAAATAATAATAAATAAGTAAAATTTATAACCCCATTGGGCTACACCCTACTAGGCCCAATCACTATTCAGCCCCAAACCCTTTGTATTTTAATCACACATACATTGTTTATATGGGGTTTGAACCTAAGACAAACACCATCCCCATGAGAGACTTTACCATTCTGCTGTGAGTTTAACTTTGTTAAATATTACACACTTATTATATATATATATATATATATATAACATATATATGTTATAACAAAAATTAATTCAATAATTTTGTGAAAAAATTAATAATTTTTATTATTTGATATATTAAATTCATTATGATAATCATCTTAATTATTTTTATGATTAACAATTAAATTTTATCAAAATTTTATCCCAGCATTTAATTAAAGGGCTTAGTTACTATAAAGGTTCTGTATAGTTACAAGTTAAATTGTTAGTCATTTGATTTCTACAATGATTTATGTAAGTTAAATATTTAAAAATAAAATAACTTTCTATCATAACTACTCATGTAACTATACATGTCATGTATAATAGCTAAATCCTTTTATTTGAAATAAGAAACAATCGGGTTAGAAGTCTATCGAAATCTAATGATATTAATCGTTACAAACACACGACTTATAATGCAACTCCTATTATATGAGATAAGTCTCCATATTTTACAGTTAAAATGGCAAAATTAGGAGTTAAATCATATTCAGAAAAGAGAAGGGAAACTGCATCACTTTGCTAATGATGGTTGTGCCTTTTAATATTTATGATAACAACGTCCATAATGTGTGTGTTAACAAATATTAGCATTTTTGCAACACACAAGTCAATAATTTTGCATACGCCAACATGTATATTATATATTTGCGGCAAGATATTAGCCTTTGTTGCAACGCACAAGAAAATAATTGCTAAAGAGACTCTTACGGCAACGTGCATGACATATGTGTTGCTGAATATTTACTTTTAATAACACACAAGCAATCAGTTGCTAATGAGTCTTCTACGGCAACGTGCATGACATGTGTGTTGTTGATTATTAGTTTTTCACAACACGCAATCAAATCAATTGTTGCTAAAGAGAATCCTACGATAACGTGCATGATAAGTGAGTTGCAAAATATTAGTTTTTTAGCAATACGCAAGCCAACAGTTGCTAAGAATAAACTACAACAACGTGCATGATATGTGTGTTACGGAATGTTAGATTTTTTCGCAACGCGCAAGGCCTATGACAACATCCATAATGCATGTTGCTAAACATTATCTTTTTAACAACGTGAACATTTGTATGTTGTTAAAGCAACACATACAGCAACTTGCATGATATGTATTTCGCTTTTCAATAACGTGCACATTTGTATGTTGCTAAAAAGACACATACGGCAACATGCATGATATATGTGTTGTAGAATATTAGACTTTTTCGCAACGTGCATGATGTGTGTGTTGCTAAATATTAGTTTTCAACAACGTGCACATTTGTAAGTTGCTAAGAGCATATTTATAGCAACGTCCACAAAATGTGCGTAATTTAATGAAATAGCTATGAGAATGTACAATTGTTGTGTGTTGCGGTATGTGTTCAATTATTGGCAACATTCATTTGTACGTTGCCATAGATGGTTTTCACAACACAATTTTTTTACAAGTTGCGATAAATGACATTTAGCAACGTGCATTGTCTACGTGTTGCGATAGACCACTTTTAGCAACACGTGCAGCATGCGCGTCGTCTTATTAATGTGCTAAAAGCCATTTTTTTTCTAGTGGATATTTGAAGATAATGCGGCTTGCATTGCTCAAATTAGAGGGGGATATATAAAGGAGATAGAACCAAACATATTTCTCTTAAATTCTTCTATACTCATGAGCTTCAATAGAGCCGACAAATTGATGTTAAACAAATACGGTCTACAGATAATCTTGCAGATCTGTTTACCAACATTGCTACATCAACTTTCACTACTACATAAAAGTTGAGAGACATCGATTATTTTACATGCAACACATCGGTTTTTCAAAATTTTGTAACCGATGTAGATTTGAGTGATGTAGAAAAAAAAATAACGACATCGGTTTTTAACCGATGTAAATGATTTTAAAAACACATCGGTTATATATAAAACCGATTTAAAAACCACAACGTAAAACTGATGTATTACGAAAATTAATCCCGCCGTCCATCCGACCGCCCTATGGCCCACCCCAGTTCTGATAATAATGACAATTAATTATCATTATGAGGAATTGAACTTGAAACCTCAAGTCAAAGTGGTAAGCCTTTACCACTTGACTACAAGATTTGATTTATTAACAATTGCACAATATTTATATATAACTTATATGAGTTGTTAAAAAAAAAAAAAAAAAAAAAAAAACTTATTAGATAAATTTAAATTTATTCAACTAAAAAAAATATTAATTTCTACGACAGATATATTAAAAAATATTTATTGGATCTATTAATAAAATTATACTTTTTAAAACATATAATAGTCGAGTTATGAGTCTATACACTATAGGAGACTAATGACATCAATTGTAATAAGCATGATTTGGAATACAACTCTCACTACGAGGGAAATATTTCTTTATATGTATTTTGCAATTTAATAAACAAATGTAAGATTTGGATTCTTAATTTATATGGTAATTGAATTATTAACGTGTCTCTTAGTATGAAACAAGAAGGTGTAAAGTAAGTAAACAATTTTTTAAAAATTATTTTTTTGAAAAATTTTAAAATAAATATTTAAAAGTAAATTTATTAAATTTAAAATTTTACTTATCCAAAAACAAAATAATTATATAACTACTGGTAATTAAATTTATTATTTTAAAATTAATTATATTTGACAATGTAAAGACACTAGTTATTTAAAAAATATATAACAAATTAAAACTTTTACATGTCGGTTTATCTTTAACCGATGTCGTAATTTTTAACTTATTTAAGAGATCAGTTTTAAAGGAAACCGATATCTTATTATAAAATAAATCTATATCGGTTTGCCCAAAAACCGTTGTCCTTTCAAACCGTAATGTTTATGATAACATTTTTGTATGAACCGATTTATAAATTTTTTTATTTTTTATTTTTAATATCGGTTTGCCCAAAATCCGTTGTCTTTTCAAACCGCAATATTTAAGACATCAGTTTTGTATGAACCGATGTCTAAAAGTTGTTTTAAAATCGGTTACTTAAAAACCGATGTTATGCACCAATGTCTTTTAACATTTTTGTAGTAGTGTTTTGAGAAGATGGTATAGAATAGGCATGCGTCGGCTACGTAAAAAAGATCAATGCTGAAGTTTTTATGAGGGGGAGCGTTCAATCAGGGGGAGCAATGTTTTGAATGGACATATGTGCACTATATTCTTTTTTCCTTCAATCAGATTTTGTCCGACTCGGTTTTCCTAACAAGTTTTTCATGAGATAGTTTTGAGAATGTCTTACCCCACTAGATCCTAAATATAATTGTACATATTTTGCCTAGGTTTTGTCTCATTGGGTTTTTCCTAAAAAAATTAAAATATAAGTGGTAGAAATCCAGGTGGGAGTATTATAATAGGTGGCTTTCACCACTTGTATAACATAAGATTTCCCACTGCCTCTCACTTGATTGAGCTATGCTTAATGTTTAAGTAAGTGATGCAAATATGCAATTGATGAGGGTAATAGGCAAGCGGTCAAGTGGAAGTGATGCAATTGAAGTCTATAAATATAGAGATCAACTTCATTATAAACGTTAGCTCTAGAAGTTCAATACAAAAACTCATCAATTAATATTCTCTACTATAATACAATGGAAAGGTTTTCAGTCTTTTTTCTTTTTTTTTTCTCTCTGAGTCAAAAGTGTAAAAGGAGTGGTGTCTTTTAGGTGTGGGTCCTCTTGGTTGAAGAAGAGGTGGGTTTTTGGTTGTTTATTCCAGATATATCCAAGATTGTTTTAATTGAATTAGAGCTATATCAGCTGTACAAGAATCTTACAATAACGAATGAAGGTGTGGCAATACACGAGATGGCTGAAGATATTTAGAGGGAGGGAGGGAGTGGTGGATGTTTATCATTGTTTAGTAGGGAAAGTTCTGTCTGGGAAAAAGGTTAATATGAAAGCTTTCAAGATGGTGATTGAACAACTATGGAACCAGTTTGGGACCTTGGAAATTGAATCAGTTGGTGAAAATATGTTCATGTTCTTCTTCACAAATCAGGAGGACAGGAATCATATATGGCAAAGGGGTCCCTGATATTTTGATAAAAGTCTCATAGCTCTAGAAAAACCGACTAGGCTAGGAGAAATTTCTCTTCTGGGGTTTAATAAGGTTGAGCTTTAGGTACATATCCATGATGTACCGATTACGTGCATGAACAAAAAAATAGCAAAGTTGTTGGCACAACAAATCGGTGAAGTGGTAGAAATGCCGACGGAATCCAGAGAATGTTGGGGTAGGTATATATATGAAAGTTAAAGTTCGAATAGAAATTCCCAAACCCTTGAAACGGTGGCTTCGATTGAAATTAGATAAAACTGACAAAATTGTGATAGTTGGGTTAAAATATGAATGGCTTCCAGAATTTTGCTATGCATGTGGGAAAATTGGGCATGTGATTAAAAAGTGTCTGAATGTAGATGCAAGAACTGAAGCGCTGTCAGGGAGTATCACCAAATTTGAGTCATGGATGAGAGCTCCATTTGTGGATAAAAGGAATATTAGAGTTCCTTCTAAATCATATGGTAATTTTTCTAAGAAGATTAGTTCGGTTGAAGGGATGAGTGAAATGGCTAAAGAGGGTTTCAACCAATAAAAGCCTGGTATGTTCGATCCAAAGCAGAGAAGCAACGAAAGAACAAAGGTGAACATAGGCGGTCAAAGGGAAGATGAAGGTGGGGGCAGCATCGGAAACCCTAACCCATTAAAACGGGTATGGGCCTAGTTTGATGACCGAGAGGCGGGTTGAAGGCCTAAGTAAAGCCAGTGGTGGCATGAAGGCCCATGTGGAGTCAGGTATAAGTGGGTGTAAATCTATTATTGATTTGGGCTGTCAAGATTTAGCTTGTGAAAGTTTAAAAGACAATAGTATAAAGGCCTAAATGGAATCAGATATAAGTGAAACGGTCTGCCAAAATTCGGTTAGTGATTTTATAACTGATTCCACTATGTCTCATTCTAAAATTCCATAAATTGTCAGCTTACCAAAAGTTATGTCCTCTAAAACATGGAAACGATTAGCTAGGGAAGGGTAATCCAATTCTTTAGTGGGAAGAAAGGAACTGGGCAGTATATCGAGTAAAAGGAAAGAGGTTAATAACCTTGTAGAAGAAAGTAGAGTTGTTAAGAAAGGCAAGAGAAGTTGTCCAAGTATGGAAGTTGTTACTTTGGCAGAGCCTGATATCCAGGCCCGCCGAGAACTATGTTAGGTCTTAGCTTGAACGCTCATGGATTAGGGAATCCATGTGCGTTCGTAGCCTTGAAAAGGTTACTAAAGCATCATTCCCCAGATTTCATTTCTCTGTCGGAAACAAAATTATGTGGTCGTAAGACAGCAAATGTTAAAGATTCTCTAAGTTTTTGAGATGGCTTTGTGGTGGACATCAATGGTAGAAGTGGCGGGTTGATGTTACTATGGAGGAAAGAACCAGTGGTTTCTGTTCTCTCTTTTTCAGCAGGCCATATAGACGCTTCTATCCTTATGGAAGATGGATTTTGTTGGCGATTTTCGGGTTTCTATGGTGACCCTTCTCCAAGTAAAAGAAAGCTTTCTTGGACCCTTTTGCGCCGGCTCAGAGATGTTGATAGATTACCTTGGGTTTATGGTGGGGACTTCAACGAGTTGATGTGTTTGAATGAAAAAATGGGAGGTTATAAGAAGTCTATTTCGGGTATTGTTCGGTTTAGGTAGGTTATTGATGATTGCGACTTGTGTGATATGGGTTGTTCCAGTCCGAGGTTCACATGGACTAATAGAAGAGATAGGAAAGGTAATGTCCAAGAAAGGCTTGACAGGTTTTTAGTAGATAATAGGTGGAGGGACAGATTCGGTCATATCAAAGTGGAAAATTTGGGGTTTCATTCATCGGATCAGCGTTCTGTTCTTTTGAGTTTTAATCGTTTTTGCAGTCCCTAGAGCAATAGAAATCAGTCATTCTGTTTTGAGCCATTCTGGTTGAAAGAGGAGGATTTGGGTAGAGTTGTTAAGAAAGCTTGGAAAGAAATGGGTCCTTCTTTCTCAGTGGAGGATTTTAAAAGAAAGTTGAGTCAGTGTGCCAACAATCTAGTGGGTTGGAATAACACTCGGTTTAAAATTTTGGAAAAGCAAATTTCTGCTATAAATAGAGAGATTGAGTGTTTGTATCAATCTTGTGATATGGATGGAGCTATGATTTCTATTAAATCTCTGGAGATTTCTGTGGAAGGGCTGCTTGATCGCGAAGAGTTATACTGAAAGCAACGATCTCGGGCCGATTGGATGGAAGCAGGGGACCGAAATTCTAAATACTCCCATGCTAGGGCCATTGCTAGGAGGAAAAAGAATAGAATTAAGATGTTAGTTGACAGTGGTGGTAGAGTTCAAAAAAGTGAGGCTGGATTAGCTTTTGTTATTAAGGAGTTTTTTTACTGCAATATTCAAATCCTCTAATCCTTCATCTCATGACACCTCGAGAGCTATAGCAGTGATTAATACAAGTCTGAGTAATAGTAAGAGGGAAGAGTTGGGAGTAGCTTTTTATGCCTGAAGAGGTAAGAATTGCAATTTTTGATTTGAGTCCTACCAAAGCACCTGGTCCGGATGGATTCCATGCCATATTTTTCTAGAAATTTTGGGTTGTTATTGGTGACGAGTTTACTAGAGCTTGTCTTCGGATCCTCAATGGTGTTTCTTCTATTAGAGAGTTCAACCATTCTGTTGTCGTACTGACTTCGAAAATTTCGAATCCCAACTCCCCTAATGAATTTCATCTGATATCTTTGTGCATGGTAGTATATAAAACTGTGACTATGGTTATGGCTGCCAAATTAAAGGTGCATCTTACAAATTTAATTTCCCCTAATCAGTCTGCTTTTGTCCCGGGTAGACAAATATTCGACAACGTGTTAGTGGCTTTTGAGTCTCTTCATTCTATTGCTCGAAAAAAAACAGGAAAAAAGGGTATGATGGTTGTTAAGTTGGACATGAGTAAAGCATGCGATAGGGTTGAGTGGAGCTTTATTCAAGCGATGCTGGAAAAAAATGAATTTTCCAAGTTCCTGGAATGACTTGGTAAAGGATTGTATTTCTACCTCCTCTCTATCGTTCCTCCTTAATGGTAATTCGGTGTGTGATGTGGTGCCCTCTAAAGGCCTCAGACAAGGGTGTCCGCTCTCTCCCTATCTATTTTTACTTTGTGCGGAAGCTATTTCGTGTCTGATTTCTAAGTCTGAAAAGAATGGCAAGGGCCTGGGTTTTAAATGCTGTCACGATGGGCCGACAGTGAGCCATATGTTTTTCGCTGATGGTAGTATTCTATTTTGTAGGGCGTCCAGGGATAGTGACAGTTGTATTCAGAGTATTCTTTCAATTTATGAACATAGCTCTGGTCAACAAATCAATTTCAGTAAAACTAAAATTTCGTTTAGTCCGAATGTGGATATTGGTACTAGGGCTGATATCCAATGTATGTTGGGCATTACGGATGGTAATTGTCATGATAAGTACATGGGTCTCCCGTCTATGGTATGTAGGAATAAAATTAGGCTTTTCAATGATATCAAGGATAGGGTTAGGAAAAAGTTTAGGGGTTGGAAGGACAGTCTGTTCTCCTTTGGCGGTAAAGAAGTGTTGATTAAAGCTGTAACACAAGCGGTTGCTACCTATGCGATGAGTTTATTCCAACTCCCTGTGGGTTTGTGTAATGATCTTAGTACTATGACTTCAAAGTTTTGGTGGGGTTCCAGAGGTGTGAAGAGGAAGATAAGTTGGGTAAAATGGGACAAGTTGTGCCTTCCGAAAAAATATGGGGGTCTTGGTTATAAGGATTTACAGGCTTACAATCATTCCTTATTGGCTAAGTAAGCCCGGAGAATGTTAAGCTGTCTAAATTATTTTGTTGCCCAGATTTTGAAAGCTAAGTTTTTTAGGTTTGGTGATTTTCTGTTAGCTTCTATCAAAGCGAAGTGTTCTCATATTTGGCGGAACTTAGTTTGGGGTAGAATTTTACTGGTTAAAGGTTTAAGATGGGTGGTAGGTGATGGTCAGAGAATTAAAATCTTCCAGGACTGCTTGATTCCTCGAACGTCCACCTTTAGAATGACCACTTCTAATCCTGAGTCTGCTCTATTTGTTATTGGTCTTACTGACAGTAGCAGGCGTGGGTGGGATGAGGGTAAAATCAATAGAGCCTTGATGCTTGTGGATAAAGAAATGATTCTGTCCATCCCTATTAGCTGGAGTGGAGGAAGTGACTTGCTAAAGTGGCACTACGAAAAAAATGGGGCTTATTTGGTTCAAAGTGGTTATCGCTTTGCATCTGAAAATAGGTTTGGTGCTTCTGTTTCTAACTCTTCTTTTTCGTTTTTTTTTTTGTGGAACACTATGTGGAGTCTCAATTTGCCGCCGAAAGTTCGTATTTTTGTTTGGCGTGCATGTTTGAATGCTCTACCCTCTTTGGAGAATCTTTGGAAGAAAAGAATTGTTGTATCTCCTCGCTGCAATCGGTGTTCTATCCCTTGTGAGTCTTCTTAACATGCTTTGTTTAGATGTAAAGAGGCGAAAAAAGCTTGGAGTTATGCCAAGTTTGATTGTATGTTATTTGATGTGCAACTACCCTCTATTAAGGATGTTTTTTGTGTGGGTTCTATATAGCCTTGGCAAGGATGAACTTAGTCGTTTTTGTATTATTTCTTGGGCAATTTGGGAGAATGGGAATTCTCTTTTGAATTGTGGTAAGAGTAAATGTGCAGAGTTGGTTTGACGCCCTGTTATCAGAATTCCAAAAGTCCAAGCTTGTTATTTGTTCTCGGTCTCTCCCTTCTGTTCCTAGGCTGTCTGCAGATTGGTTATCTTCTCCTCCTGGGCTGATTAAGCTTAATTCTTCGATTGCCCGGAAAAAAAATAGCCGAACAATTAGAGTGGGGGTTGCTATTCGGGATGATAAAGGTTTGGTGTTAGCTGCTTGTTCCAAGCAATTGGTTGGTAATTTCGGCTTTTGGGATGGACAGTTGATTGCGCTGCAGGAGGGCCTATCTTTTGCCCAGTTCTATAACTTCCGGGTTGATTTAGCTGAGATTTCCTCTTCGTTGGCAGTCTCTGCCATCCATGATCCTCTCCCTTCTCTTAGGGACTCTAATTTCATCTTAAATGATATCAAGACATTACTCTTAGAAGTTGGCTGTTGTATGAACCAAGCAATTTCCAGCTCTGGAAATTCCTTGGCGCATAAGCTTGCTCTAGTGGCTTTCTCCTCTTATAGGGAGTTTTTATATCTGGATTCCAGTCCTCTTATTATGTTTCCTGTGTAATGGTTGCTTTTATCTATCAATATATATATATATATATATATTCTCTACTTCTCTCCTCTCTTATTTATTTGTTAATCTTATCTCTCTCATCTCTCTCTCTTTTATTTATTCCATGTGTTCTTCGATTTATTTACAACAATATATTATATATTTAATTATATATTTTGCTTATTTTCCTTAGTTCTTTCTCAGCTATTATCATCAGATTTTTTTTTTCCTAATATTTGAATGTATGTTAACTTTTCATTCTATTAAAATACCATTATTATTTTGAAAATTCTATTATTAATGTTCTAATTAATGATTCCTAAAATCTCAAGCTATATATATTATCAAAATTATAAATCTATATTCTAAATTTATTGTATCAAAACTCAAGGAATCACAAAAATGAATTAATATCATTTTGAGTTGGTTTGTATTATCAAAGATATACGAATTTTTAGAACTGGATCATAAGTATATAAATGTGTACATGTGTGTGTGCGTTTTTGTGTGCGTTTGCATGCACGCGTGTGCTCGTTCATATGCATACTCATACGTACTTGTGTGTGCTGGTGCTTTCACGTGGGTCTCAGCGTGTGTTACTATAATCAACAACGCAAAATGTAATGCTTCATTTTAAAAATGGATAATATCATTTTAGTCCCTATAGTTTACTATATTATCCATTTTGATCCTCGTCATTCCAATATTAACTATTTTAATTCTTCTGTGATGTTTTCTGTTAAAATCAGACCACCTGACATGGTCAGATGGTCAAATGACTGTTATGCCCTAAGAATAGCTAAATTGGTTGCAATGACAATTTTCCCTCCAACTAACCATATGATGTGTTTAATAAAATATTAATATTAAAAACAATTAAAAAACTAATACAGTATTAAATGTATTTAAATTAATAAATATAATTAAATTAAATAATTAAAACAATTAAAACAAAACATAAATAATCAACCACCACTTAATCAATTTAATAAATATTATTAAATTAAATAATAAAAATTAAAAACAATTTTAAAATAAAATAAATAATTAAAAATATTAACAAAAATAAAACCCCTCTACATCTTCTTCTTCAGAAAAATAAAATAAAATAATAAAATAAAAATAAATAAAAATAAAAAAACACCTAGTCAAACCCTAAACCCAACCAACACCTAATCAAAACCCATAACCATCACCAAACACACACCAGTTCATCACCATTCACCAAATAAAAAATTAAAAAAAACAAATACAACTAATTAATCTCTCACCATCCATCGATCTCTCTCTCTCATTCACTCTCTCAAACATTAACTCATCTTCACCACCATCATCTTCACCCATTCCCAATATGATCTGGAAAATTTTATTTTAATAAAACCAGATCTCCTCGCAAACCCTAGCCTCTACTGGTTCAATCCGCCGCTGCATCACCTTTGGATTATAACATTTGATCCATAGCAACCAGCTCTCACGCACTCTTCAATGGGCTTCTCTTGTACCAATTGTGACAAAAATCCCCCAACCAAAGCATCCCTTGTCACAAAAACAATATACGTATCATAACTAGTTCGAAGAAGATTCAGATGAAGAGTAATTCCAACAAGTATGGTTGGTTTGTTTTTCTTTTCATTTTTTCTGTTTGGTTGCTAAGAAAATGGAAGAAAATGAAGGAAATTTGAATCGGGTTTTGCTTGGATTCTTCAATTTTTTTGCTGTCAACTAGGTTTTGGTGTTGGGAGGTGGAGGGTTTGGAGGGAGTTTTTATTTTTATTTTTAGCGTATATATCTTTATTCTATTTTATCTCTTATCGCCATTTATGTGTTCTTCTTTTTGACTAGAGGATCGAAGGAAAAGGAAGGTGGTGGTGACAGGGAGGAAGGTGTTGGTGACAGCGAACCCAACCTAACCAAACTCAGATGAAGATGAAGAAGAATAGATGGGTGTGGTGGTAATAAGAGATGTGTGTGATGGAGATTGGGATTGGGTTTGTGTTTGGATTTGAGTTTGGGTTGGATTTAAGGGTTTGGTTGGAGAGAGTGAGAAAGAGTTTTCAAAATTCGATCAAATGTGAGGGTTGTTGAATTGTATGAATTTTTTTTTCTCGATTTTGTTTTTCATTTTTTTGTAATTTCAGTTTCTTGGATGAAATTGGATGAATTTGTTGGGTGTGTGTTTGTTGGTGGTGGTGAATTGGAGAATTGGATGAATTTCAGTTTCGAATTTTTTTAATTTGGTGAATTGGAGATTTTGTAGAGCGAGAAGAGTGGGAGAGAAAGAGATGAATGTTAGTTTTATTTATTTTTTTCATTTTTTATTTAGTTTTATTTTTAAATTTAATTATTTATAAATTTAATTTGTTTTATTTATTTTTATAATTTTTTTAATTAATTTCAAAACTACCATTATGCCCTTTCATTAGACATGCTTCTAGAAACTCTGATTTGAATTATAGTCTTACTCTCGTTGGCCTGACGGAATTCTGAGAAATCCTAACGGAATTGGACGGTAGGAACTAAAATAGGGATTAATTGAAACGACGGGAACCTGCATAGCTAATACTAGAACAACAAGGACCGAAATGGATAATATGGTAAAACTTAGGGACGAAAATGATATTTTTCCTTGTAAAAACGATTTCGTCGTTGAAGTGAGAATGTGTGTTAACCGCTACATGCAATGCAAAAAAATTGGGTCAAACAGTGACATCGTGTGGTCAGGGAATCCTTAAATACATCATTGTACTTTGAACATAGTTTAACATCAATTGATAAAAGTGGCATAAAATTTGATAATTATTAACTATAAATTCTTCTTTCTATTATGAATATTAATTCTCACTGACATTCATTTAAAAATCTATCACTATTTGCTACCTTATTTATTCAAATTTTTTCAAATATGCACACAAAGATAAAACTCATCATAACATAACTAAACAGTACTTTAATATTTAACATATAAAACTCTACCTGCTTTTAATAAAATCTAGTAGGTATGAGCATTTAACTTAATTAATCTAATTAGACCTGACAATGGATCGTGTTATTACGAATTCGTGTCGTTTCGTGTTTGGGTCGTGTTAAAATTGTTCCACCCCAACCTGACCCGTTAGTTTAATAGGTTGAAATATACAAACCCGAAACCATTTGTTAAATTAATAGGTAACCCGACCCGGCCTATTGTAAAATATTATATTTAAGATTTATTAAAAAGTTAAAAATAAATAGTACTGAAGCATGATCAAACTCATGCAATCAAGTTCACCATAGGCACCTACAACTTGAAAAATAAAAAAATTAAAAATTAAAAAAAACCACCATAGGCATGAACAATCAATCGAAAACATCTAATTTAAAAAATATACAAGCCCAAAATAAATATAAAAAAATTGAAACTGAAATCTTCCATTAATCTTCCTCTTGAATCTTCAATATGTTGCGATTGGGAATCTCAATCTTCATTTAGACCTAAAAGGTTAAATTACTCGTGTTAGATGTTAAGAAAAGAAGAATTAACATACATTAATAAATCCAATACCTTTGTAAATAAAATCATACATTTCAATTTTCAGTTAAGCATAACAGACTTAGTCCCTTGAGTTGAATTAATAGCATTCTCGATGTTCAAATTTAAAGTCCTGAAATTATGTCGCATGAAATGGTGGCACCATAGACCACAGTAATAAAAAAATCAAAATGCAAGAAAGAAAACATACATGATTGAATTTACTAGGATCGAATTGGCTGCAACTGATTTCAAGAAAGTTGAAGACCACTAACTACTTTTAGAGTTTTAGGGTTAGGGTTATAATATTGTGAAATAATTAATTTATAGTTTTAGAGTTTTTAATTTAGAAATTGAAATAAATTAGAAATTTTTACTCTTTCAAAAAAAGAAAAAAATTAGAAAATTTTAAAAAATTAATTAGTAAAATATATTCTAACCATAATTATAGAGATTTTTTTTATATAAATTCCATAGCTTGACTATACAAAGATTTTTTTTAATAACTTTCATAAACACATTAAAAAAAATTCTTTATATTAACGGGTTATCGAATTAACGGTTTTTTTAAGGGTGAACCCAAAACCGACCTATTATATTTCGTGTTTTAATGGGTTAACCCATTAACAACCCGACCCAATAAACTTGACCCACCAACCGCTATTTTCGAATGGGTTTGAATCGTGTTAATGGTTCGTGTAAAATTTTACCGGGTCTAAATCTAATAGTCATTATTTTATTACATAGATTTGAACGGTCTAACATTAAACAATTTTTGGAAGTACGAGAATTTTCGATAAAATGAATAATGATTGATATTAGTGCGTTGATTCGATAAAACTAATTTCAATAGGTAATTCAAAAGAACTTTTGTTCAAATAAAATTCATTGAATTGAACAACGAAAAAAATTAATAAAATAAAAGATATCTCTCATATTCCTTCATTAGTTGTCATTCACCCAATCACGTACTCAAATGCAAATCGACAATAACTCATCACTAATCACATAATAGGGGCTCACATGCAACTCACTACAAATAACCATCAACTCAATACGAACCCTTGTTTGTTTTGATATGGATCTCTATATAGAAAAGTGCTTTGATTTCTTATATATTATTGTATCCGTGTCATTCGCTCAATCACTCAAATGCAAATCGACAAATAAACACACAAGGGGGGTGGAAAATTTGTGTATGTAGCTTGTATCAGGCATTCATCTGTGCAATTAATAAATAAATTAATGATATATCTGCTAGCATATATATATATATATATATTAAAGGACCATGCACGTTCCTTGCACTATAAAAATCAGTGCCTTTTGCCGCGGCCTAATCCGTGGCAAAAAGCCTTTGGCCACGGATTTACCGCGGATTCGACGTGTTGCAAATTAGGCCGATGCAAAAAGTCTTGCAACGGATTTGCTGCGGTGGAAACTTACTTTGCCGCGGTAAATTTCCGGCGACAAAAGCCTGTAGCAAAGCTATTTATAGTTGCCACGTTTGGTTATCCGCAGCAATTGGGTGTTGCATAAAAACAAAAGCCTATTCCAAAATGCTTTTTTTTTTTTTTTTATTTCATTGGAAATTTAAATATTGATATTACCTGAAATTCATAAAAGAATATTAGAAAAGTTATATATTGATCCTCAAATAAGAAGTTGAAAGGCTTACAAAATAAAGTAATATTCATAAAAAAAAATTTTAAAAAAAAAACCTAATATGTCAAGAATTTAATACAAACCAATTGAAGTACAAAATTCTTCAACATCAAATTCAAGATTCAATAAAAACCATTACTTTTATTTAATACAAACCAATTGAAATACAAAATTATTCAACATTAAGTTCAAGATCCAAAAGGACATTGGAAAGATCTTCTCAAGATGACAATGTCAACCCAATTCAATCTTGAATATTTTCCAAATCAGAAGTTAAATTCACTTTTGAGCACAATTGCCTGAAGAAGTTAGATAGCTCTATCAATGCTTCAACAACATTCTTAGGGAATGCTCTACAAGCAGCCAAAGGAAGTAGTTGTTGCATTAATATATGATTATCATGGCTTTTAAGACCCAAAATGGTGTGCTCATCGGGAACTTTCACACTCTTCAACACTTTAACACTACAATAAAAATTGTCTTTATTGATAGTTATTTTTTGACAGTTTTCAAAAACTATCAAGAACTTGTAATTCTTGACAGTTTTTGAAAACGGACTAATTGCACAAATGTTCCTTAAGTTTAGACATAATTGTATGCATATAGAACTTTTACCCATAATTGCAAAAACGTCCACTGCCGTTAGTTGACTTTCGTTAAATCTAACCGTTGACCACAATTTTAACCCACAATGACTAAAGTGCCCATATTTTCCTATTTCATTATTTAAATTAATAATTAAAAAATTAAACAGAAAAGACAAAGATACTGGATAATTAAAATTATTATATATATTGTATATATTGTATAATATATATTATTTAATTTATTAATATATAAGATATATATTGGATAAGTAATATTATTATATATATTGTATAATATAATATATATTATGAATTATATATATTATTTATATTTATATATATTATATTATATAATATGGATATATATATTATTATTTTATGTATTATATTAACATATATGTATCCATTACAATTGATGTCATGAGTCTCTTATAGGCCATGTTTGGTTGGATAGAATGGAAAGAAAGCCATTCCATTCGTTTGGTTTGTTAAAATGCAATGGAATGGTGATTCCATTAGAATGGAGATTCCACCATTTTGGTGGAATGGACATCCATTCAAAAACCAATGGAAAGCCATTTCATTCCAAACTAAAATTTATATTCCATAAATACCCTTATATGCCCCAACTCCATTACAAAAATACCCTCAGCTCCTTTCCAAAAATAAAATGTTATTATATATTATATTAATGATATATAAATATATATAACGATATATAAACATATATAATATAATATATTTATATATATTATATTATTATATATATTATATAATATAAATAATATTAATATATTAATATATATTATATAATATTATATAAATTATATTATGTATTAATATATTAAATAATATATATTATATAAATATATTATTATATATAGTAATATAATATATAATACATATATATATTATATAATACATATATATATATTATATAATACATATAATAATATATATAAATTTAATTATTATTATCCATAATATATCATGTTATTATGAATGTTTTATGATTAGGGGTATTTTGGTCAAAATACAGTTAACTCCATTCCATTCCGTTGTTAATCATACAAAATAATACTGATTCAAAGACTTGTTCTAAAGTTTCAACCAAAAAAAAAAAAAAAAAAAACTTAGTTTTCTTATTCTTTCCATTCTCATTCTCATTACCATTCCACCATGTAACCAAACGTGACCGTAGAGTATAGATCAATAACTCGACTATAATGTATTAAAAAAATATAATTTTATTAAAAATTTCAATAAATAATTTTTAATATATGTATATCGTATAAATTAGAATTTTGATTAGTTGAATAAATTTAAATTTATCTAATAAGTGTTTATTTATTTATTTATTTCTAACAACTTATATATGTTATATATAAATATTATTCAATTATTAATACATCAAATGTTGTAGTCAAGTCGTAAAGGTTTGCAACTCTTGAACCTGAGACCTCATGTTCAATTCCTAATAATGTCAATTTAATTGCCATTATTATGAGGTGGCCGGCTAGGGTAGGAGGGTGGCCGGTCGAAGGTTGGTGGCAGGAGGAGGGTGGCTGGAAAGAAAATAGAAAAAAATAATATTTTTTTTTAATAAACCCTTCCTTGACAGTATCCTTGACAGTTTTTAACTGTCAAGAATTACATAATTTTGTTGTAGTGTAAGGAATACATCTTTTTTAACTTTATTCATTGTAAAACATGTGGGAGGTAAAAATACTTTAGTAGCACCTTGTTATCGAGGATGTAACGGCTTCCTAATTCCCAAATCTTCAAAATCGTGTCGGGCCTTCATATTATCTTTTGATTTTCCAACAACACCTAACAATGTCCAAAGTATATTATCACAAACGTTCTTCTCAATATGCATAACATCAAGGTTATGGCGAATTAAATTGTTCTCCCAACAAGGCAATTCAAAGAAAATACTTTTTTTCTTCCAATAAGTTTTATCACTGCTCTCCTCCATCTCAGCCTTTTTCTTTTTCTCCATCTCATCCCTTTTCCTCTTCTTTAAGTCTTCCTTCTTATACTTAGTAAGTATGCCATCCACTTGTCTTTTCAAAATAGATCCATATAATCGACTAGGTGCATGTCCCCATTCCCTTGTGCCATCAAAAGACATTCTATCTTGTCGAAATTTATGGGTTGTAGGTAAGAATCAACGATGACCCATGTAACAATACTTCCTACCATGTGACAACCAATGAGATTTGGTGTTTCGGTTGCAACAAGGGCACGCTTTCTCACCTCTAGTACTCCATCCTGACAAGTTACCAAATGCGGGAAAGTCATTGATAGTCCATAGCAATGTTGCATGTAGTTTGAACATTTCGTTGCTCAATGCATCATAAGTCAAAACACCTTCATGCCAAAACTCCTTTAACTCTTCAATCAAAGGTTGTAAATAAACATCAATCTTATTACCCGGTCCCTTTGGGTCATCTATGAGCACAGATAACATAAAGAAAGGTTGTTTCATGCACATCAACGGTGGCAAGTTATAAGGGATGAGAACAACAGGCCATGTGCTATGAGTTGTGGACATTGTTATGAATGGATTAAAACCATTGGCAGCTAATCCAAGCCTAACATTGTGACTATCTGAAGCAAAATCCGAGTTGTCTTTATCAAACTCTTTCCAAGCACTATTATCAGCAGGATGTCTCAACACACCATCATCAGTGTGCCCCTCCAAATGCCAATTCATAAATGAAGATGTTTTAGAAGACATAAACAACCTTTGCAATCTAGGCACCAATGGAAAATACCTAACTTGTTTGACTGGTATTCTCTTACCCTCAGTTTGACGGTTACTAGAATCCCTATCAACCTCCTTGTATCTAGACTCGTCACATATGTCACATGCATCAAGTTTTTCATCCTCATTTCTAAACAACATACAACTTTTAGGACATGCATCCCATGTCTTGTATGTGAAGCCTAAGTCAACAGTAATTTTTTGTGCATCATAGTATGAACTAGGTAATTTTACTTCACTAGGCATAGCTTCCTTCAATAATTCTAATAATAATGTGAAAGATCTATTTGTCCATCCACTCAACACTTTCAAGTGTAATAACCGAATGATGAAGGACAGTTGTGTAAACTTCTCACACCCAGGATATGAAGGAGATTCTGCATCTTGAAGGAATTTAAGAAATTTAGTAGTTTCATCATTTGGGCCCTCACCATACTCATTTGGAGACGGATGATCACTCCCTAAACTACTACTTATATTAGGAAAACCTATTGCTTCAGTTATCATTCCAATCATATCATCATTTATGAATGCATCACTATTGACATTATCTTCACTTGAATGCAAAGATACATAAGGTTCACCATGTTTAGTCCAATTTTTGTACTTTGACAAAAAACCATTCACTATGATATGTATTCTTGCTACCTCTCTCTCAACTAGGTATCTATTACAACATTTCTTACATGGACAATAAATCCTAGTATCACTAATAATGTTTGTAAATGCAAAATCTAAAAATTTATCAACCCCTTCAATATATTGCATACATGCCCTACTCGGCAAATCAATCCAACTTTTATCCATATCTAACTCCTTGAACAAATAAGAGCACACATTAAGAATAGAGAATATAAGTGTGTAAGCAAATAAACTAATAAAATGAATAACCAAAAAAGGAGAAATATTCCAAACAAGAGGAAGAAAAAAAAGGGCATGCGTATCTAACTTAAAGTAGAAAAGGATCCACAAGAAATACTCAATTGTGGTGGTGGAGCCAAGCCAACAATTTCGATTACGCACATAACGTTTAAAACTCATTTAGTCTGTAAATATCTCAGATTCGAGTCATCACCGTTAAACTACTTAAGCTATTAAAAAAAAATAAAAATAAAATAACTTTGCTTCTAATAATAATAACTTGTGAAAGCACAAACCCTTAGACTTTCTCTATGTTGGCACCAGAGAAGAGAAATCAGAGACCTGATAGAAGCTTAAACTCTCAACTGTTTGATAAAATTCCCCAAAGAACATCCTATATTTACATACAAACAACTTAAATGAAGCTCATTAAAGTTGTAGACATTTGTGACTTATGAGACCTTAATAAACGCAGCAGAAAAAACAGGGGAAAAGAAAAACAACAGAAACGAAAGGCTATTGCAGTTTGCAGATAGAGAGAAATGAAATACCCAAATTGAAAACTAAACTAATAACAAAAAAAATACCCAAATTGAAAAGAGGGAACTAGATCATTCCAAAAACCAATGAAATTAAAACATCAAATATCTCTATTCTACAACTTATTGAATCACATATGATTAAATTTATAATCTATTTTCAGATTCTCACATAGCTTGAAACGAAGTTTCACAGCACAGAACATTTACAAACAAATGACAAAATAAACCAAAAATAATCTTACTAAAAATCAGTATTAAAAAACAAAACAGAAGAATAAAAAGACACAATCTCATGAATAAAATTCCCATAAAAGAAAAGTAAAGCCTCAGCATTCAATTGTAGTTGTCAACATAAGTTCAGTCTCAATCATGAAATTAGAAAGCAACAAGGAAAATAATCAAAACAAGCAAAATAGACAGAATCAATGCCAAATATGTGTAGAGAGTAGGTCATACAACAATATATCAATAGCTATTCCTCACCAATACAATGAAATATATGGAAATTGAACAGAAAATACCTAATTAAAATGTGAGACCCTAAAATTCGCCGGAGAAGATGAAGATGATGCCAGTAAACGAGCGCAGGAGATGAGCACCAGAGACGAGCGCCGGAGATGAGTGTCGGAGTAGGAAAGTGAGAGAGTTTGACTGTTTGGGGTGAGAACATTGGGTGAAATCGTGAAAGTGGAAATTTAGGTTTTTTTTTTTTCAATCGTGAAAGTGAAAGTGGAAAATTAGTATTTATTATTATTATTAATTTTTTTTTTTTTTTTCTAATTACCACGTAACCGTGGTTAATAACTGTAGCAAACATGTGTTATATGTGCCACACTTGGCCATCCATGGCACACATAATTTTTTTGTTTTTGTATTTTTCAAAGACAAGTTTCTCTTTAGTATTTTTTATTTAGTATTTAACGCACATGACCATCCGTGTCATATTATGTGCGGTAAAAACTGCTTTTTCTTGTAGTGTTGATCACCATCTCTCATTCACCATCTCTTATATATCCACCAGCCAACCATGAAACTTATCTTTCCTCATGTTTTTGCTCTTGTTTTCCTTTTTTCATTAACTGATTGTTTAGCTCCGCCACCAGTTAAATGAAAATACTATCACTCGTGACTCATACTGACATGGTCAGCATCCTACTGTTTAACCGAAACCACCTGCAAAAAGCCTCCAGAACCAATCTTTACGATACATGGGCTTTGGCCGACGGACGTACCTTGATCACCATCTCTCATTCACCGTATCTTATATATCCACCAGATAAAGAGCTTTGGCCGACGGACGCAGCTGGGAAAACTTTATCAGATAAAGAGCAAACCGGAGTCATCCTTGCATTCGTAAGTAGTTTTATCTCTAGCTATATGAATTCTTATGTATATGTTTTCCATCAATACTAATTATTAATTCCTTAATCTTTGGTTTTGTAGTTAAGTGACCAAAGTTGACTCTTGTTCAACAATTAGACCTGTACTGGCCGAGTTTCACGCTCAACACAAATGACAACTTTTGGAGACATGAGTGGAAAGATCAAGGTAGCACACAAAGAGCAATAAGTACTCCACAAGGCTACTTCCAATCGGCTCTAAATTTATTGCATCAAAACTCAAGGAGTCATTAAAATGAATAAATATCATCTTGAGTTATTTTGTATTATCAAAGACATACAATTTCTAGAACTGTATCGTAAGTATACAAATATGTGCGGGTGTGTGAACGTGTGTGCATTTTCGTGTGCGTGCACGTGCTCGTGCGTGTGTTTGTGGAATCATATGTTTAGCTTTATAATCAATTTTCTTTCGTGGCAAATAATATAAATAGTTTTGACAACATAACCAAATTGGAGATAATTGATGAATGATAGCTCATTCACACAACTAGAGAAAACAATTTTCAACAAAATGGACAAGATATTATGAAAAAAAATAGAAAAAATAAAATATTTTCAGCTAAGTTTGAATTGGTTTTGTTTTACATAATTAAACTTATTCAGATCATAATATTTAAAAAAACAAAAAAAAAAAAAAAAACTTTAATTGTAGTTATTGATTA
Source organism: Acer negundo (assembly GCA_035582765.1). Taxonomy (NCBI): domain Eukaryota; kingdom Viridiplantae; phylum Streptophyta; class Magnoliopsida; order Sapindales; family Sapindaceae; genus Acer; species Acer negundo. The sequence continues at coordinate 13,382,635 of CM069235.1, forward strand.
TTAATATTTTTTTTAAGTACTCCATCTCATATAAATTTCTAGATCCGCCACTACTTGCATTGGTACATTCTTTCATTTCTAGATGAATTCTTATATATATATATATATTTTCCATCAATACTAATTATTAATTGCTTAATCTTTGGTTTTGTAGAAAACTAACAAAAAGTTGCCTCTTGTACTGGCCAAATTTCTCGAGCAATTAAACATGTACTGGCCAAATTTCTCTAGCAACACAAATGACAACTTTTGGACACATGAGTACTGGGCAAAACATGGTAGCACAGGCGCAGCTGGGAATACTTTTAAAATAGAAAGTGCAAAAAGGAGTCAGCATTTCATTCTTAAGTAGTTTTATCTCTAGCTAGATGAATTCTTATGTATATTTTTTTCCATTATACTAATTATAATTAATTGCTTAATCTTTGGTTTTGTAGTTAAGTGACCAAAAGTTGACTCTTGTTCAACAATTAAACCAGTACTGACCGAGTTTCACTAGCAAAACAAATGTAGACTTTTGGAAACATGGTAGCACACAAATGCCAATAACTTCCAATTACAAAACATGGTATCACACAAAAGACTCAAATCAGCTGTCAAATTTTGGTTTTCCAATTTGTGTTTAACCAATCAAATTGGGATATATGTACACATTTATGGATTTTTTTTCAACTTCTTCCATCAATATGTCATAAATGTGCACACATATCCCAATTTGGTTGGTTGGACACAAATTGAGACACTAAAATTTGACAGCTGATTTGAGTCCATCACACAAATGCCAATAACTTCCAATCGGCTATAAATGTGGGAAACCAGTTTGACATCCTGGCGGCTCTAATTAGAAATGATGTAGTACCGAATGGAACCAGTTACAAAACATCAAGTTTCATAAGTGCAATAAGGAGTGAAACAAAGATGCAAAATGTATTGCTCCATTGTAAAGACAATTTCCGCGCTGAAGTGAGATCGTGTGTGAACTATGCTGCTACAAATTATGCTCCATGCAATGCAAAAGAATTGGGTCATACAGTGAGGACGTGTGGTCAAGGAACCATTAAATACATCATTGTTCGAACTTTTAATAATTGTACTTTTGGTTTTGGACAATTGGAAGCATAATAAATTAATAATATAAAAAGTCTCTTTTACTTTTAAATTACACTCGCTTAGTCGTTTGCCATTTTTATTTCTCTCTCTCTCTCTCTCTAAAAATCATCATCTTTGGTCATCTTATCTTCTATTCTCATCTACAAATCAATTAACTTTTTAGAAAGTTCCAGGAATAAAAGAGAAATTCGAGAAACATTTTGAAGGCAGTTTCAATTGCAAGTGAAACAGTGTCAGCCCCTGATCGAGCCACCTGGGCTGTGAATGTAAACTCTGTTAGTATTTCTCTAAGGTTGATTTTTTTAAATTTTCTTTTTTTCGTCTTAATTATTGTTTATATATATCATTGTTATAATTAATTCAATCATGCCATTGTTGTGTGTAAATATTCATGTGATTTTGGGGGTTTTAATTGAAATTAGGGATGAAGAATATTTTCTGTAAATTTCAAAATTTGAAGTAAAAGTGCTTCTTGGGAAGTTTTATGCGTGAAGGAAAAGAAAGAGAAAATAAACTTAATTTGTTGTCCGATTTCTGTTATCTTTTGAATCTGAGGATGTATCTGTACTATTTGTATGACCACTTTTACTTGGGTTTTAGATAAATCAATCAGCTCTTTGCCTCTCAAGAAGATTGTAAATTGTATGGTCCAACATCTGAGAAATCATGAAGAGAGGTGCAGTGCCCGAAACTAAAACGAAACAAACCAAGAATTACAAATGAAACTATTGTGTACCATAATATGCCATCATTTCAAATTTTAAAGATGTTAGTATATTTGGGTATCGGTTGGAAACCCGTTATACACCCAAGTGGGTCAAGATCACAAGCAATACATGGAGAGCCCAAAATCTATGTATACCAAGCCCAAGTCTATGAAATAACTGCCTAAGCAGTTGCATGAAGAGCAAAACTGCTCATGCAAAATATAAATGCTGTAACGTGCATGTGTAGTGTGTGTGACTGTGAAGTGCAAGTGCACAATATGTATCAGTTAAGTGTGTGCAAAATACAAGGTGTGAGTGTGCTTCCTTGTATGTTCAACAGATAGTATGGATGTGTGCAAAAATGCATGCGTGAAGCATACTTAAGGCAAGTGCAATTGCATCAGTACAATATCGTTTACAATACAGAGATAGAAATACAACAAATAGATGTGGAGAAAATCATTGTAGAATTTTCTCCCATCTTCAATTAGAGTGTAGGTATATGAATTGTGATCATAGGGGACTTTCCGATCCTGTGATCGTCCTCCGACCGGTGATACGGTCCCAGGTGTTCGATCCGCTTCCGCTGTAAAGATTCGGATTCCGTATGGTGAACGGTAATGATCCGAATTCTTTTATGTTTATTTATTTATATAGAATAATCTTCAAAAGAAAACATTGCCATACAATTCAAGTTAAAATGTATCTAAATAACACCCAAGACATGCCATGGAATGTCAAAAACTTCTGAGAAATCATTTTCTAGTTTGATCGAAACTAGACTTTCGTTGAATCTAAAAACATCATCAGGCTCTACCCATGGAATTCCAAGATCGATTTCTTCTTTGCTGTTAAGATCAAGTAAGAGCAAGTGCTCTGCACCAAGTCCATGACTCATAAAAATGGTGTCATTCTTCCTATATCTCATCGGTCCATTTTCAAAGTCACCAGTCGAAGTCAATCGTATGGTCCAACATCCATCTCTCATCATCCAGATACTGAATTCAAATTAACGTACAGATAATAGATAGAGAGTCATTAACTACCTCCAGCATTGAACCTCCTCCATTTAAAGGATGTGTTGGTAAATCTATCTCTTGGAATATCTCGCTGCTGATATGTGATATCAAATGAAAGAATAACGTATTTGGAACCCATTTCTCTCGGTGCTAAACTCCATTCAAGTATGAGTTTTTGAGAAGAACATTCAACCTAGAAATAACGTCTTAGTTCAGCAACTTGTAAATCTCTCCAAGAATCATTATTTAAGGAGTATAATGAAACATGCGAATATGCGAGTCTAAGAAATCATCATAACCATTTACATCGGAAAACTGACGTAAGAAAACCAACTTATAATCATCACTAAATGCCTAAGTGGATTATATCCACATCCAAAATAAAAACGCATCCCTAAGGTCATATTATGCGGAACAACAAATCTTCATTGTGGTAGTGCTCTTGTTTCTCTGGTAGCGATATTCAAAAGATATATGCGATTATATTCTTCTTAGTATACAAGAAACAAGCCATCGTAAGAACCAAAAGACTCACCAGGTATGGGAAATTGAGAATCGAGAACTTGATAGGATAAATCTTTCAATGTTTTATCAAGGAACAAAGCATATAAAATTGGATATGCATGGTCATAATTATAGTTATAATTGCGGACAACAAGATGAGTATCTTCATTGTTGTGACTTTTGAGATGACCGGAAATAAAGCTAGTGTTTTTAAATTTTTTTTTTTTTTTAACAGCTGATTTATTAAAACCATAGGCATAACAACCAGCAAACACACCCCAAAGCAGGGGGCACAAAACACTCACAGCCCCCTGCCAGAAGCAAAACCCCTAGAAAGAGGGGCCACAGACTGCAAGAGAGATAGCCAAAAGGAAAGCACGCCACACAAACAAACAGAAAAGAACCCTGTACAGAGAAAACAAAACCAAAGGGCACAGAATAGCCCAGCAAAGAGAAACAAAAAGAAAAACATCAGTCCACCTCCCACATAACCATATCCCCCTCCATATTCGACCCTTTCTTCTCCAAAGAGTCAGCAAAGCAGTTGCTAGACCTTAGGTTGAAAATGACAGCTGTTCTACCTGAAGAACTTAGAAAATTGCGTATGTCGTAAATGTAGTTTACATGTTTAAGGCTTCGAAAATCAAACCCATTCACCCAGTAAACAGCTACCTTAGAATCACTAATAATGGTGATTTGCTTTCCTATCAAAACAGGCGAACTAACACACAAAACACAGGCTTGGTGGATTGCCAAAATCTCCGTCGTGTTTGCATCCGCAATTCCCACATACTTGGAAAAATATCCAAGAACCTTGCCTCTGTGATCTCACATGACTCCTCCAATGCCAGTAGTTCCCGGATTTCCCCAAGCTGAACCAATCACATTGAACTTCAAAGCACCTTGCGAAGGGGGGCCAGTCGGCTTTTGAAACAACCTTTCTTAGTTTCGAAACAGAGTAGCTCTCTGCAATATTTTGAAGAATAGCAGTAATTGAGTCTGAACAACCTTCCGCAAGGTGTTTGAACCACCAAGCAATTCTGAATTTGATGATATCAATGGCTTGAGGAACCCCTTGATCAGAATTCCTGAAGGCCACTTGGTTCCTTGATTCCCATATAGTCCATATGGTGGCAAAGAAAAGAGTGTTCCAAACTCTTCCTTGTCAAGCTTTCGGACATAATCCAAACCAACCTAAAGCCCATTCCGCAAGGGATTTATTGGCACACCAAGACACTCCCCACCAAGCCATACAATTACACCAGATTTCGAAAGCCCGTTTACAGTGAATGAAAAGATAATCAATCGTCTCCTCTGCACTCTTGCACAAAGGGCATTCGAGAAGCATATTTGGAGAGAAACCAAAATTTTTCATCACCTGTCTGACCATGGTTCTGCCTCTTAACAACTGCAAGGTGAAAACCTCAATCTTGTGAGGACAAATCCCTTGCCAGATCAAGGAAGAATCCACCATGTTAGCCTCCAAAACCGAATCCTCACAGAAAAGATTCCATTTGAACAAAAGGACCAAGCAAGAGCATCCACAAATAGCTTACGAGGATTGAATTGATCTAGCCTATAGAGAAAAGCATTCCATTGATCCTTTTCCCAATTGAAAAACTGTCTTCTCATAGGCACATTCCATACCCATTCCTGACCTTGCCAAGAACCAAAAGACTCAACCATACCTGACTTTTTAGAGGAGAGAGCAAAAATTCTAGGGAAAGCATTCATGAGAGGCATATCCTCCACACCCAACTCATTCCAGAATTCAACCCTCCTACCATCACCTAAAACAAATTTTAGATCATTCTTAAAAATTTGCTCAGTTGATGAACCAGTGCCAAAGAGGCTATTCACAGCCTTAACAAAGTAAGAGCCCAAACTTGTACACCTCCAATCCTACACCAGCGACTCTCTCTGAATGCCATACTTTGCACAAATAACCTTCCTCCACAACGTAGACTCCTCATTACCAAACCTCCAAACCCATTTTGCTAATAGACTTCTGTTTTTGTCCTTCATTCTCCCTATACCTAACCCCCCCATTTTTCTTGCTCCAACAAATCGCATTCCAGTCAACTGCATGAATTTTCTTCTTCAAAATCTTCTCTCCCCAAAAGAACTATCGTTGAATTTTTCCATGTTTTTAGCAACGCCAACGAGTAGGTTAAAAACTAACAAAAAATAATTAGGAATGCTTGACAGAACTGCTTTGATAAGAACCAAACGCCACCCCCCCCCCCTTTGTTCATGAACTTTTTCTTCCAAGGCGCCAATCTATTCTCCAAGCGGCACATTAGATGATCCCAAAAAGATTTGGCCTGTGGTCTGGCTCCAAGAGGGAAGCCAAGATATGAGAATGAGATAGGAAGGTCTTCCCTTTTACATCTAAAGGCCTCTGCCCACTCCGTACTACTTGACCCCTTTTCCCCACTTTAACCACAAACGATTTGTGGAAATTAATTTGAAGTTAGGAAGCCAACTCGAAACATCTAAGAATTCTCCTAGTATTACGAACATAATCCAAGCTTGGTTTGAGAAAAAGAATTGTGTCATCTGCGAATTGCAAATGAGTCAAATGGATTGCATTGTCCCAAAAAACCACACCTCTCAACAAACCCAAATCCATAGCTTTTCTAAGTAAATAACTGAGGCCCTCACTAACAATATTGAATAGGAAATGGGGACAAGGGGTCTCCTTGCCTTAACCCCCGCTCTACCCCAAACTGAGACGAAGGACTACCATTCACAAGGACAGACATTGTTGGAGTGGTAATGCAACTCTTCAACACATTCTCCACTTATCCATAAACCCCATTTTCATCATCATCAAATCCACAAACTCATGATCAACGCTATCATAAGTTTTTTTCAAAATCAAGCTTGATGAAAAGACCACCCTCTGAATCCTACTTCCATAAATGAATCACCTCTTATGCAATCACAAAACTATTTGTAATCTGACGGTTTTTAACAAACGCCATCTGAGTCTCACCTATCACTGATTCCATGACACATTTCAATCGGTTTGCTAGGACCTTAGAAAGCACTTTATACAGTGCTCACCAAACTGAGTTTAAAAACAATGAAATCTTTCATACATTCTAGATTCCCACATTTTGGGATAAGAGCTATAAAAGTGTTGTTCAGGTTTTTAATAATAGAACCCTCATGATAAAATTCATTAATAAGCCTCCAAAAATCCTCCTGAATCACCCCTCAATTAACTTTAATAAAGTTTAGATTCATACCATCCAGACCTGGATCTTTATTTCCGTCACATCCGCTAATTGCTTCCTAAATTTCCTTTTTTGTAAAAAGGTTTTTCAAGCATATCCCTTTCCTGGACCATCAACCGCTTTAACTCCAAGCCTATAATTTCCAAACAGTGACAATAGTCTTGCCTGAAGTGATTCTAGAAAAAATCCGCTATCCACTCTTTAAACTCTGTTGGCTTCAAGACTTTTCTCCCATCAATATTAATTTCTAGAAAAAAAAAAACTTGGTGTTTGTATCCCCCTCATTTAACCACTTAACTCTGGACTTCTGACACCACATTTGCTCCTCCAACCTAGTTCCTTTCCACATTTCTCCCATGATAGCCGATCTTTCCTACCTCAAGCTGTCAGTCTACCCAGCCAGAACGACTTTTTTTTCCACCTCTAGCAGCCGGCCTTCAAAAACTTTCAAAGAAAAAGACTCCCTCTTCCTGACAAGTAAAAATCTCTTAATAGAACCTTTAAAGGCCCTGAGTTTAGCTACCAAAATAAAACCATTGGAACCCTTCACTTTCCAACCCTTCCAACCCTTCATAGCATTCTTCATTAATTCATTATTCTCCATCCAACTGTTGTAGAACCTAAACGGGCTTGGACCCCAATCATCCTTTGGTTCCCCAAGAGTAATCGCATTGTGGTCAGATACACTTCTTGGAATAGCAAATTGAATCAGATTCGGGAACCAGGTAAAAACATTCGGAGATATCAAAAACCTGTCTAGGCATGCCCAAGAATCCTCCTCTCTGTTATTCGACCAAGTGAAGCATGAACAATGAATAGGAAGATCAACAACTCTTGCCTGATGGATAAAATTATTGAAATTTCTAATAGATCCCATATCGCAAACATGGCCTCTCCTTTCCAAGGGATTGAGCACCGTATTGAAATGCCCCCCAATGCACCACGGATACAGAAACGAGTATTAAGCTTGAAGACTGAATTCCCATAACTCCTTCCTATCCTTCTCAATATTTGCAGCATATACATTACAAAAAACCATAAATATTTTGATTTTAAAGAGCTAACTAGCTATAATAATGCACCTTTGTTTGTTGATACTAGCCTTAACTGAGAAAAGATCTTCATTCCACCGTGTAATCACTCATCCAGCCGTCCCTTGAGCCTCAAATCCCATTCCTCTTGTAAGCTAGAATTCACAATACTTCTACCAAAAACTCCCAACTTTGTTTCCTGGAGGAAAAGAACCATTGGTTTTGAATTCCTAACTAAATTCCTCACCACCTTCATTTTATCCTTCCTTCCTAAACCCCTAACATTCCACGAAATAGCTAATTGTAAATATATAAAACATGTCTAATAATATCTAGGGGGGGGGGGGTGTGAATAGATTTTAATCAAGTTAATTACCAATTTTTCTTGATTAGTCAATATTCAATAAAAACTCCTAACTAGTCAAAACTACAATCATGTGTAAAAAGCGAAAATTAAATAACACATGATTTTTACGTGGGAACTTTCAACAAGAAAAAACCACAGATCCTCAAATCCACTACTTGTAATGGTGTTTACAACCTAGGTTGACCATGTCAAACCCTGCACAGTTACTAACCCACCACTACTACCCAACATGCCTCTAATAGTGATTCTAGACCTAAGTTGCTTGAGCATTACACACTGGTAGTCATAAGACTTAACTCTCAAAGAGAAAAGATAAACAACCTAAAGTGAATATGAACAATATTCAAAGTGCATAAATACAAGGTCAAACATTTAAGCTTTTCTAGGCACTGATGAACATGTCAAAGGCATTCCTAGATATCATGTAGCTAAATGACATACATACAACTTATCTATATGTGCAAATCAAGTCCTATAGGCAATAGCTATCACAAACAACTTACAAAACACAATAAAAAAGCATTCTTGAAACTAGTCAAGTAATAAAGATGGTATCTTGTAAAGCAAGAACATGTAAAAGATGAAGATGATGTTCTAACTACAAGTCATGTGAGCAAGAATGAAAACCCATAAGAAATCATACCTAGAACATGCTAGATGATGTATGAATCATGAAAGAAAGATGGATGTTTGTGTTTTGAATAATAAAAATCAAATCTTGATACCTTTGCTTTGAAGTCACTTCTTTAACTCTAAAAATATGTAATTTTTTGCTCTCTAAAACGACCAAAGGCTATCAAGATATATATATATATATAAGATCCAAGCAAAGTGAGGTCATTTTGGAAAAAACGGTTCAGATTCTCACATATTGCGCTGGTCGTCATGCTCACAACCAGCGCACGACCTCTGGGAAGATTGCACTGGTGTGATGCGCATGATGTCCAACGCACATCCTCTGCCAAGGTTGCGCTAGTGTATGCGCTGGTCCGATGCATGACGACTAGCGCACTGTGCGGGTAAGGGACTAGCACACTGCACACATACTCACTTCAAACATAGAAAATTATGCAAGTGTGAATTGTGACATACATACACTTAAAATGCAATAATCACACATGCATGCTAGAATAGTGTGTGTATGTGTGTGTGTGTGTGTGTGTGTGTGTGTGTGTGTGTGTGTGTGTGTGTGTGTGTGTGCAACTAAGTCTCTTCAACTAAGAGTTATGACAAGTAAACTACCTTCCTTGAAACTTCTTGATGTCCACAATGAGGTCCATTAGCATTTAAAGATAATTTCTTCAATCCTAAGCTACCCTTACATATTTGAACCTCATTGTATTTTGTCAACGAAATAAGCCAATTAAAAACTGAGGCACTTACAATCTCCCCCTTTGGCTATTTCGTGACAAAACCACTACTCACATAGCATCTTCACAAAAACAAAAAATGGTTGGTCAAAATTTTTTTTCTACATTACAATAAAACTCATAGTCTAAATCTTGAACATCTTCAAGTCAATCCAAAGCTTGTAGAAAAGATCCAACCTACACACAATCAACAAGAAAAGAATACATTCCAAGAGCAAGTGTGTGTGAGGTGTTTATAACAAGAAGGAGCATTTGCAATTGCGTTAAAAAAAAATACAATCAAATAATGTAATCATGCAATACAATGCAACTCCCTATAAATGCAATCCCAACAAAGGTTACTCTCTTTTAACTTCCCATAAATGCAATGCCAAGAATGGCACAAATTCTCCCTAACCTTACTCCTCCCTTTTGTCATGAGATAGGCAAAGGGAGTCTCCCTTAATAGGTAAACATTAGCAAGGAGAGCTTATAGCACAAGCACATATGCATAATCATATAAGTAACTTTATGCAACTCAATTAAGTAAGAGAGATTCAATGAGTTTTATTTCAAGAAAAATGTATGACAAAGATGTTTTGCATGCAAGACATGTTGCATTCAAGTTCAAAAGTAATGGTATTTGGCAAAGCAAACAACAAAGGTTTCCTATAGAATTCAAACCAATTTCACCCTTTATCATGAAATAAGGCAGAGATATAGATTTAAGCATTTCAATTTACAGAGCAACTTTATCCAACTTTATAAACAAAACAAGACATGAGCGAATTTGTACCCTTTTCGATTTTTTCAGGTAAGATACATGTATGATAGTATCCTTGTTCGACTAATAAAGAAATAGAGACTATTGGATTTGAAAATATTTTGAATGGATACATGATCCTTATTGATTATAGTCTCAATATTGCCTTTTTCACACAAATTTGCATTCAAGATTTAGCAATCAAATATTTCACATTTTTCAACTCACACTTTTCATCTTAAGCATGTCATTAACAAGAATCATCATGTCATGAAGATCAATTATAGGTTATTCAAAAAGTACTCCCAAAGTACATCTCCAAGTCCAAAAATGCATGTTTGAGCATAAATACGGCATGGATTGCAAGCAAGGCAATGTAGCACACGTATTAAGAAAAAAAAAACAAATAAACATGCATAACCATTCATCTCAAACAATTAAATAAGAGGCATAAAATTTATCAATGTAGCACAATGTATGATCATGCAACTTTGCTCTCTTTGCTTCAACTCCCCATATGGGGTCAAGACCTATCATTTCAACCCAAGTGACAAATCCCAATAGACTTGCTAAGGTTCCCAAATCTAAGGGTGTCTAAGGGCTTTATAAACAAATCCAGTAGTTGGTCATTTGTTCTCACATGTTCCAATGCAATGATTTTGCTCTCAACTAGCTCTCTTATGAAATGGTCTCTAATTTCAATATGTTTAGTCCTAGAATGTTGGACAAGATTCTTTGAAATGTTAATGGCACTCATGTTGTCACAAAACAATGTGAGAGTACCTTGCTCTAAGCCATAATCGGCTAGCATTTATTTCATCCACATCAATTGAGTGCAAGCACTACCGGCGGCAATGTCTTTCGCCTCGGCCGTGGATAGGAAAATTGAGTTTTGCTTCTTGCAAAACCGAGAAACCAAACTATTCCCAAGGAAGAAGCAACGGCCCGATGTACTCTTCCTATCATCACAATTTTTCGCCCAATCGGCATCACTAAATCCAACAAGACTTGGATTAATGTTAAATGAGTACCAAATCCCATGATTTGAGGTACCATTCACAAATCAAATGATCCTCTAGCACGGTACCTAGCACAAAAACCCACACTAAAAGAAATATCAGGCCTACTTGCAGTCAAGTAAAGCAAGATACCTATCATGCCACGATATAAACTTTGCTCAACATCCTTTCCACTAGCATCTTTGCTTAGTTTCAAAGTGGTGTTAATGGGTGTATCACAATGTTTGGCATTCTTAAGGCCAAACTTCTTCACTAGGCTCTTTACATATTTAACTTGGGATATGAAAATCTCATCATACTTTGCTTAATTTGCAAGCCTAGGAAGTAATTTAGTTCACCAACCATGCTTATTTCAAACTCATGAGACATGACATCAACAAATTGTTGCACTTTTAAGTTTTTGGTGGAACCAAAATAAATATCATTAATATAAATTTGAGCTATGGATAGCTCATCTTTAGTGCACTTGATGAGTAATGTCTTGTCAACACTACCTCTAAAGTAGCCATTGTCAACAAGATAAAGAGTGATGCATTCATACCAAGCCCTCGGTGCTTGTTTCAACCCATATAAAGCCTTCTTGAGGCGATAGACATGAGAGGGGTGGTGTGGATCCACAAACCCCTTGAGTTGCTCAACAAACACTTCCTCGTGCAATAAGCAATTAAGGAAAGCACTCTTGACATCCATTTGGTGTAATTTGAACTTGTACACATAAGAAATGGATAAGAGAAGCCTTATAGACTCAAGGCGGGCAATGGGAGCAAAAGTCTCCTTAAAGTCAATACCCTCAATTTGAGAGTATCCTTGTGCAATAAGCCTTGCTTTGTTTCGTACAATGTTGTCATCCTCATCGGATTTGTTCCTAAACACCCATTTGGTGCCTATGACATTGGTGTTTCTAGGTCTAGGAACAAGAGTCCAAACCTTATTTCTTTCAAATTGGTTTAGCTCTTCTTGCATGGTAAGAGCCTAAAACTCATCCCCCAAGGCTTCATCAACTTTCTTAGGTTCTATTTGAGAGGTGTAACAAGTGTAGCTAATTTGATTAGCTATTTGACACCTAGTCCTAACACCCTTATTAGCATTTCCAATTATATCATCTTTATCATGAAGTTTCCTTACCCAATAAGCGGGTTCACTAAAGTCCAAGAGAGGCACTCTATTAAGAGGTAGGTCATCCTCTTCATTTTGGTTTGACTTCACACCACTTAAAGTCTCACCACACTCATTCAAAGGAAGGTCATCAATCTCACAAACATCCTTCTCATGGTCATCATGTTTAGGCCTACAATCATCAAAGACGACATTTGATGATTCCATAACACTTCGAGTTTTTAGATTAAAAACTCTATACGCCTTGCTATTAAGTGCATACCCAATGAAAATACCCTCATCACTCTTGGTATCAAACTTGCCAAGTTGATTTCGATCATTTAGTATATAGCACTTGCTTCCAAAAATGTTGAAGTAGCTCACATTGGGTTTTCTACCCTTCCATAACTCATAGAATATTTGTTTAGTCCTCGGCCTAAAGAACACTATATTCCCTATATAACAAGTTGTATTGATAGCTTCGACCCAAATATTCCTATGGACTTTATTGCTAAGCAACATAGCTCGGGCCATCTCTTGGAGGACTCTATTCATCCTCTCAACAACACCATTTTGTTGAGGAGTCCTATGGGTTGAAAATTCATGGGAAATGCCTAAGTTATTACAAAAGCTTTAAAAGCTAGAATTTTTAAATTATTTCCTATTATCACTCCTAATTTTCTTAATGCTTTTAATGTGAGAAGTTTTCTCATTTTGAATTTTAACACAAAGTATTTTGAATTTATTAAAGGTTTCAGAATTTTCTTTAAGAAAGTAAGTCCATGTGAACCTAGAGAAGTCATCAACTACCACAAGAATGTATCTTCTACCACTTAAGCTTTTAGTTTGGATAGGACCCATAAGGTCTATATAGAGGAGCTCCAATGGCTCTTTAGTGGAAAGATATTTGCCTTTCTTATGCAGACTCTTGGTTTGCTTCCCTTGTTGATAAAGTCCACAAACTCCCTCAACCTTTTTCCCAAGCTTCTTGATGTCCACAATGAGGTCCATTAGCATTTAAGGAGAATTTCTTCAATCCTAAGCTACCCTTACATATTTGAACCCTACTGTGATTTTGTCAATGAAATAAGCCAATTAAAAACCGAGGCACTTACACTAACATTAAAGAAATTGCAAACCCAAACCGAATAGCGATGGACAGAAATCACTCTCCTCCATTCTTACCGAAACAGTCAACATCTTCCTTTTCTCTTCTTCTAATAAATTATGCCATCTCTCTTTCTTTCTCGTTGAAGTTGATACCTAGTTGTGCTCCTATTTTCATAACCTTGATCACTTCATCATCCACTTTCCTGTCGCCATTTTGAATCATCTCATCTCCTCTATTAACATAATTTCTTTTCTTTTTTCGATTCAACTTAGAGGCTCTGCTATGGCCTTTCTGACTCTTCCTTCGCTTTATATTAATTTGCTCGCTCTCCACTTCAACTTCCTCCCTAGTTGCTGAGATTGATTTGAAGTTGCATCCATCTTTATCTTCATTCGCATTAGATTTTTCGGATTCGGATTGGATTATTGAAACCGAATTGTCTAGGCTGGAACCCTCAATTGGGCTGAGTTGATTTGGAGCTAAGGTGTTCTCAAGAGACTGATGTTGCACAACTTGAGGAGAAAGGCCCTTTCTGAATTTGGCCCTAATGAAAGTCTGCTTAATAGTCTTCAGATAATCTTTTAAAGGCCTATCCATGGATTGACTTCTACAGAAAATAACTTTTTGAAGCCCATTAGTAATTTCCTTATCAATTGGCCTAACTCCCTACTCAATATTTTCTAGGTAATCTTTAAATGGCCCATCTAAAGAAAGGCTTCTCGAGAAGCTAATTTTCTGATGGCCCTGACTGTGATCTCTTGAAACCAGCCCATGTCCTATACCATCCATACCCTCCTTTTGACCTTCCCGCCTTAAGCATTCACCCCTCCATCTCTTGAAATCCGAAATCAACCCCTCATCTATTGATGTTAATGTACTATCAGACACCACCCCCTTTCCCATTTGACCTTGCTTCTCACCAATAATCAACTTTCCAAACCCCTCTCTCTGCACAGTTTGTCTTGGTTTGGGAACCCATTTCTTTTTCCCTTTTTCCTGAATGTTCTTCCTAGGTATATTTGAAAATCCTATCTCATCTTCCGACATCTCAAAGCTGGATAGGTCAGTCTTATTTTTCCTCTTTCCAGTTGCTTTCCTTCCTCTAGCCTGACATTTATTATGCCAACCCCCTGCCCTAGACTGCCGCCTCAAGCCTAGCTTCTCCCCTACTTTCTCCTTATCGTCTCCATATCGTCTTCTTCACCACAATCGTTCTCTTTACTATGTTTCTGAGTTTCTTAAGTGTCTTCCTTATGCAAACCAAAATACTGCTCTATCCATTGACCATTTACCTGCATTGCTTCCTCCTTAACCATAACTATGAATGAACCTTTCCTCACATCCACTTTTACATTTGCAAACACCAGCTGTTCCTAACGAACGAGAATCAAAATTCTTCCCTTTTCCAGCCTTTTCCTATGAGTAGTTTCTTCATCCACCAATAATGGTTCCTCAATCACCCAGCCCAGTTTCACAACGAAATCAGAGCTCCAGTAGCAAAATGGGATCTCCGTACAGTTGATCCATGCCATTCGCAGATTCGAATTTGGAATATCTAACCAGTTCCTCATTGAAACAAAACGATTATCCTAGAAAATCTATTATTAATGAATCCTTCCTTTTCAAGTTTAGAATCGAAACACCATAAAACACTTTTTGAACCCATGTGATGTGATGTAAAGTGGAAACCTCTGTTTTTTAATCTCTCATTTACACATTCCATATTAGAGAAAGATTTCAAAGTTCCCATCGCACATCTTCTCAACCAAAGCTCCTCTCTCTGTGACTACTCCAAAACATAGACAATTCATTTGTGCTTCATTGATCTCGTCCTATCTAAGCATTTCCATTGACAGCCTGCGAGCCCTTCATTTCTCTGTCACCTTTCAAAGCCTTCGTAAAAGTTTTGATGCCATTTTTTGTCATCTCTAATGGTCCTCCTTTTGTCTCCTTCTCCCTACTCACAGATTCAATCCTATATCTGTCAGCAATTCTTCTTTTGTTCTAACCAAAAGACACAACCTTTGACGTAATCGACCATCCATACACATGTATGTCATTCGTCAATCTTGCCACCTTAGTTGCTTCTTCCAATGATTCAAAATAGATGAAGGCGTATAGTCTTCTCCTTGAGCTATTCTTTGGCGACAGATACTCGTCTCGTACCCTTCCGAACGGTTTAAAGAAGCTCCATAGACCAACTTGGTCCATGACTGGATTGAGATTGTCAATATAAACTGAAGCAAGCTTACTCTTGAAATCTTCACTTCGAC
Organism: Acer negundo; assembly: GCA_035582765.1. Classification (NCBI taxonomy): domain Eukaryota; kingdom Viridiplantae; phylum Streptophyta; class Magnoliopsida; order Sapindales; family Sapindaceae; genus Acer; species Acer negundo. Next base: position 13,398,225 of record CM069235.1, read on the forward strand.
CATAACCCCTAAACCTGAGTGAATCAAAGCCTCTCTCTCTAACTTTCTCTCTCATCTTTTTTTTTTTGTGTCCCCAATCCCTATATATTAGGGTTTTTAATTAGAGCATACCATGCTTTGCAAACGCATTTGCATCGCAATAGAGATATAACAGATAACTTTAATAGAATTAAACTCATCACTTTAGAAGGAATATTTTCAACATTCCTCATTATTAGCTCTCTAAACTTTTCCTATAAATCAATTGATTATTCTTCTCTTGAAAAAAAAAACATTTTCAAAGTATTTTATAAATGAATTGAAATGTTTTTATCAAAGCAAAACAAAGCAAATACTTATTTTAACTCAAGATCAATGCAATCACATCACAAACAGTAAGTAAAGGTTAAGAACCATACCTAGAATTGAATGTTCTTGATTCCTAATTCCAGTACGTTGATTGCTTTGAGAATCCAACAATAATGGTGAGAGGTCAATGTAGGACGAGGAAAGTGAGGGGTTTGTAGGAATAAGAGACACTATAGTATATTATTTTTTGTGGCGGCTAAATGAAGAGATAATGAAAAAGAAGTGTTCTTTTCTTGATGCTACAATATAACCCTAGCCACCCTTAAAGCCCCTATTTATACTGCTCAATCCAAATTAGGGTTTTAGTAAGGGCAAATTGACCAAACTTACCTTGGTTATATGTTTAATTACATAGAAATCGGTGAAAAAATCACAATAACACTCACAACCCCTTGACCCGTTGATTAACGGTAGTCACTAACAGTTAAAGGGTAATTTGGTCTTTTTGTTGAGTGTTGTTAAACAAATAAAGAAAAAAATGAGAATGCCCAATCAAATCCTGACTCGTCACTTATTTCACTAAAATTTAAAAAAAATTAAAAAACATAAATCACCATAAGCACAATCTCTTTCCACCGCAAAAGTTGATCTTCATCGATGGAGATTACCTTTTCCAATCAATGGTTTCTTCCATTCATCGCCACAAGCCACGACACCAGGCTAAGATTGAGTGTCGAACAGTGTAGTATGTGTTACATTTCATCAAACTCCAAATGTTGATGCACTTTTATAAGGTAATTGTAAACCAATTTACATGATATTTCTTTGTAGTGATTTTAGCATTATAACAAAGAGATAATGTAAACTACTTGGGTTTTGTTTTCATTAAAATACAATGGGTTCTGTACAATTAGGACGATGAAGCAATAGCAAAAAATTGGGTTTTTGCTTGTGTTCAGGGTAATTTTGTTTGACTTGACATGTTAGCCATAAGCCCGTAATTCATGGAATCAAGTATCCATGACATCAAACCACGTGCAACGACGGCGAACTAGTAAACAATGAGCAAGTCGCCTATCAAAGAAACCTACACGCCGAAACATCCTTGAATGGCAAATTGACGTACAGGAACTCACCACCCACAAAGCGAAGAGAAGATATCCTCAATATCTAAAACGGTGCAGATGCAAATTACACAAACTTACACTAGTTATATGCATAGTTACACTAAAATCGGTAAAAAATTATAATAACACTAATTTACCATTAACCCGTTAATTAACGGTTGACTAACCATTCAGAACAGTTAGTCACTAATTAGGGAAAGATAATTTGGTATTTTTCAATTGTTATTGAATAAATGAAAAAAAAAAAAAAAAGTGTGCAATAACATACTGTCACATCATCCCTAACAAATTATTAATTAAATTTAATATTAATAAAAAAATTTACTTCATCTTCTTGAATTTTTAGAGACCAAATCGCAACCCTAAACAAACTAAATCATATCTCAATACAAAGCAACCCAAAATGATTCTGCTTCTTTCTTCTCCACCCTTTATCTTCTTTACCATCACAATCTCATCCAAAAACATAAAAAATAAAAATTATTAAAAAAATTTAGAGAAAAAAATATACATAATAGAGATTCTCCATGGAGGAGATGTAGTTCTAGATTACCTCCATTTTTGTAGCAGATTGGGGGCAAAAATCTTTATTAACGGAGAATCCGGATCTCCTTCATTTTTGGAGAAGATCTTAAACCAAAATCTTCATTAATGGAGTATGTCATCTCCATTAATGGAGATTTTAGATTTCTTCTAATGGAGATCGAGTTTTCCTCCACTTGATTTCGATGGAGATTATGAGAGATTATTAATTTTTTTTTTTTTGTTTTTTTATTTTTTTTTTATGATTTTGTAATTTGTAGCAGTTTTTGATTTCTTTTAATTGTTTGATTTTTACGTTTCTTTTTTCAAAAAAAAAAAAAAAAAATTCTAATTTCATTTCTATAGATATTTGATTTTTTATATACATATTTTTTCTGATTTTTAATTCATTAATTTATTTATTATAATATTTTGAAATACTAGAATAAGGGCAAAACATACATTTTCCTTTCTCCATAATTGACTAACGGTGGTCAACCGTTATTCAACAGGTCAAGAGGAGTTTAGTGTCATTATGATTTTTTTGAATGGTTTTAGTATAATTATTCATGTAACAAGGTTAAGTTTATGTTTGCCCATGGAATTCGAAGATCAATTTCTTCTTTGATGTTAAGATCAAGTAAGAGCAAATACTCTGCACCAAGTTCATGACTTATAAAATTAATGGTGTCATTCTTCCAATATCCCATCGGTCCATTTTCATAGTCATCAGCCGTAGTCAATCGTATGGTCCAACAACCATCTCTCATCATTCAGATACTAAATTAAAATTCAGGATTATAACTTCCAGTTAATAGATAGAGAGATTCATTAACTACCTGCAGCATTGAACATCCTCCATTTAAAGGATGTGTTGGTAAATCTATCTCTTGGAATATCTCGCTGTTGATATTAAATGAAAGAATAACGTATTTGGAAATCATTTCTCTCAGTGCTAACCAATGACAAACTCCATTCAAGTATGAGTTTTTAGAAGAACATTCAACCCAGAAATAACGTCGTAGTTCAGCAACTTGTAAATCTCTCCAACTTATAAACATGCGAGTCTACGAAATTATCAAAACCGCTTACATGCGAAAATTAACGCAAGAAAACCAACTTATAATCATCATTATGTGGATCATATCCACATCCGTAATAAAACACATTGCTAAGGTCATATTATGCGGGGCAACAAATCTACATTGTGGTAGTGCTCTCGTTTCTCTGGTCGCGATATTCAAAAGATATATACAATTATACTCTTCTTGGTATGCAAGAAACAAGCCATTGTAAGGACCAAAAAGCTCACTAGGTATAGGAAATTGACAATCGAGAACTGGATAGGATAAATCTGTCAATGTTTTATCAAGGAACAAAGCATATACAAATGGATATGCGAGGTCACAATCATGTTCAGAATTGCGGACAACAAGATGAGTATCTTCATTGTTGTGACTTTTGAGATGTGTAGAAATAAAGGTATGGTTTTTAATTAGAACATACCGGCCATGTTTTTCAAACATATTTGCATCGCAATAGAGATATAACAGATAAGTTTAATAGAATCAAAGTCATCACTTTAGAAGGAATATTTCCAACATTCCTCAATATTAGCTCTCTCAATTTAGCCTAAAATTCAATTGATTATTCTTCCTCTGCAAAATCAACATTTTCAAAGTATTTTATAAATGAATGGAAATGTTTTCCAAAGAAAAACAAAGCTAATATTTATTTTAACTGAAGATCAATGCAATTTGTAACGTACAAACTTAATTTAAATGTTCTACAGATAGCATTCCTCCACCCACAAAAACATCACATCACAAACAATTAGAAAAGTTTAAGAATCATACCTAGAATAGAATGTTCTCGATTCTTAATTTCTAGTACGTTGATTGCTTTGAGAATCCAACAATAATGGTGACTGGTCAATGTAGGTAAGAGGAAAGTGAGAGGTTTGTAGGAATAAGATAAACTGTAGCATATTATTTTTTGCGGCGGTTAAAGGACGAGAAAATGAAAAGAAGTGTTGTTTTCTTGATGCTACAATATAACCCTAGCCACCCTTAAAGCCCCTATTTATGCTGCTCAGTCCAAATTAGGGTTTTAGTAAGGGAAAATTACACAAACCTACCCTAGTTATATGCTTAATTACATAGAAATCGGTGAAGAAATCATAATAACACTCACAACCCCATGACCCATTGACTAATGGTGGTCACTAACAGTGAAAGGGTAATTTGGTCTTTTTGTTGAGTGTTGTTAAACAAATAAAGAAAAAAAAAATGAGTTTGCCCATTCAAATCTTGACACGTCACTTATTTCACCGAAATAAAAAAATTAATAAACATAAATCACCGTAAACACGATCTCTTCCCATCGCAAAAGTTGATCTCCATCGATGGAGATTACCTTTTCTAGTCGAAGGTCTCTTCCGATCATCGCCACAAGCCACATCATAAGACTAAGATGGAGTGTCGCACATTGCAGTGTTATATTTCATCAGCTTCCAAATGCTGATGCACTTTTATTAAGAATTGTAAACCAATTTAAATGACATTTCTTTGTCGATGATTTTAGCATTATAACAAAGAGACGATATTAACTACTTAGGTTTTTTTTTTTTTTTTCCAATAAAATACAGTGAGTTTCGCACAATTGGAACGATGAAGCCATAGCAAAGAATTTGGTTTGTGCTTGGATTGAAGAATTGTCGAAAAGCCAAAGGAAAGAAAAAAGGTTTGAGGTTTTAGGGATTTTTTATATAAAATAAAAAATAAAATAAAAAATTGGATTTTGTGTGTATTGTTTGGTTTTTGAAGCCTGAAAACAGTTGTAGAAGCCAAGTCCGCAAGATACCACAACACCACAACAGAATGTTATAGCAAAGCAAGTAAACAGGACATTGACTAAGAGATCCATAATCATGCGACTACAGTTAGAGTAGCCGAAGTAATTCTAGGCAGAGGCAATCAATACAACAACGTACTTGATCCAAAGATGACCATCAAAGCCCTTCAATACCAGATTGTGTGTGTGAGATGACTATGATGTGTTTAATCAAGGGCGGAACAAAAATTCTTAGCTGGGGTGGTGTAGGGGATAACAAAAACTGAAAAAATATAGGATTAAAATGTAAAATATACATTTTTTATTTTTTAAAAATATATTTTTAATTACAAATTTTTTTGACCTGCCTTTGTGTTTGATTATTTGCGTGAGAGAAGTTGAACATAAGGAAGAAGAAGTTGAGTGAATGAAATACGTTTTTATTAATGTTTTTTTTTTTTCCTGAATATTCTATGATTTTTTATTACTTTTCTTAATTTTTTTTATTTTTTATTTATCTTTTATTATTACCTTTCTGTTTTTTATATTAAATTAATTTATTGATTTTATATAATCAATTATTATTTCTCTAAGGGCAAAACCGGTATTTCCCCTTTTCACTTATTTACTAATGTTAGCAACTTGACGGCCGTTAGTCAACTAGTCAAGAGGTTGTGAGTGTTATTATGATTTTTTTTATAGGTTTCAATGTAAGTATACATATAATTAGGGTAAATAGTGCAATTATAACTCTTTTAGTAATGAGTGATGCTATTGACAATTCACTAAATATCTTTCTATGCTCCAATATTAATTTTTTTTTTTTTTTTTTTTTTTTTTTTTGTTATGTAACAATTTTACCATAATTAAACTTATTAAAGAAGACAAAAAATAAATAAATAAATAAATAAATAAACAAAATAAATTCTAAACACACTACAACAAGTCAACTGTGTTAGACTCCAATTCCTCATTTACCCTTTAAAAAATGTTAACTATTATTTCTTGACAGTTTTATAAAAATATCAACCAATTTATAATAGTCGACAGTTATATAAAACCGTCGTTAAAAAACTGTCAAAAAGTATGAGTTTTTTTATAGTGTATAAATTGATACGAATAACGTATACCCATTACAATATAAGGAAATATGTGAGTTTGTTCAGCTTTAATGAGCAGAGCATCATATAAACGCAATTGATGGGGTTGCTCTAAAGGCAGGGCATTACTTGCTTGATTATAAAAGTTATTCTCTTACTTTGAGATTTTCCATAACACATAGAATATATATGTTTTCCTCTCAAGCAATTGAAATTCCTTTCTTGTCTCTTCTTGCTTTCAAAGGAAAAAGAACTTGCTTGTGAGAATGTGTGCCTTGCAGCTCTCAGCTTGGAATAAAATGTTTATGTGAGTTTGTTCTCTTTAATGAGCAGAGCATCATATAAAAGCAATTGATGGGGTTGCTCTAAAACCAGGGCATTACTTACTTGATTATACAAGTCATTTTCTTACTTTCAGATTTTCCATAACACATAGAATATATATGTTTTCCTCTCAAGCAATTGAAATTCCTTTATTGTCTCTTCTTGCTTTCAAAGGAAAAAGAGCTTGCTTGTGAGAATGTGTGCCTTGCAGCTCTCTGCTTGGAATAAAATGCTTATGAGAGTTTGTTCAGCTTTAATGAGCAGATCATCATATAAAAGCAATTGATGGGGTCGCTCTAAAAGCAGGGCATTACTGGACTAATTATATAAAGGATTTGGATCCTCTTTGTAGCTAATATTATGGTACATAAGCATTGTAATTGAATATTTGATTAAGATGTGATTGATTTCCACAACCACTTTATCAAAAACCAATCACATACTTTAAAAATGTCAAAAAAAAAAAAAAAGATGATAATGAGAGAATCCAAATCCTTATATAAAGGACTAACAGTAACAGAGAAGATCATAAACTACTAGGAATTGAAATTGAAATGGGATTGAGTGGAATGTGTCTCCGTTTTGTGCTGCTGCAGATGCTACTGTTAATGGTAGCTGCTGCAGCAGCAAAACCAACTCCATTACCCAAACCCAAGCCTGGCTGCCTCACTAAATGTGGAGACCTTGAAATCCCATATCCATTCGGTACAGAAAGCGATTGTTACCTAAGTGAAGATTTCTTAATCACTTGCAACACAACCACCAACCCTCCCATACCATATTGGGGGACTAATTCAAATATCAATGTCACCAACATATCCATGGAAGGCCGGCTTCAGGTCCTTAGCCCTGTATCACGAGAGTGCAACAACAGTCAGAGGTTTGGGGCCTCCCTTAATGTGGGCAACTTCAGAATCTCTTCCATCGAAAATATGTTCACAGTCATTGGCTGTGATTCTTATGGATACATCAATGGTAAATTAAAAAAGAGAAGTTATATCGGGAGCTGCAATTCCACGTGTGAGAAGCCAGCCGCCGATGTGACTGATGGATCTTGCTCTTCAGACTCTGGATGTTGCCAGATACCCATTCCTAAAGATCTGAGAGGAATCAGGGTGTATGCCAGTAGCTCTAACAAACATAAAAAGGAATCGCAGTTCAATCAATTTTGCAACTATGCGTTTGTTATTAAAGAAAAGAAATTCCATTTCTCTGCCCGTAATCTGTCCAATATAGCAGAAAAAGTTCCTACCGTGGTTGATTGGGCAATAACTGGGCAAGGCAACTGTAAAGAAGCAAAGAAAAATGGAGCTTACGCATGCCAAAAAAATACCTTGTGCAAAGACTCTAACAACAGTTCGGGCGGTTATCTTTGCCGGTGCAAAGACGGTTACCAAGGAAACCCATACCTCGGTTGCAAGTGCAATAAAAATTGCAATCAGTTACTGCTCGGTCTTGGTAAGTTTATAGTTGTGTCTTTGGCTTCCTATTAATCTGTTTGTGAATATTAATTCATTCTCTTTTATTGTAATTAAAATTTGCAAGCAGGTGTTGGTCTAGGCTCTGTAACGCTGCTTGCCGGTAGCTATGGGATCTACTACGAGTTCAGGAAGAGAAGGCTCATCAAACTTAAACAAATGTTTTTTCTGAAAAATGGTGGTTCTGATCTTTTACAACAACTCTCTGATCCAGGTGGAACTGGGGATGCAGCAACAATTTTCCCTGCAAACGACCTCGAGATGGCGACCAACAACTTTAATGAGGAAACAATCATTGACAGCGGACGCAATGGACCTGTATACAAAGCGATTTTAAAAGACAATAACCCAGTTGCAATAAAGAAATCGATGAAAATGGGTCAAAGCCAAACTAAGCAATTCATCGATCAGGTATCGTTATTGAAAAAAATTAACCACAGAAATGTGGTCAAATTTTTGGGTTGTTGTTTAGAGACAGAAGTCCCTTTACTAGTTTATGAATTTGTTACCAATGGAACCCTTTTTGACCATATCCATAAGAAAGACGAGGCACCCACCATTCCTTGGGAGACACGGCTACGGATAGCAGCTGAAACTGCTGGAGTGCTTTCCTATCTGCACTCTGGAACTGGCACTCCAATTATTCATAGAGATGTGAGGTCTTCTAACATACTCTTAGATGATGATTTCACTGCAAAAGTGTCTGATTTTGGACCCTCAAACTTGGTTCCAGTGGATGTAACTCAATTATCCACAATGGTCCAACACACTCTTGGGTACCTAGATCCCGAATACATGCATACTGGCCAATTGACTGAAAAAAGTGATGTCTATAGTTTTGGAGTCGTCCTTATAGAGTTAATGACAGGAAAACAAGCACTGTCATTCGACAGGCCCGAGGAGGACAGACTTTTGGTCGTGAAATTTTGTTCCTTGCTGAAAAAGGGTCGCTTGTCTCGAATTCTTGATAATGGTATAATAAATAATGATAAAACCGATCAGCAGATGAAGGAAGTAGCTAAGCTAGCGAGCAGGTGTTTAAATGTAAAAGGGGAGGAGAGGCCTTCAATGAAGGAAGTAGCCATGGAATTAAAGAGATTGAATGATGTTGAAGGGGCCACAGAAGAGATAGAAAACTTGCTTTCTGAGACGTCCTGTACTGGTTATTATGGTGATGGTAACAATTCAACCACTACGTATGATAGCATGAAAGATCAAATAACCGAGGGTTTTGATGGTGGGATGGAAGATTGAGTAGAACTCTTTTTTTTTTTGCTTCAAGTTTGTGTGACTTCTATATTACTTATATTTCCAGGTTTTTTTTTATTTTTATTTTTAAATATTACAATAATTTAGGGTTTGGAAGACACGATTCGAACCTACAACATCATAATCTATGTGTGAGGGGCACACCAATAGACCGATCTTATCTTGTCCTTATATTTCCAAGTTTGCTTATCATATTTGTGAAAACTAGGCATCACCTCTATTGTAAATTTGTAATATTTATGTTGTTGCATATGAATTCGGTTTGTTTGGAGTTGTTCAACGTTTTTTAATTATCGGGATTCCATTCTATTATGGGTTAAAATTAAAACCTGTCCCGACCTTTTTCACTATTATTGGATGTGTAGAGTAGTATGCATTTATTGAAGAACCTACCCTAAAATTTAACACCGTTAGGATTTCGTTATGTTAACTTTAGTTTGACACAAAAAAAAAAAAAAAAAGACTCGAGCCCTTTCAATTTATAAAATATATATATATATATATATATATATATATATATAACTTTTATTGAGTATTAAGAACATTGGCAGAACAATGATATATGCAGGCATGCAGCCAGTGAATCAAGCAACGCTGAAGAAAGGCTCGAAGTCATGATTCTTTATTAACCAATCAATTCGCCCACAAATCTTTGAAAAAATTGCACATGCGATAATTGCAGAACAAGTGTAAGATGTGTTAAAGAACAATACGTAAGTAATTTGAGTTTTTTCAAATGCAAAAGTTATTTTTCAAGGAAATTGGCTTTTGTCAATCAAAGGAGAAAATTTTTCGAACTTTGAGTGCATATATAGTTTAACTAAAAAGTAACAGTTACCGATGAGTCATATCATTATATTGGATAAATTGATGGGTTCATTGCATGCCCATAAACAACGCTTTGACGACAAAACTTATATCGAGGTGGAAAACGGTTATGCAATGCTTCATAAATATAAAAAATGAGAAATAAAAATCCTTAAAAAAATTACGAGGGTGGGTAGCGGGAGTTCAAAAGAAAGCTTTAATAAAGATCAATCTCATTGTATTATTCAAAAGATAAATAATCATAACACAAATCCCTAATCACTTTCAAAGTTACTATAGGCATCAAAAGAAGTAGAGTATATGTGACAATGAAGCGAATTTCACAAACCAAAGCGACGAAGAATATTTACTCTTCTCATGTGCTTCTCAAATATATGAATATCGACACACAAGTGAAGTGATGGCACAAGTGCCACAACCGCACTTATCTTTTGAATTAAAAATAAATAAAAATAAATAGCTGGTGACGCTCTTGGTACCATATTGTGAATTTTATATAAACATTCAAGTTGTCATAAGGTGTTCACGAATTGTTAGCTTTTCTCTACCGTCACTTGTTTTTCTTAATTAGCATATTGTTGGAAAATTTTGTGATACACATTTTGAGAGCGTTATTTGAGTATGATTGATTTCATTAAAATGTAAGATCAAGGTATATTCAAATTATTCTTCGTGAGAGCATTGAATTGGTATATTCAAACTCCCAAAGTAATCAAAGTTAATTAAAAAATAGGGGGGTAAAACTGAAAAGGGTTTAAAATTTAGTAATAATTTAATAATTTCTTAAAAGGAAATTTTAAAGACAAATTTTGGGAAGGGGACCCTGTACGTGGACCGTCCTTCATACCATCAACACTGTATTTACACATTTTTAATGAGGGGATGGATTTTCTCTCCCGCTCAGGGTTTTCTTTTCTATTAATTTGGATCCCACAACATACTGTCCATGGAACTTCCTTGCACCATTTTCTTCAAGCTCTGATGGGTCATCTCAGCCTCCCTCCCTGCCAAAAACTTTTGTAGCCTTACTCAAAACTTCTGAGGTGCATATTGAACCTAATCTAAAATGAAAGTAAATTATAGACATCTTCAACCAAGAAACTTGTGGAGCATATGGCACCATTTACTTTCAGGCATCCATCTTGTAGGTTTTCAGGCATAAAAGCTATATACCCAGATCAACGTGCACAAAATGTGCGTAGTTTAATGAAATAGCTACGACAACATGCAATTGTTATGTGTTGTGATATGTGTTCAATTATTAGTAACATTCGTTTGTACGTTGCCATTGATGGTTTTCACAATACACATTTTTTGTACATTGCGATAAACGACATTTAGCAACGTTCATAGTCTGCGTGTTGCAATAGCCTAGACTACTTTTATCAATACACGCAACATGCGCGTTGTCTTGTTAATATTGTTAAAAATCATTTTTCTTGTAGTGAATATTTGAAGATAATGCAGCATGCATTTATCAAATTAGAGGGGTATATATCAAAGAAGATAGAACCAAACCTATTACTCCTAAATTCTTCTATACTCATGAGCTTCAATAGAGCTGACAAATTGATGTTAAGCAAATATGATTTACAGATAATCTTGCATAATTGTTTATCAATACATTGCCTACATCAACTTTCACTACTACATAAAAGTTGAAAGACATTAGTTATTTTACATGCAACACAACGGTTTTTCAAAATTTTGTAACCGATGTAGATTTGAGTGATATAGAAAAAAAAGTGATAACGACATCGGTTAAAAATCGATGTAAATGATTTTAAAAACACATTGGTTATATATAAAACCGACGACGTATAATTGATGTATTACTAAAATTAATCCCATCGTCTGACCGATCACTCCATCGTCCGACCGCCTACGGCCCGCCCCACTTCTGTTAATAATTACAAGGGTTAATATCATTTGGGTCCCTATCTTTTTCTGAAATATCAATTTTTTAAACGAGTTTGCTTTTTTAGCAAAACTTTCCCTGACTTTTGAATAGTATATCAAATCAGTCTATCCATTAGTCAACTGTCAGTCAAACTTAACATTTACAGGGGTATTTTTGTCTTTGAACCAAGAATTTTCATGTGTCACAAAAATAGAAATAAAAAATATATTTATTTATTTAGAAATAAAACTGATATTAACATATAAACGTGAACATAAATTACAAAATTACAAAATAAAAATTACAAAATAAAAAATAAAATAAAAACGAAACAAGAATTGGATTGAGTTGTTGATGGGTTTGGAAATCTCTAATTTTCTCCACTGATCCATGGAGATCTCCTATTCATCACATACCAATTAATTCCAACTTTTAATCCAAATTAGACAAGTTCATCAAACATTTCATCACAACAAATCAAAATTTTCATCCAACCAAACCTGTTATTTGTAGAAAAAAAAAAAAAAAGAATTTAGTTTCTCACAATAACCAAATGAACAAGCCCAGAACGAAAATCAATCTAAAGATTTGTTGAATGTTTGTAAAAATACAAATACTTGTTGATTTCATCACAACAACCATCCGAACAAGCCTAGAATGAAAATCAACCAAGCCTGATCTTCTTCTTCTATGCATATCTCTCTTTCTTCTAGAAACCAAATCAAGCTTGAATCATCATCATTTTTTTCCATAAACAAAATCAAACCACATATCTCTCTTTCGACCCCACCGATCTCTAATCTCATCTCATCTCTCTCTAGATCAATCGATCAATCTCACCTTCACCACCACCACCACCACCACCACCACCAACCACCCCGAAGCCGAGAAAGAAGAAGAGAGAGATCTAGTCGTTGTCGTCGTCGCTTCTAGTCATCGCCGCCGTTGTCACTTGGGTGTTAGGAGGTTTTGATGTTGATGATGAACGAGTGAGAGTCTAAGAGAGAGATAGAGAAAAAAATTTTTTAGGGTTTGGTGATGATTTACGCGTGAGAGAGAGAGAGAGAGAGAGAGAGATTTTATATTTTAATTTTAAATTTAATTTGTTTTTTTCATTATTTGTAATATTAATTATTTTAATATATTTTTTTTAATATAATAATTTGATAATTCCAATTATTAATAAATCCATCTTTTTTAATTAGTTTTATATATTTTTATTATATAATAATAAAAAAAATTAATTATTTTTGTTTTTTTTTTATTTAAATAGTTTTGTTTTTTTTTTTAATTAGATAAATTGTTTAAATTTTAAATGTTAGAGGGTAAAACAGTCTTTTCAGCCATTAATAAGGCATACATGGGCAAAATAGACATTATACCAATTTTGTGACGTTTGACCGTTAAAAAAAAATAATAATAATAAAAAAAAAAAAAAAAAAAAAAAAAAAAAAGAAGAAGTTAAAATGACCTATTTGATATACTTTTCAAAATTTAAGGAAAGTTTTGTTAAAAAAACAAACTCGTTTAAAAAATTGATCTTTCAGAAAAAGATAAAGACCCAAATGATATTAACCCTAATTACAATTAATTGTCATATAAGGAATTGAACTTGAAAGTTCAAATCAAAGTGGTAAGCCTTTACAACTTGACTACAAGATTTGATTTGTTAACAATTGTACAATATTTATATATAACATATATGAGTTGTTAGAAATATATATAAATATATATATATATAAAGTAGTAATAATAATAATAATAATAAAACTTGTTAGATAAATTTAAATTTATTCAACTAATCAAAATTATAATTTCTACAACAGACATATATTAAAAAATATTTATTAGAACTTTTAATAAAATTATATATTTTTAAACATATATAATCGAGTTATAGGTCTATACACTATAAGAGACTACGGGTGGCAATGGGGCGGGTCGGGGTAGTTCAAGGCCGCCCCAAACCCGTAACCCGATTTTAAAGGTTGCCCCAAGCCCTACCCGTGACCTGGCCGGGTCAAAAACTTCCGTCCCAAACCCGCCCCGTTTGACCCGTTTCATTAAAAAAAAAAAAAATTTGTTAGTAAATTTAAATTTAACATGACACAATAATTGAGTTTAATAAATACTAAATTCATAGGGAATGTATAAAATACAAATCCCAAAATAACTTAAACAAAAATACAAAATACATACAACAATGGTGGATAAAATATATATATATATATATTAAATATTTATTTCTATTTCAAACAACCTTTTGACTATTATTCTATTTCAAGTATTTTGATTACATTTTCTTAATTATTTAATTCAATTGAGTCATATAATATATATATATATATATTAAATATTTATTTATATTCCTGGTCAAATGGGGCGGGTTGGGGCAAAAGGAGCCGCTCCATACCGGACCCAGTAACCCGGCCGGGTCAAAAAATTTGCCCCAAACCTGCCCCGTTATCAGTTTTCACTACCTCAAACCCGTCCCAAACGGATCGAGGTGGGGCGGGTTTGGGGCGGGTCGGGGATTTTTGCCACCCCTATAAGAGACTAAGGACATCAATTGTAATAAGCATGATTTGAAATACAACTCTTACTATAAAAGAGATATTTCTCTACATGTATATTGCAATTTAATGAACAAATATAAGACTCGGATTCCTAATTTATATAGTAATTGAATTATTAACATGTCTCTTAGTATGAAACAAGATGGTGCAAAATCAGTAAACAATTTTAAAAAAAAACAATTTTTGAAATTTTTTAAAATAAATGATTTAAAAGTAAATTTATTAAATTTAAAATTTTACTTATCCAAAAAAAAAAAAAGAATTTAATAATATAACTAATTAATTATATTTGACGTAAAGACACTAGTTATTTAAAAAATATATAACAAATTAAAACTTATACATGTCAGTTTATCTTTAACCGATATCGTAATTTTTAACTTATTTAAGAGATCAGTTTTAAGGGAAACCAATATCTTATTGTAAAATAAATTCATATCGGTTTGTCCAAAAACCGTTGTCCTTTCAAACTGCAATGTTATGACAACATTTTTGTATGAACCGATTTCTAAAAGTTTTTTTTTTAATATTGGTTTGCCCAAAATTCGTTGTCTTTTCAAATCGCAATATTTAAGACATCAATTTTGTATGAACCGATGTTTAAATTTTTTTTAAGAAATTGGTTACCTAAAAACCGATGTTTTGCATTAATGTCTTTTAACCTTTTTGTAGCAATGTTTTAAGAAGATGGTAAATGGAATAGACATGCGTTGGCAACGTAAACTACAAGAACAATGCTGAAGTTTTTACGAGGGCGAGCGTTCAATAATGGGGAGCAATGTTTTGAATGGACATATATGCACTATACTTTTTTTTCCTTCGATCAGATTTTGTCCCGCTCAGTTTTCCTAACAAGGTTTTGAATGAGATAGTTTTGAGAATGTCTAACCCCACTAGATCATAAAGATCATTGTATATATTTTACTTAGATTTTGTCCCATTGCGTTTTTCCTAAAAAATTAAAATATAAATTGTAGAAATCAGGGACGTAACCAGAATTAAACTTCAGGTGGGCTAGAATAAATATTTTTAGATTGAACATTGGCTGGCAATACAATAAAATTTCTTTAATTAAAAATAAAGATATACTTATTCAAGAGTACATAGCTAGACTTACATGGTTTAATATATATTCTAAATAAATACGTTAACAAATTTAATAACAAAAATGTCAAAACAAATTATAAATAAAGATGAAATGGAAATACAATCAAACAATAATTAAGTTGTATTCAATGAATTTTTTAAAAATCAAACTTATCAATTATTATATTAATTTAATTATGATGGAACATCACGTCATATAATAAAATAACTATACATATTTTTTTGAATTAGGAGAGGGGGATTTAAACTCAGAATCTCAACATTATTGAAAAAAAAATAACTATACCATTAGATTACTATTTTACTAACAAATCTGGAAGCAAATAATAATTTTTTAAAAAAAAAATAACTTAAAAAGTATGCATCATAATTTAACAACAAAAATAAAAAAGTCATTCAACAACATCATTAATTTGTAAATTTAAAATTAAATTACTTCTAAAATTTTATCAACTAAAAATTATAATAATCCTAAAATTTCAATATAAAATAAAATATTTAAATTTATAATAGGACAAATTACACAAACTTACCCTGATTATATGTGAAATTGTACTAAAACCCGTAAAACATTTATAATAACACTGACCTCCCCTTGATAAGTTCACTAATAGTTGACCATGTTAATTAATCACGGAAAATATACAATGTCTGTTTTGCCCTTACTCAACATCAGAAAAGTAAGAAAAAATAATATTTAAAATTAAATAATATTTAAATGGTTTATAAAATTAAATTAACACAAAATTTATTTATTTATTATTTTTTAAAAAAGATACACAGATTTAGAAAAATCTTTTTTAAAAAAATTAATGGATAATAGAATTATTAAAAAACAATTACAATTTTAAAACATAATAAAAATTAATGGATAATAGAAAATTATTATTAAAAAAAACAGTTAATGGATAATTAAAAAAAAAAAAGAAATTATATAAATAAAAAATAAAAAATAAAAGAAAAGAAATCTGAAATGATCTCCATGGTTTCAAGCCGCAATAAAGATCGACCGGATCTCCACTCGCTCTGCGAGATGGTGACTCAACGATGGGTCTCCATCTTAAGAATCATTTTAATGTTATTTGGACCTCCAAACTGAGTTTTTTTTTTTTCCCATCAAATTACATTAAAATGATTCTTAAGATGAAGGTCCATCGTTGAGTCACAGTCTCATCGAGCGAGTGGAGATCCAGACTATCCAGTTGATCTCCATCGTGGCATGGAGGTCGTTTCAGATTTCTTTTATTTTATTTTTTATTTTTTATTTTTTATTTATATAATTTCTTTTTTTTTAATTATCTATTAACTATTTTTTTTTAATAATTTTCTATTATCCATTAATTTTTTTATGTTTAAAAATTGTAATTGTATTTTAATAATTCTATTATCCATTAATTTTTGTTATTTTTTAAAGATTTTCCTAAATCTGTGTACCTTTAAAAAAAATAAATAAATAAAAATAAATTTTGTATTAATTTAATTTTATAAACCATTTAAATATTATTTAATTTTAAATATTTTTTTTTTCTTATTTTTCTGATGTAGAATAAGGGCAAAACAGACATTGTATATTTTCTGTGATTGATTAACGTGGTCAACGGTTAGTCAACTTGTCAAGGGGAGGTCACTGTTATTGTGATTTTTTTACGGGTTTTAGTGCAATTTCATATATAATCAGGGTAAGTTTGTGTAATTTGCCCTTTATAATACTAAAAAAATATTAACTTATGGGAAGATCTAAAGTTGTAAAAGTGGACCGGTTCGGCCCAATTCATTCCGGCACGCCTGGTTCGTTTTTGAAAACGGGCCGGACTTGGTTCGCGCCGCGCCGGTAGACGGACCGGACTAGGTCCGACACGTTTTCGAAAATCGTGGCCCGGCACGGCACGTGGATCGTTTCCGGCGGACCGTGCCGGCGTGCCGCCGGACCGGGACCAATTATTATTTAATTTTTTAATTTTTTAATTTTTTTTTTTAAATCAAACAGCCAGACCTTGGGGTCGGCCCGTCGGACCGGTCCGGCCGTAGTCCGCCTGTCTTGGTCCTCCGGCTTGACGTGCCGTGGCGGACTAGTCCGGCAGACTGGACCCCTGCAGCCTGGCACGCGGCACGCCTCCATGCCGGTCTTGATCCGGTACATCCCCTTCGCGGATCGGACCTGATCCAGCCCGTTTTGCTTTACAGGCCAAACGGACCGACCCACTTGGGCCTGGTCCATTTTTACAACACTAGGAAGATCAATGGTTCATGTTGACAATAAGATGAAGTCAAATTTTAGTAAATTTGGAGAAAGAGAGAATTATTATTAAAGAAAAAAGAAAAAAGAAAACTTAAACTTTGGGATGTGTGAACTGAAAGTTGAATCAACTAGGTATTCCAACTTACAGGCATTCAATTAGGAAAAAAACTTAATATTTAATTTTTATTATTAAACTTTCAATTATTTTTTTAAAGGGCAGGGTGGGTGGCTTTCACCACTTGTATAACATAAGATTTCCCACCGCCTCTCACTTGATTGAGCTATGCTTAATGTTTAAGTAAGTGATGCAATTGATGAGGGTAATGGGCAAGCGGCCAAATGGAAGTGATGCAATTGAAGTCTATAAATATGGAGATCAACTTCATTGTAAACGTTAGCTCTAGAAGTTCAATACAAAAACTCATCAATTAATATTCTCTACTTCTCTCCTCTCTTATTTATTTGTTAATCTTATCTCTCTCATCTCTCTCTCATTTATTTATTCCATATGTTCTTCGATTTATTTACAACAATATATTATATATTTAATTATATATTTTTCTTATTTTCCTTATCTCTTTCTCAACTATTATCATCAGATTTTTTTTTTCGTAATATTTGAATGTATTTTAACTTTTCATTCTATTAAAATACCATTATTCTTTTAAAAATTATATTATTAATGCTCTAATTAATGATTCCTAAAATCTCAAGCTATATATATTATCAAAATTATAAATCTATATTCTAAATTTATTACATCAAAACTCAAGGAATCACAAAAATAAATTAATATCATTTTGAGTTATTTTTTATTATTAAAGATATACAATTTTTAGAACCGGATCATAAGTATATAAATGTGTACCTATATGTGTGCTTTTTCATGTGCGTTTACGTACACATGTGCTCGTTCATATGCGTACTCATATGTACTCGTGTGTGCACGTGCTTTCACGTGGGTCTCAGCGTGTGTTACTATAATCAACAGCGCAAAATGTAATGCTTCGTTGTAAAAACGATTTCGTCGTTGAAGTGAGAATGTGTGTTAGCCGCTACATGCAATGCAAAAAAATTGGGTCAAACAGTGACATTATTGTACTTTTATCATAATTTAACATCAATTGATAAAAGTGGCATAAAATTTGATAATTATTAACATAACTAAACAGTACTTTAATATTTAACATATAAAACTCTACCTGCTTTTAATAAAATCTAGTAGGTATGAGCATATGTGGTAACCAGAAATGGCTTATAGGCCCAACATGTAAAGGCCTATAACATAATGATGTTAGGATCAGTTCAGGCCTGTAACTTTGGTCGACCCGATACTGCTATCAGTATTGTTAACTGACCAAGACAAAGAAGTTATCAACACTGATAAGCAAACCATTCAAATGTGGAGAGAATCTCTTCTTAAATCTCTCCATGTGATTCTAGTCTACTCTGACAGTTAAAGAGAAATTGGGCGTCTATAAAAAGGACCCTCACTAACCTTAGTGGGGGAGGAAAAAAGCTTAAGATTAGCATATTGAAACTATTACGAATTCTGTCAACCGGAATTGAAGCAGTTTTTCTGATCACGATCAGATTGCTCAGCTCAAACATACCTAAGGCTAAGATCATATATACCACTTTCATCATTGTTTCTTTTCTGTTCTTTTTTGTTTCTTTGTTCATGTGCAGGTTAAACGAAGGAGACAACGAATCAGAGTCGAAAAACTCATCTCACCAGCAAAACCATCTTCGAACGACATCCTACAACTGACGAACCAGGATAGTTGTCTTGTGCCTAACTCAACCTGACCCGATCCTTTTCAATCGTCGATTGAACCCCTACAGTTTGGCGCCCACTGTGGGGCCCATCGCAACGCTTTAAAAAAAAAAAAAAAAAGGCCAGTCGAGCCTTCCAATATGTCTGAAGATGGAAACGCCCTGACGGTCGAGGAACAAATTACGGCGTTGGCTGCCCAAATGACCACAAATGCAGCGAAATTACAGGCACTCGAGGCAGGAAACGCTGCAATTCGAGTGGCTAATGAGGAACTACGAGCCCTAGTTAACGGCGTTATACCCGACAGTGAAACAACGAAACGCCCAGTCCTAGTTCTCAACGACGAACAGGAAGTCGACTGAACAGCTCCAAATGACCTAGCTGGACGAGTACGATCTGATGCAAATCCCAATCTCGACCGTAATCAGAGAACGCCACCAACGGCCAGAGTCGAAATCGACATCAGCGATTTGCCGCTCCAGAACGAAACCGAACAGGATCTAAGTGCAGGCTAGCGACCGGAAAACGTCTTAAAAGTCCCTTTATCAATCCAGTCGACCCCAGGTTTGGTTAAATCCGGATTTGAATTACCTATGGCTATTAACAGTGAATTTTCTCGTAGATTCGCAGAGGTGGAAGCTCTTATACATAGGATTCTTGGAGTTCCTACTCCGATAAAGAAAAGCACAGCCAACAGCTTCGCCGACTCACCATTTGTCGATGACATAGCCTTGACCGAAATGCCTAGGAAATTTACCGAAATGCCTAGGAAATTTAACTTTCCAAACATGAAGCAGTACGAGGGAACGACTGATCCAGACGATCATATAGCGCAGTACAAGTAGAGAATGTTCATTGCAGCAATTCCGCACGACCTGCATGAAGCATGCATGTGCAAAGCATTCGGATCCAGTCTTAATGGTCTGGCTTTACAATGGTATACTAATTTGCCTAACAATTCAATCAATTCTTTTACACAACTTACAGATACGTTCGTAGAGCAATTTGCAAGCAATAGAAAACTTGAGAAGTAGTCGGGTGACCTTTATACAATCACACAAAGACATGGCGAAAACTTGAGGACTTATGTCGAACACTTCAATAGAGAAAAAGTGCAAATTCCGCACTGTAATCAGGTGGCCGCCATCTACGCCTTCAGAAAAGGTCTCAGGTTTGATTCTGATCTTTATAAAAAACTCACAAAATATCCATGCAGGACAATGAAGGACGTGTTAGCAAAGACATAGGCCCAAATCAAATGGGAAGAAGACGAAGCCAATTTCGTAGGCAAAGTAAACAATTATTCAAACCGCAGAAATGATCGAGTTGACAGAAAGTCGAACGATCGAAAATCATAACCTTACCCGACAGGTAATAGAAGAAACGTATTGCCCCGGTAAGAAAATTCAAATGGAGACCGACCGTATGGGCAGAACTATCCAAGAACAAGTAAACCACGCATAGAAGTCCCAAAATACAACCTAAGCATCAAACCAGTCGACCTTGTATTAGTAATGAAAGAAATGGGCAAGACCATCAAGTGGCCACGAAAGATGAATGCACCTCCAGAATATCGGGACATAAGACTAAGATGCGAATTCCACGAGGATCATGGCCATTGAACAGAGGATTGTGTTGCTCTTAGGCTAGAAGTTGCAGAGCTTCTCAAACAAGGACATCTGCAGAAGTTCTTGACAGACAAAGGGAAGCAAACTATAGCACGATGCGATGAAAAAAGGCCAGCAATCAATGACGGACCTCCTGATCCGCCAAGACAAGATCGAGTGATCAACTACATCGTATGAGGGTCCGAAGTTAGTGGCGTCAGTTATTCTACGGCCAAAAAGCACACCCAACAGGTGTCGAATGCAGAGATTCAGCCTAACCGAGAACATTCCTCAAGTACAGACGAAACTGTTACCTTCAAGTCGACCGATAAATCAGATTTGTTTTCTCCACACCATGATGCATTGGTTATCTCATTACACATTGCAAACTATTTAACAAAATGTATATTAATAGATAATAGCAGCTCATGTAACATTCTGTTCAATAGTGCTTTACGAGAAATCCAGGTCGACGAAACTAAACTTATTCGTCGAACGACAATGCTAACAGGCTTCAGTGGAGAACAGAAAAGCACTTTTGGCGAAATCGTACTACCAATCTATGCGAGAGAAGTCAACCTTTATATCAACTTCCTAATACTCGATTGCCAATCTCCATACAACGCAATCTTAGACAGGCCTTGGATACTTGAGATGAAGGCAATCTCGTCGACATATCATCAAATGATCAAATTCACAACAAAATAGGGGGTACGGGAAATAAAAGGTGAACAGAGGGCAGCCAGAGAATGTTACCAAAATGCAATGAAGAAAAAGAAAGAAGAGTTATAGCAATTACAGAAAATCAACATCGAGCCCACCCCAAAGACGACGAGAATGGAAGAACTCGATGAAATATCAATAGATCCCAATCGATCAGAGATCAAAGTCTTCATAGGATCTAGACTACCAATCGAAATACGTGAGCAAATGATTGATTTCTTGAAGGAACGACGAAGCAGTTTTACCTGGTCGCATGAAGATATGATCGGAATTGACCTAAAAGTAATAGTTCATAAATTATAGGACATGAGCTACTCAATTTCATGGATGCATATTCAGGCTACAATCAAATCTTGATGCATCCAGACGACCAAGAAAAAATGGCATTCGTGACAGAATGAGGTACTTTTTGCTATAAAGTAATGCCTTTCGGTTTAAAAAATGCAGGGGCAACCTACCAAAGACTTGTCAACAAAATGTTTGTCGATATGCTTGGAACGACGATGGAGGTATACATCGACGATATGCTGGTCAAATCGCTAATGGCTCAACAGCACATTGAGGACCTAAGACAGTCGTTCGACGTTATCGATAAATACGGTATGAAATTAAACCCTGCTAAGTGTTCGTTTGGTGTCTCCTCAAGAAAATCTATAGGTTACTTGGTCACCCAAAGAGGCGTCGAAGCCAATCCAGATCAAATTCGATCAATCCAAGGGATCGAATCACCAAGGTGTATCAAGGATGTACAGAAACTTACAGGTCGAGTGGCCGCTCTGAACAGGTTCATCTCCAAGTCCTCTGAGCGGTGCCATCCGTTCTTCGATACATTAAGAAAAAACAGAGCATTCGAATGGAATGACAATTGCGAGAAAGCACTACAAGACCTAAAACACTATCTCACCACACCACCACTACTATCGAAACCCAAAGATGACGAAATATTGCTTGTATACCTAGCAGTATCTGATATGGCAGTAAGCGCCGTCTAAAGTTTACCTTCCTTCAGTAAAAATTTGCAACTCCTTTCCTCTAAAGGAATATCTAAGATAGCCTGGGTACGTTCAGGCGCCACTTCGCACGACGGTCTACTATCTACACCCTTCATTTCTACAAAATTAGTTACTTGTCAATAAGATATAGTTTAGATATACAGATAATTTATAAAGCGACCGATAAACTACTCGCCATATCGATTCTAGACTCGCCTATATCGATACTTCGTTTCCCCCCAAGGACCGTCGATCGGAGGACCCTTTGCGAAAAAGTAGGTATCTTTCCACTGACGATAATTCATCGTAGTATCAACGATAAGTTGATTTTTCTTAAACTTATACACTAACATATAACGACCTTGATTGTGTATATGCTTCTTCAAATAGTAGTTGTGAAGAAGGCACCCTAGCCCAAACTTCACCTTGTACCTCTCACTGATAACACTTAAGCTCAACAATATTCTCCAACTATTTAACATCAATTGACCATGAGCAATGTCGTAATACAACAATGTCCGTCGAACCAATTGGGGAACTGGGATTCTAAAGCCCAAGCGGAGGAAGTACTCGTAGAAACATGTCCACCCAGGTATATCCCAATCCGCATGTTCCCCCTTTTTTGGTGCCCGTAGTTCGACTGAATTCGGGATCCCATAGATCGTCCGGATCCTGTCCAAATCAACATTTGAAATCACACTCGGTGGATTGTCAATCAAAATACCAGAGGAACGACCGGCAGTAGACGCCTCCGCGACATCCATTTGCTCTGGATGGTCGACTAGACCCGCGATAGCGCGGATGACGCCTCACTCCAACATCCCTCCTACGTTTACAGAGACCACATTCAACGGGTCTTCAACCATAACCAGTCGACCAGCATTGCTAGTGACAGAGTCGACCTCCCTATCTACTTCTTCATCACTAGGAGTCCACGAAAATTGCAGCTCTGAAACTGTAGCGTCGCTCGACATAATGTCTCCAAAAAGAAAGCTGACATGCAAATACGCAAAAGTCAAGCACAAACTGAAGCGCTACAATCACAACCTAAGGTTTAAAGACCAAAGCCTAGTGTTTTCCACAAAGTCATTAGGAATTTCTCCACTAAAAACCTAAGACATCGGTTAAAGCTTTTACCTACTCCTATCCTAAGTCGAGCGATCATAAAAATAAAGAAAACACACTAGTAACACGACAGACTGATAACATCGTTCAACACTTCAAATGTTTTGAATATATTCAAAGCATGAACACACAAAATGAAGAACAACGAAGAAACATGTATTCTTTTAGAAAAAAGGGCATCAAACACTTCTGTCTACTCCCTACAAAGATTCGCAAAGGTAAATCTCATACAAAATACGAAACATGAAAATCGCGAAGGTAAAATCTCATACAAGATAATTACGAAACATAAAGGTAGTTTTTTACTAACCTTATAAGAAATGAATCGGTGGAGCTCTATAATCAACTCGTCGCAGAAAATTTTTCTTTTTGCTAGAAAGGAAAAGACTTACGTGCAGGGTGAGATAATGGGAGACATGTTGGTTTATAAAGGCAAGTAACATAACTGCAGGTACCTAAAACCTAGTTTGACACGTGTCCACACCCTTTCAGTTGCCAATTTATCTAGACAACCGCAGAAATTCAAATTCGAACTTTAAAAGTTACGCCCAAATTAAATGCATCTGACACCAACATGGGAAACCCAAACGCAACCATCTTGTCGATATAATGGCCTAAGCCTATATAGTACCTAGAAACGACAGGTTGTTTCAAAATAGGAATTATCATTTTCTCGATCTTATTCTTCGTTCGAAGATGACTCTTTAAGATAACGTTATTTGAATCTCACGACTCGACATGGCTTACTTGCGATAATCTAACCAAGGTCACTCTCTAAACTTGGTGATCCCATTTTTAGAGAGTGGGGGGCAAACTGTGGTAGCCAGAAATGACTTATAGGCTCAACATGCAAAGGCCCAGAACGTAATGATGTTAGGATCAGTCCAGGCATAGGAATTATCGTTTTCTCGATCTTATTCTTCGTTCGACGTACGATTTTTGTTCATCCCAATTGATAATGTTTAGGGACGAAATTTTTCATCCCTTTAAATATCCTATAAGGATGAAATTAAAAAAAAAACAAAACAAAAAAACAAAAAACAAAAAAACAAAAAAAAAATTGCCTTAAAACGACCAGGCCACCCACACCACACGCACACGCCCACCTACCCCACCCCACTTGGGCACACCCACAACCACGCCCACCAGCCCACACAAATATCATTTAATTGGTGTCCTAATGGCATATTGAACCCTGCACACACGTCCACTCACCAAGCTTAACCACATTGCTGCTACTTCAAATGTAATAATAAAAGCATAATTTTTTATATATAACCTCTACTTGTTATTAAATTTTTATTGATTATTTTTCAATCAAAATTTTATTTGTAGATCGATTCCACTAATTTAAATTTTATTTTTATATGATAAACAAATTGATATTAAAAAACATTTATTATAACATTTAATTAAACTATTTTGTTAAAATAATAAATTATCAGATCAAAGAGTCAATCGTTAGTCGTACTCGGAATTAGACATGACCTCGGTTCCGGTTCTCGATTTGGAACCGGCGGTTTTGATTTTCGATTTTCGATTTCGAACCGGCGGTTTCGATTTTCGATTTGGAACCGACGGTTTCGATTTGCGATTTGGAACTAGCAGTTTCGATTTTCGATTCATAACCAGCGGTTTCGATTTCAGTTCCGACGGTTCGATGATGTTTTTTTAATAATAGAAAACCTCGCAAGACTAATATTTATTGATCCTTATGAAGAACTTATTGGAAGAAACAAAACTCATCTCGATAGAGAACCACTTTGGACGAACAAATGATCCATATTGCATCATTTTCTAATTTATATGTTAATTTAATTATTAATCTATCTTTAAGGAAAAATTTTCAAAAAAAAAATCAAGAATTTTCAACAAAATTAATTAATTATTATAATTTTAAATAAAAAGAAAATCTATTGGGACGAAATTAATTTGTCTCAATAGACAGTCTATTGGGACGAATTATGTATTTCGTACTAATAGACGTCCTATTGGGACAAAAACAATTCGTCACTAAAGATCAACAAAATTAATTAATTATTATAATTTTAAATAAAAAGAAAATCTATTAGGACGAAATAAATTCGTCCCAATATGCAATCTATTGGGACGAATAATGTATTTCGTCCCAATAGACCTCCTATTGGGACGACCTCCTATTGCAACAAAGACAATTCGTCCCTAAAGGTCAATAAAATTAATTAATTATTATAATTTTAAATAAAAAGAAAACTTATTGGGACGAAATAAATTAATCTCAATAGACCTCCTATTGGAACAGACAAAAAAAAAAATATATATATATATATATATCTCAATAGAGTTTTGTCCCAATAGGTCTTTTTCTTACGGTGAGTGTAAAAATGCTTGAAAGTCTTCAAACTCTTTTTGGTCTTCTTTTTGTCTTTTTTGTTTTTCACGGAGGAAAAGAGAATATAATATCATAGATTAAAATATATATATATATATATATTATATTGTTTTGTAAGAAAAAAACAATTAATGAATATATCTCTACCGTCCATCTATGATGGTGGAGATTTTAAAGATGTTTTATTCAAAAAAAAAAAATTAATATGCTGAATTAACGAAAATTTTATTGTATTTTTCTTTAATTATATGTCTCAAGGGCATTTTTATTGTTCTAGATTTTTATAAAAGTTGACCGTTAAATATAACGGTCAACACTAACAATATCGAAGTTTGTTAGAAAGTGTCAATTAACAAACCTCTGTTAGAATCCCAATAATAAACATATCAAAGATTGATGTGCCACTACTATCTAAATGGAAAACGTTATTAACTCATCAAATTGTATATTAGATCTCGTGTGTAACATGCATGTACCTAATCATTACAATTTAAACAATCAAAGTGATGTTCATGCCGTAATTAATAACATAAAATATTAAATAGGTTTTATCCCGATCAGTGAATATTAAATTACAAAATCAATATTACCTTTAAGGTAATTAATCCTAAGAGCATCTTCAACCCACAACTTCAATTTGTTACAAATTTGTTCCAAAATACAGTAACTTTCACACTTTCATCTCTAACCCAAAACTCTAAATCCAACTTTAAAAAGAATATTTCACTCAATATTCTCTTTCAACCAATCAAACAATTAAAAAACAAACAATAAAAGTAGCGCAAGAAGTAGCACAGGTGGAAAATTTGCGTTAGAAGTAGCGACCACAACACATAAACTCTACTTATGGCGATGGAAATGCAGTCCGGTTAGAGAGGATTACAGCCGCAAAATGGAGATTTAGAGTTATGTTGGAGATGCCCTAACACTTCCTACCCAAACCCTCAAAATCTACCACAATTACAATTTTATTTAAATAATCCGATCCTCTATGTGTAGAGGTAGATAGCAACTTTAGGCTTCATTTCAGGCACGCCACTTTGGCAACCACCAACTCAGCTTGTTTCCATCCCAAAAACACCAAAATAAACAGCAAAAACAAATAATCCACAAATCCATGTTATGTTAAACCTGACTGCATATTTATTGATTCATCTAAAAACAAAAACATAATTAGTATCAAGGTTGATTAACATTTATAAAAAGGAAAATCATTATCTCACAAACGAATTAACTACTAGGACTAACATCACTTTATACACATACAAGGTAATTCACCAGAAATCGTGGTTTTTCTTCCGGACAATTATTCAACACAATCAAATTGGGTTCCATAGATTTGGATGCGAAAATCTTCTCCCGGTTTCCCATAGAATTGTGGCAAAAAATGAATTGTACCACTCTTAATCTCAAAATTGATATTGTTGCTTTGAAGAGTGATACATGAGGGTTGGTCTAGTGCTCTAGGAATAATGAAATTCTTGAGAGGCCTCATAACTCGTAAGGTTGTTTAGAGCCACTTGGATCATCGCAGGATCTTGATGAGCCTTGTTAAACCTAACAAAAAACAATAATAAATAAAAATAAAAGATAAGACCAAAAAAAAATAAAATAAACTCAACATAAAAGTCTATCAAATATCAAATTTCGTCATGTAGAATTCCAGAACACTTAAAACCCAACTTTATATTCTTGCTCCACGCCTCCACGCAAATTGATACCCCTCTCAAAATGGCAAACCAGGCGGGCAAGTACTACACATTAAGGGATACTAACCAATTAACCATAGAAGTTTTAACTAAAAAATCTCATACATTTTATTCAAGTTATTTACAGTTTTATATGGAATAATACTAATATGTTGAATGGTTCAAACATAAAGCACCCCAACCCCCATCACGCATTATATTTGTCTATAAATTGGTCAATCAATATGGAAAGTTAAAGATCATCATATTCATATTCACTCTCTCTTTCCTATCATAATATAATTTGTTCAGTTCAAGATATAACTATGACAACTTGTTGCTACCATCAATCCAAACGCCTTGAGGTTCATTCTCAAATCTTTGCTTCAGTTTTTATATATGTCTATCTATGTGACTTGATTTAATGAATTTGTTAATTAATTATGTGTCTCATATTTATTGGCAGGAAACAAAGCTAGGGATAACGGTGAATGTGCATGGTATAGGAAGTGAAGAGGTGTTAGTTGGGATCAGAGACGGAAGAGTGTTCTTGACTTTCGGCCAGGGCTATGAATGTTGTACAGGTAACTTTGCAATGCCTGAAAATGTGGATGTGAATCTCTACGAAATCAATTGTTCCATCCACAATTAGGTGCTTTATGTCGATGTGCCTAAAATCAAACGGCAGCCCAATGGATGATGGGGACGTTTCTTCGGATAGATTTGATGATCACGGTGTCAAGAGATTTTCATCTTTTAGTTTCTAATACATATATAAATAAGATTGTTTGTTTAATACATGGTGTCAAAAAATGGTAGCCCAATGTATGCAACCCACTCTATTTTATAAATAAAAGGATTGTTCATCTGTTTCAATTTCAATAGATTTGGGTTTGTCTATCAATCTATCACACTTAATGGCGATACTTCTGAAGTGTTAAAATGATTTGGTTTTCTTTTTGTCTTTTTTGTTTTTCACGGAGGAAAAGAGAATATGATTTTATAGATTCAAAAAAAAAATTAAATTGTTTTGTAAAAAAAGTTTGATGAATAAATCTCTACCGTCCATCTATGATAGTGGAGATTTTAATGATGTTTTAATTTCTTAATTTCTTTTCTAAATTTTTTATTCAATATTTTTTGAATATGCTGAATTAGGGGTGGGCGTTTTTGGGTTGGGTTGGATTGGGTTGGATTGAAAATTTTTCACCCAACGTAAATTTTAACCTAACCCAATATTTATCAGGTTGGGTTGGATTGGGTTGATCTAGTTGGGCTTTTTAAGCCCAATAGAAAAAATATATTTTTGTTTTATCAAAATTCAAATTTAAAATAATTGTTCTCCCTAATATAATACCACATAGAGTTTAGATTTTTTAAAAGTATTAAAATCAAATCACAATATATAATACAAATTTTTTAAATATCTGTTGCATAATTAAAAAATAAAAATATAACAGTTTATCCAACTTGGAAAGTCTCCATCTAAGGGAGGTGTATTCATTTAGGATTTCGAAAGACATTTAAAGACTTTTTTTTTTTTTTAAGTAGATGACTTTTGTAGATTTTATAGACTTTTATAGACTTTACAAAATTATGAAAAACTTTCATAGACTTTCATTTCAAAAGACTTTTGTAGACTTTCATTTTAAAATACTTTTATAGACATTTATAGACTTTTATTGACCTTTAAATATAATGTATACTTTGTTTTAGCAAAATTATATATTTTTATCATGTCAATAAAAATATTTTTTTCAAATGAATAAAAAAAAAAATCATCGTTAATTAAACATGACAAAAGCATTCATATCTATATATATGATTTAAAAAATTTTATTTTTATTTTTATTATATTTTATATTATAAAGACATGCTCCTTTTTTTAATAATTAGTCAAAATTTTATTTGTTTTTTATAATTAGTCAAAATATTATAAATTTTCTTTTAGAATAAATGTAGTAAACCGACAATAATATTAACGTTTATATATCTCTACGAAAGTATGACAATAAGTATAAAAAATCTACTAAAAATTCATTAAAGTTACTAAAGATAAAACATAAAAACCGTACATATTTGTTGAATATGACCTACGTCTAAAAGTGGGTAGTTTGATATTGATCATAATTACATAGAGTCATGCTCATAAGCAACTTTGATTATGATATATTGGCATAGTTAAGTAGTGGTTTTTGTCTTTTATTATTTTTATTTTACATAAATAAAGCTCATTTGATTTGTTTTGGTGTTGTTTAATTGTTTAGAAAATATAGGTAAAAAAATATGAAATCTCTCGTTCTTTATTGCATAGTTGATAAAGAATTGTTTTATATTATTTTTTAGTTTTTTTTTTTTTTTTGTTATAGATCGCTAATGTTTGTATTTTTTTTTTTTTTTTGATAATGTTTATTTATTTTAAAGCTATTTGTTTTATTTTATTTATGAAATTTGTTAAGCATAAGTGAGCTTTTATTTGAAAATACAACATATGTTTGGCGGTTAATGTTTTTCAAAGAATTTTATGTTTTTCTTTTAAAGTGAAATTATTTCTTTTTAACAAAAAAAAAAATTCATTCAAAGTCTTTGGTAGAAATGGAAGACAAATTGTGAGATTTGTTATAACTAAAAGTTATTAAAAGTCATTGATATTTAAAAGTCGTTAAAAGTCGTTGAGATTTTGAATACCTCCTCACTTTCATAGACAGTTAAAAAGTCTTGATTGAATATCACATGACTTTTATAGAGTCATTAAAAGTCTACAATGAATACACCTAAACTTTTTAATTCCATAAAAGTCATTAAAAGTCTTTTAAAATCCTAATTGAATACACCCTCCCATCCATTTTACAATTATAATCACTTCGTTGAATATTTCATAGTTAGATAATCTATTATTTATTTCAACCAACATAATAGTTTGTGTTTATACACAATTATTACACTTTTTTCTACCAAATTCTTAATCAAATCCTAAGAAAAAAAAAATGTATTTTAAAGTATAATCAAGTTGTGCCAATTAATACAAATGATAAAGACAATATAATTACATATTTTAATAAATGTATTATATATTATGGTATAAAATATTTAAAATTATGTATTTATATTTGTCATTTGTAATATTATAAATTGTGCATGAGTAAAAATTTTAAATATTTAAAAAAAAAAATGAGACTTCATAATAAATCTAATAATAAATAAAATTATTTAATTTTTTATTTGTTTATATCAGGTTGTCGGATTGGATTGGGTTATATTTTATTAACCCAACCAAATCTAGTATGGTTGGGTTGGCGGGTTGGTGCTCACCCCTATACTGAACTAATGAAAATTTTATTCTAATTTTTATTAATTATATGTCTCAAGGACATTTTCATCGTTTTAGATTTTTATAAAAATTGACAGATAAATAAAACGGTCAACATTAACGGTATTGAAGGTTTTTTTTAAGTGTTAATTGACAAATCTCGGGTAAACTCCCAATAATTACTTCTAATAATAGTCATATGATTCATATCAGAGATTGATGTGCCACTACTATCCAAATGGAAAACGTTATTAACTCATCAAATGGTATATTAGATCTCGTGTGCAACATGCGTGCACCTAATCATTACAATTTAAACAATCAAAGTAATGTTCATGCCATAATTAATAACATAAAATATTAAATTTAATTTTATTCCAATCCATAAATATTAAATTACAAGATCAATACTACCATTAAGGCAACTAATCCTAACGCTTCCTACCCAAACCCTCAAAATCTACCACAATTACAATTTTATTTAAATAATCCGATCCTCCATGTATGTATAGGTAGATAGCAACTTTAGGCTTCATTTCGAGCACGTCACTTTGGCAACCACCAACTCTGCTTGTTTCCATACCAAAAACACCGAAATAAACAAAAAAATAAATAATCCACAAATAGTTAGGAAGAGAAAACCATCGGTTAACTAGGGTTGTTTGTTTTTTTTCACAATAAGATTTAATACCTCTTATATCTTAAATTAAGATAATTCAGTTGGTTTATTTTTTCAATTTATATATTATTTTAAGATATATATATCTTTTAGAAAAAGTAAAAATTTTTTCCTTTTATCTTATTCAAAAAGTAATACAGTAGAGCTTCTTAAAAAAATTTCTACAAATGTCCTATAACAATTCATACATTTATCATTGTATCCGCACATAATAAAATCTTAAAAATAAATTTTTCAAAAATTCCCAATTTTTAAGAAACCCCAGCACAACCTAATCAATTTTATATTTGTAATAAGTCATCCAAAATGAAAAAACAAACATATCATAATATCTTAATTTATAAGGCTTATCTATATATCTAATAAATTAAGGTCTTATAAGACTTTAAATAAAAAAAAACAAACAGCCCCTTAGATACCTAGCTCAAACAAATCAATGTTATGTTAAACCAAACTGCATATTTATTGATTCATCTAAAAACAAAAAAATAATTAGCATCTAGGTTGATCCATTGTCTCTTAACATTTATAAAAAGGAAAATCAGTTTCTCACAACCGAATTAACTACCAGGAATAACATCACTTTATGCACATACAAGATAATAAATTCTACAAGGTAATTCACCAGAAATCATGGATTCTCTTCCGGACAATTATTAAACACAATCAAATTGGGTTCCATAGATATGGATGTGAGGATCTTCTCCCGATTTCCCATAGAATTGTGGCAAAAGACGAATTGTACCACTCTTGATCTCGACATTGACATTGTTGCTTTGAAGAGTGATACACAAGGGTTGGTCTAGTGCTCTAGGAATGGCGAAATCCTTGAGAGGCCTCGAAAGGTTGTTTATAGCCACTTGTATCATTGTAGGATATTAATGAGCTATGTTAAACCTAATAAAAAATAATAATAATAAATTAATAAAAATAAAAGATAAGACCTAAAAAAAAATAATAATAAAAAAAAAAACTCAAAATAATTTTGTCATGCAGAATTCCAATACACTGAAAACCCAACTTTATATTCTTGCTCCACGCCTCCACTAAAATTGATTCCCCTTTCAAAATGGCAAACCAGGCGGGCAAGTACTACACATTAAGGGATACTAACCATTGAAGTTTTAACAAAAAAATCTCATACATTTTGTTCAAGTTATTTACAATTTTATATGGAATAATACTAATATGTTGAATGGTTCAAACATAAAGCACCCCAAACCCCATCACGCATTATATTTCTCTATAAATTGATCAATAAATATTGGAAGTTAAAGATCATCATATTCAGATTCACTCTCTTCCTGATCATAATAAATTAATTAGTTTGAATATGCTGAACTATCAAAAATTAATTTTATTCTAATTTTTGTTAATTATATATCTCAAGGGCATTTGATAGTTAAATATAACGGTCAACACTAACAGTAGGGGAGGTTGTTTTTAAGTGTCAATCGACAAAACTCGGACAGATTCCCAATAATTACTTCTAATAATAATCATACCAGAGATTGATATGCCAATACTATCTAAATGGAAAACGTTATTAACTCATCAAATTGTATATTAGATCTCTAGTGTAAGGTGCATGTACCTAATCATTACAATTTAAACAATCAAAGTAATGTTCATGCCATAAAAGAGTTCATTTATAACCATTTGAAATATTAAGTGATAGTTTATAATCTACTTTTAAATTTTAATTGTTTATAACCTAATTTTTACACTATTACCATAATACCCCTATATAAAAGGGGCCATCTAAAAAAAAAAAACCCTTCCCTTTACTCTTCTTCTCTCTTCCACAACATCTCTTCTTCTCTTTCCTTCTTTCTCTTCTTCTTCCATTTTCAATATCAAAAATTGAAGATCCTGATGGATGTTGATGTAGATTTGGCAATTTTCTCATTCATTTTTGTTGCTGCAACTTGCAGAGTCATCTCTATCTTATACAGAGCAATAACTAAAACATGGATACCCACCCAACAAGATTGGTCGTTTTGCAGACTTTGGTGTGTTTAATTCATCTTCTCTATTAATTTCTCTTTCACAATTAATATTTATTTCCTTTTATAATTGTCAACAACAAAACCAGGAGGTTGGAGTGATTCCTGGAATATGGAGGAAACAAGTGGGTCTAATGGAACTGGGGCTTGAACTTGGAAGTGGGTCTGATATTTATATTTAATTGTTTTACTGTTATTGAATTATTTGTTAGCATTTCAAATGTATTCATGATATATGTTGAAAAAGGAAAAGGGTAATCGCTCTAAATTGGGGTTTTACTAAGTGAAGTTGAATTGCCTAATCAATTGTATAATTCTCTTTTATTTGCACATAGTTTGCCTAGTTTAAGCATCGTAATTTTTCTAGAGAGAGTTTAGCAGGGAATAACTTTTCTGGAGGTTAGGTTTCCTAATTTCTTTAATTTATATCTGAAAATTAATCTAGTGATAAAGAAAGCAAAGTACTATAACAGAAAATATCAGAAAAAAAAAAAAAACAAAAAAACAAATTCATTTTTCATAATTTTTTTTGAAATATTTTAATTTTTAATCAAATTTTCTTCTTTTTTTTCTCATAAGAAAAGCTAAATTTTCCAAATTTTCCATCATGGATAAGATGAAGAGGAGAAGAATAAGAGAAGAAGAAGAAGAAGTCGTCGAAGACCATAGAAGAAGAAAAAAAAAAGGGGGCATGTCTGAAGAAAGAAGAGAGGTCATGGAAGAGGAGAAGAGTAAAGGAAAAAAAATTTTAAAATTAATTGGCTGGTATATTTTTGTAATTTTAGGTAAGGATTAAAAGAATTTATTCAAAAATGGTTATAAACAATTAAAATATGAAAACAAGACTAAAAACAATTTTTCCGTAATCTATTCGGAAAGATTTGGCAATTTTCTCTAATTAATAACAAAAAATATTAAATAAATTTTATTCTCATCAATGAATATTAAATTACAAAATCAATACTGCCTTTAAGGTAATTAATCCTAACGCTTCCTACCCAAACCCCTCAAAATCTACCACAATTACAAATTAATTTAAATAATCTGATCCTCCATGTGTATAGGTAGATAGCTTCAATTCGGGCACACCACTTTGGCAACCACCAACTGGGCTTGTTTCCATCCCAAAAACACCAAAATAAACAACAAAAAATAATCCACAAATGGTTAGGAAAACAAAACCACCGGTTACTTAGATACCTAGCTCAAACAAATCCATGTTATGTTAAACTTGGCTGCATATTTATTAATTCATCTAAAAACAAAAAAAATTATCATCTAGCTTGATCCATTGTCTCTTAACATTTATAAAAAAGGAAAATCAATATCTCATCAGAATTAACATCACTTTATGCACATGCAAGATAATAAATTCTACAAGGTAATTCACCAGAAATCGTGGATTCTCTTCTGGACAATTATTCAACACAATCAAATTGGGTTCCATAGTTCCCAAACTGGCAATAACACCTCAAACTAACTTTCCATTCAATTGATCTATAATCACTCTTCGACTAAAGACACGTACATTTCTTACACCAAATTTCAGTCACAAAGGCTCCCCTAAAGTACAGAAATACATAAATTTCTGTCAAAACAAACAAAATTTTAACTTCATATCATGGGTGGAACTTGTACCCCAAAATTCATCCAACAGCTTATGACCAGGAATACCAAACTTGCACTCTAGAAAGATAACCACTCAAGATTAAAGAGCACCGATGCCATTACAACCAAACAAATTTCTCATTGATACTACAGATTAAAAACAAGCACCTTGACAATTTCACAACACATTCTTGGAAAGCAGAATCAATCAGCTTGTCAGATGATACAACCAAATAACAATAACGCTTCACCTTGTTTCAAAGAGCAATTTTCAAGGACAATCTAGTGCCATGAAAATATTCTAAAATGGTAGGTAAAACCATGATTTAGTAACATAAACATTTTCCCAACCATCATCAGCACCAATGAAAATTGAATTTAGAGTCAATCACATCACCTCCATGTTACAAAAGTTTTGACTGAGATATTAGCACTTTCTAACATCAATCCCATGAATGATAACAGAGAAGAAAAAAATCATTTGAGATAAGAATTGTCCTGTAAACACCACCAAAACGACAAACCAACTCACGAACACAGCCAAAAAAACAGTATAGAAGGTCAGAAATAAAAATCAAAGGGAGGTCGCAGGGCAACAATGAATTGAGGCTATTTCAACAAGCAGATCTCAATATCTTCACTGGCAAAGCTGTTAAATATTTTAAGCCATCCTTGGACGTGATGAGTTAACAAACAGCATTAATCAAGAAAACTTCAACTTGAAATTAGGGCAAGAACTAAATAAGCAAAGAGTAACAAAGTTCCTGTTATACTAAATTACAATAACACAAGTACACAAATAATTGCATCATTCAATTTCCATAAACTTAAAAATCCCATTTGAGAATGCTCGAAATAATGTAATATCACACGGACATAATACACGCAACATGTATCAGAATTGTACATTCTGTCACACTACCAATTGAGAATGCTCGAAGATAAAAGCTGTATTACTACCATTAAGAAAATTTAGCATTTAAATCAGAAGAGCAACCATACACAATGTGAAACACTTGAAAATTTAACTCTTACTACTTACTAGAACTATATTAATACTTAAAAGCCCAAACAGCAAATAGGTTCCTCAGATAAGTACAAAGACTAGTCTAAATCATTTTGACAACCAGCACTCAGATATGAACCACATCTTAAAGTGCAGATCAAGACATCAAGCGAAGAAGTGGCCCGTAAAAGCATAGCTAATACATTCATATAGTCTGCATTACGAAATCACCAGAACCACAACAAGCATCTGCGTCCAACAAGCTGTCATACACCTGAATCAAACACCCATTCACAACTCAATTCATCATTCCAGGTCATCAACAAAACAAAGTTCATGTTAAAATAGAGCAACTGGTCACAACAACCTATCATAACATATCTTGAAACTTTTAGATTGCCTAATATGAGAACGTGTCATGCAA
This sequence comes from Acer negundo, assembly GCA_035582765.1. NCBI lineage: Eukaryota > Viridiplantae > Streptophyta > Magnoliopsida > Sapindales > Sapindaceae > Acer > Acer negundo. Next base: position 13,435,131 of record CM069235.1, read on the forward strand.
ACAAACCAACCACAGGGGCAAGTACATACATGTCAAACACCAATGCAAAAAATGATGTCATGAAGCAAAGAACCTGCAACACCTGCAACACGCCATGAAGAATTCATCACAAGATGTGAAACTTCGGCCAAAAAATAGAGGTTTTATTTGATAGCCTAAAATGCGAAAGTGTCGTGCAAACAAAGAAACTGAAGTGGGAAGTACATGTATTTGAAAGGCCAGCAGAAATAATGATGTCATGAAGCAAATAACCTCCAACATGCCATGAAGAATTCATCACATGAAATGAAGCTTCAGAAAAAAAATAAAAAAAATTAGAGGTTTTATTTGAATATGCCATGAAAAATTCATCACATAAAATGAAACTTCTGGAAAAAAATATATATAGGTTTTATTTTATAGCCTGATATGAAGACACATCATGCAAACAAAGCAACCATAGTGGCTACATACATGTCAAAGGCCAGCACACAAAATGATGTCATGAAGCAAAGAACCTCCGACATGCCATGAAGAATTCATCACAAGAAATGAAACTTCAGCAAAACACTTGCAGTTATATTTTACAAAGCCTAGAATTATAATCTGTGTTCTGAAACAAATAATAAGAAAGATACTAGGTACTAGTCATAAACATAACAGCTTAAAGTTATATAGATAACAGTGATGATAACTGTACATGCGTATACATTAAATCGAGTTGTGCATGATTAAGACCAGAAATCTAACTAAAGACTAAATTTAAAATTTATGGTTTAAGGCCAATTGCAAAGATATCTATTATTCAAGTTCCAAACAATCAACATTCCCCAGATTCCTTAATGCAGCCAGATTATACAAAATCAGCAAGAAACTCAGAGGCATTCCAGCAAAGGGTCACAAAACTGGTGGACCTTATAATTTGCAATACATGCAGAAACCGACACAAATGTGTAAATAGAGAAAGTGAACACATTTCATAGGAAACCAGGAACAGTAAGCCTGGAAACCATGTTCATTAAAATGTCCTATAAATTCGTTCATAATTTCACTTTAACTTAAATCATAAAATAAAACCAAAATGCAGGCAATACAGCATGATATAAACAAATAATTGCCTCATATAATTATTAATTCATGCAAAGTTATGGCACAACAGTTAGTCTAATTCGAAATCACAAAGTAATAGTAACCTTTTTTGTAAGATAAAAATGAAACATGTTGCATGTTGAGATGGAAACCTTTCAGTACATAATATACCGAGTATTATGCTAATATCTAAGATGAATACAGAATTCTAAAATTGACTAGTCTTTTCTCTTCATAATTATTGTTTTGACTTAAGCAAAACGTTTACAAGATGTTATCCATTACATGCAAAGATTCAAACCCAAAATCAAAAAAAGTGTGACTCATGAACTGTACACTCGATTTATTGAAGTGCAGATTTTTGTACATATAGTAGATTTTAATCTTTCAGGGTTTTTTTTCAATTGAAATTTCTAAATGATACCAAATTCATTCCAACACGAAAACAATCAAAGTAAAACCTAAAAGTTTCAAGGAACAATGAAGGATAATGAATAATGCATTACAAAATACTAATATACTATCAAATGCAAAAACAGCTTACAGGACCAAATCACCCCAAAATTGGTAGTCAGCAAAAGCAAAATGCCAATCAAAATTTTACCACACAGTAACCGAAAGTAACAATTTGACAAACAAATAAAGCAGATGTACAGCCAGAAAAGCTCGAAATACAATTTCTACAAAAAGCAAAGCCAAAAAACAAAAGTAAATGATAAACTAATTGAACCACGAACAAGCATCATCATAACACAAGACAAGCAACAATCAAGACTATAACGATAACAAGCTACAATAAAATTCAAACAATTTCACAAAAGAACTCAAAACACTAAACCATGAACGAGGGCAAAAAAACAATCATGTCTATTAATTGAAAAAACACACACATTGAATCAAAATGAGGGAAGACTACCTCAATAATAAGGTGGTCCATTTGGATACATTCCACCCGGAGGAACCCTAGGCAACGGAGACGTCCCTGTTGCCTGGTGATGCTGACTTGGATATCCAGCAGACGATCCGTAATGCCCGCTGTCAGGATACCCACCAGAAGGCATTCCAACTGAACTCTGTGGCAACCTATAACCCCCCAATCCAGCACCACCACCCAACCCTGCAGCACCACCAAGCCCGCCATAACCAGTTGAGCCCGGCCCACCATAACCACCATAAGGACCACCCATCCCAGCACCATACCCGCCGGCACCAACACCGCCCAAGGAAGACGGAACCTGTCCCGGTCCACCCGACGAGTTCAGATGATGACCCATAGGCGGGTGACCCGAATACGGACCATACGATCCGGGCCCACCATGCCCTCCATATGACCCAGGAATTGACCCCCCACCAGCAGGAGGAACCATCCCCATCCCATCACCATGATTAACGTTAACATTACCCGGTCCACCCGTCTGAATCCCGTCTCCAGGCTTGGCCTTTTTATTATCAGCGAGCCTGCAATTCAGCTGCTTACCATCCACCGTCTTTATGGGATCGACCAGGGCGGCTTGAGCCCCATCGGCAGTCTTATAAACGAACAAGGCAAAACCCTTGGGCTTGCCGGTCTGCTTGTCGAAACCCAGCGGCCCCTCCTCAATTTCTCCGTAACAAGCGAAATGCGCCAACAGCTTGTCAGCCGACATGTCGTTTGGAACGTTCCCGACAAATATCTTTCTCATCGAAACATCGACAGGGTTGTTATTGGTGTTCCCTGAATTTCCTGCCACCGCTAGGTTGGTGACAGTCACGCGCCCGTCAATCTTCTTACTCGGCTCCTTGAGAGCCAGTGTGGCGCCGTCGATGTGCTTGAAGGTGATGAAACCATAGCCCTTAGATTTACCGGTGGCCTTGTCGAGGATGACGACGGCTTCCTCCAACTCGCCGTAGGCAGAGAAGATGGCACGGAGGCTCTCGGTGGTGGTGTCCCAACCCAGTCCGCGGATGAAGAGCTTGCGCTGGGTGGGGTCGGCGTCAGCGATGGATCGAACAGAATCAAGGACTTCGGGGTGGCGAGTGACGGCGGCGGAGAGAATATCGAGGAGTTGGTCGTTGGTGAGGCGTTCGATGATTTTTCGGGAATCCAGAGGAGTTAGTTTGGTTAGAGAGTCCGGGTCGGCCGATCCGGCGCCGTTTTCTTCAAGCTTGCGTTTCTTGGTTGGATCCATTGAATTTAAGTTTGAGATAGAATTTGGAGATGTAAAACCCTAACCCTAGACCTCGGCTGATTGAGTGAAGAGTGTGTGCGCGCTATCAAATCAGAGAGAGGGTAAAGAAGATCCTTTTATAGGGCAATACGGTGTCGAGTTGCCTTATTGCGTCACTTTTCTATTGGGCCGATACAGCCCAATCGATATTTTCATTCAATAAATATTTATTTATTTACTAAGAAATATTTAAATAATAAAACCAAAATTATTGTGAGGATCTATAGAGATTTTTGTTGAATACAACAAGTGACTGTCTGATACTCATATTTTTGGGTGTTTTTATATTTGTTTTCCAAAAACAATTTTCATTTTATTGAAATTAAGGCCTGTCTTGCCGTCTTTCAACTAGATTTCGTTTTTGTTTTTTAAAAACAATTTCGAATTCACGTTTGTTAACTAATTTTCATTTTATTTTCAAAAAACAAAAAAAAAATGAAAAACAACACCAATGTTAAAAATGAAAAATACTAAATATTTGTTTTCTTTGTTTTTTTTTTTTTTTTTTTGTTTTTCAAAAAAAAAAATAACAATAAATTTTTTTTTTCTTTTTTTTTTTTCTCATCAACGTGAAGTTCTTTTCTTCATCGGCTTCTCTTCGTCTCCTTCATCTTCATCTTCATCTTCATCTTCTTTTTTCTTCTTCTCATCTTCGTCCTCTTTCTTCTTCCTCTTCCTTTTCTTCCTTTTTCTTTTTCTTCTTCCTCTTCCCTGATCTTCTCCTCCAAGGCCGGAGGAGGTGAGATCCTCCTCCGGTGGCCGACCATGGTGCCGCGTTCTACTCCTCCAATTGGGTGTTGTCTCCTTATTTTAAGATGCAATTTCTAGAATTTCGAGCATTCAAAAACTAGTATGTTGACTCTTCAAAAAGAGTTATGATTATTGTAGACATGGATCTCCTTCAGTTCATCTGGTCGGCTAATATCCCTCATAAGATTTTAATTCTAGACTTCAGATCCTGGTGTTAGTCTAAATTGGGGATGCTATTATTTGCAAGTCTTTTGCTTCTCAACTAAAGAATCTTTGGTTGTTGCCTTTCTTTTCTCATTTCATTGTTTTGAATGCTCGAACAAGATTAATTTCATTTGAATGATAAAATTTGGATTCTTTAGTCAATTAGTTTTACATGTTTGCTCAAATTTAGATTTATATGTGAATTAGTAAAATGTATGCTATAGAGACCTATTCAAAGATTACGATTTTTTTTTTACTTTACTGAGCAAAAATGAATAAACATTTTTTAGGCTTCATTGACAATCTTAAAGGAACAGAAATACCATACCCTCCAAGGATTTGTGCTTGGCAGATTGATGGCGGCAAAGAGCAAATAGAGGGGAGGAATGTTTCAAAAACAGAGGAGAACCCAGATGTTGTTTCCAGTGTTGAAGATAACACAGGAAGGGTTTTGGATAAAAGGAAGGGATTGATGAGGAAGAAGGAGGTAGTGGTGGCGCATCCATGGCCAAAATGGATAGAAAGATTGGTGAAACAAAATTACTTTGATCATAAAAGGAAAGATGAGGATAAAATGGTGAGAGGTTTGGTATTTGATGATGATGATGATGACGATAATAAAATTTATCTTCTTCTTCTTTTTATGAAAATGGACTGACCTAAGAGGCAAAAGTATCACAAGCGATTATATGCTGAAAAACTCAAAAGCAATATCCAAAAATATATAAATAAAGGAAAAAGTAACAATAGAAAACACGAAACCACAAAAGATAGGGGACGAAGCCACGAAAAACCTAGAGGCACGCAAGCCAAACAAGAAAAACAAAACTAAGAAAACCTGAAAGATTCTAGACCCATATAGTCATTAACAACCAACGAAGAACAGAACGAAAGAGTGGAGGACCACTAGGAGTCAGAAGGAATACTCAAAGCATGTTTAAAGAGAGCATCCGCCACCTGATTACCTTCCCTGAAAATATGAGAAACTTGGAACTCAATATACGAAATCTGATGAAGGCAACGTTGTCAGGCTTGACGAACACGCCAGGTAACCTGATCAGACTTATCAGAAAGAAGCCGAACCACCTAAGAGGAGCCACTCTCGAGCCAGATCTTATGCTAACCCAACTTCCATGCATAATTGACTGCTAAAAAAGTCGTAAGGAGCTCAGCCTCAAAAGCAAAAACATGACCAATAGGAATAGCGAAACAGGCCTTAACAAACAATCTGCAAGTCTGGAAAACACCCTCATAACCCCAACTCCTGGAGAACCCAAAGCAGCACCATTCGTGTTAACCTTGATCCTCCTCGGGGCCGAGGCTGACCAAACCACACTCCTGATAATCGGAGCCTTGCCAACACAACCACTAAGACCAAACCGATAAAAAATCAACAGATCATCAACACAATTACGCATGCAACCAATCCCTAGATGATCTATGTCGTAGACAGAACGCCAAATAAGAGATAAAACATCCCTAAAATCAATTGATCTCCCCTCAAAAATCCACTAGTTACAGGAATACCACACACTCCAAACCACTGCATGAATAGCGGTTTTCCACAAAATCCTAATCTGATCACTAAAAGAAATAGACATGGCCTGATGGAAAAAAGATCCTAAAGTGTTAGTGAAGATACGCCTCTGAAAAGCAAAGAAAACCGCCTCCCAAAGAGCAGCAACAAGAGGGCACTTCAGGAAAAGATGATTCACCGACTCAGAACTAGTGCCACAAACACTACACCTAGAAGCCAATTGAAAATCCGACCTGCCCAAACAATCTTCAGTGGGGAGCCTATTAAGCAAAAATCGCCAAGTTAAGATCGAACGGGAGGGTGGAATAAAGCGAGACCAGACGTCTCTCCACCATGAAACCTAAGGGATGTCATGAAACATTTAAGAGTAAGCCGCCTTACAAGAAACACTACCGTCCCTGGAATGAGGCCACACCAAATAATCTGTCACAAGAGAAATGACAATCTTCTCCATCCGAAAACAGAGATCCGAAAACCTAGCACGAAAACGATTTTCCAAAATCCATCTACCATCATGAATGAAGTCAGAAAACCTAGCATGAAAATGCACGACCACAAAATCCAGAATCCTAAAGAGATCCACAATGGGCACCCCAAGCCAGTTATCCCTCTAGGAATCTTTTTTGATGAGCCAGATACCATCCTTAATAAGCTCAACATAGTTAGATATAAACGAAGTCCAGATGGAAGAGGTGACGTAGCCTCCCTGAGATTTCTGCAATTGCTTAATATATTTCTCACGTAAAAAAGTGAAAGCAAAACTGTTTGAAGTTATAAACTTCCAAGTAAGCTTCCGAAGTAAAGAATCATTCAACAAGGCCAGATCCTTCAAACCAAGACCACCAAAAGCATAAGGTCTACGACAACAGTTCCAATCAACACGGACCAACTTGGACTTCTCGTAAGAACTAGTCCATAAGAAATTTATGATCTTCTTAGTAACCATCTGAATTAAGGAAACCAGCCACTTATAAACCATAAAGGAGTGGATAAAGGAGCGGATAAAGGAGCCAGTAATCACCGAGCAAATCAAAATAGCCCGACTAGCCAAAGAAAGGGACTTACCTTTCCACCTGGTAAATTTCGACAAAATTTTATCCGCAATGGGCATTAAAATAAACTTCATGGGCTTATCCCGGAATAGAGGAACCCCTAGATAAGAAACAGAAAATCGATCAATCTACATCTTGACTAAGGACTGAAAAGATGTAATCCTAGCAGAAGAAACAAAAAACCCAAAAAAAGATGGAGGATTTACTCCAGTTAACAAGTTGGCCCAAAATGCGGCCATAAACACTGAAAGCATGCATAACATTCCTCAGGTTTTTGGTCATGCCCAGCAAAAGATCAGAACATCATTGGCATACAATAAATGTGTGGGAGCAGAAAAACCCCTCGGAGAAGAGATATGCAAAAGATGGTCAGACGCCACCATCTTCGAAAGTAACCTGCTAAGAAAATCCTTGGCAATATCAAAAAGAAGAGGAAGAAGAGGAGAAAGAGGATCCCCTTGTCCGACCCCTCTCATGCATCTAAAATAGCCAACTGGAGAACCATTAACCAAAACAGACAATCTTGAAGATCTAAGAATGATATCAATCCAATCCATAAAAGTTTGAGAGAACCCGAAAGCCCTTAGAACACAACAAAAGAACTTCCAATCAAAGGTATCAAAAGCGATACGAATGTCAATTTTCATAGCCATATTACCCACATAGCATTTCTTATCAGAATCAGCTTAACACGTGAGTTTGATTAGGCGATGAATTGGTGAGGGATAGGTCTGTAGATTCTGGTTTTGGCGAGAGGGATAGGTCTGTAGCATTTCTTATCAGAATCAGCTTAACACGTGAGTTTGATTGGGCGATGAATTGGTGAGGGATAGGTCTGTAGATTCTGGTTTTGGTGAGAGGAAGAAGATGAATTTGAGTCATGAGGTACGTTTAGCAAGCCATTGGGGTGCATTTGGGCTTGTGAGCTCACTTCACCTAATTGTGCCACCAATTGAACCTTTCTCTTGATTGTATTTAGAAATGGGATGGAATGTGTTTATCGGTCCAATAGACCAACCATCCAAAACTCACCGTTTCACATAATGATGTGGCATAGACTGTTAGTGAATTACATATAGGTCCATGTACTCTTCGAAAAACATAAAACTTCAATCTTTCCTCAAAGTTTACACTTTTACCCTTAATTGACCAAAAGTACTCTAATGCCCTTAAACTCTATAAATACCTGAAACACTTATTTGAACGTATTAAATACCTGGTTTTACCCAGGGAATAAGCACAAAATAATAGGAATTGGAGACCTAAAAATAGGTATAGAAATGGTACTATCACACGCACACAATTCATATTATATGTGTCCCTGCATTATTGTGCATCAATTATACACTTACACATATCGTTTTTATGTTCATGCATTTAGCATTTAGATTCATATCTAAGCTTGTTGCATCACTTGTATGTGTTGTGCTTTGCTTGTGTGATGAACAGACATGTTTTGGCATGTTTTGTAGTTATCGCGAACTAAAGGCGCAATGTGGTCATCAGGGTCTAGAAATTGCTTTATGGTCGTTTGTCGTGACGAAGCTTTGCGAGGTCTTCATCGTGACATTTGGTCACGGTATTAGACCTGATTGTTTTTATCATATAACGACATGGCCATCGTGCTACTTGATCCCGTTTTTGACCTATAGGATTTTATTCAATCGCAAGTTTTTCTCGATGTTGTCATCGCGATGAACAACTCTATTTTTGCGCAACCAAATGTCGCAACCCACATATCACGATACGTGGCAACACAGTGTCAGGAACGGTTTTTTAAATTTCATTTCCACCAACCATTTATGTCTCAATCATGATTTTTAGGGTTTTTAGAACCCTTATAAATAGAAAAATATCTCTAAGTCTAAAATAAGATATAAGTGTACAAGAAGCAGAGATTTTTTTTACTAAGAATTGTAGATATTTGATCAATAGCACATTCAACACTATTTCACTTCTAAATACACTCTTTTCTCAAGCCACTCTTTAGCACTTTGGAGTAGATCCAAAATCTATCACTAGGTATGACCTGATATCATTCTTTTGTTGTTATTTGTTTATTTACTTTATACATGTTTGAGAATTCATATGGATTGAGTGTTGACTTTGTATGAATTGTTTTTCTTGATCTATACTACACTATCTTTGATTTGCATTTGCATTTCATATGTACATATAGTCTTATAAGGTGTATTAATGATCATGCATTCTATTTGTTTAATTCATGTTTTATGAACACTTAGCTTAGATCATAAGCCTTTGTGAATTGAAGTCTTACTAGATCATAGTGTTTATTTGGGTAAGCAAAGTAAATGGATCAACATCGCTAGTAAAAAGCATGCGAATATATGGGATATGATAGGACCTAAGATAGGTGTGATAGTGATTATCAGCCTTGGATTTTGTGATTGTCTTGCTCAAGAGTGAACAGTGTGATTGTCTTGCTCAAGAGTGAACAGTGAATGTTTCCTCCTTAAGGTTTTACCAGGTAAAAATCATTGTGTCGATTATCTCTATTTCTAACTCACTTTTCTTGTTTTATTTGTACTTTGCACTAGTACATGTTTAATTGATTTTTTTGTTGTTTTTGTTATGGATTGATCTTTTTTTTTAGCTTCTATTATCTAAACTACAATAGAAAAGAAGTTAAAATTTGGAAGACAACCTATTAAACAACCAACCCCCCTTCCGGGTTGATTTATCTTGGTATACAATATTATTGTTTTGTTGTGTCATTTTTGTTCATTGCACCCTCTTTCAATGTCTCGAGAAGTTCAAGTTACTGCAATCGAATTAATAAAGGAAACTTGATTCCTATGAATGATATTTTTTTCCCACAGGACCTTCATCCCCTTTTGGGGGAAAATTAAAATTGTCCCCAAATAGGGATAGGGATGAGGATATATATATATAAGTCCTAATTAAGTACTAATTTGCAGCAGAAGTACTAATTATGTATACATAATCAAGTTTTTCTATCATATTTTTTTTCAATGGATAACATAGCTAAGTCATTCAATCTTTCTTGGGACATAGTTGATCGAATGTAAGATATAATCAACTTCAACTTCGAAAAGCTTATTTCTGTAGATGCAAATGTGACTGGTATAATTAACAAAATTCTATAAGCAATCCATGTATTTGGAAAGCAACCATCCATTTCTTTCAAGTAATTCAACACTTCAATTGCCCTTTTCACTACTAGAAAAACCATAAAAGATGACAGTTTTAAAAAACTGTCATAATTTTTTTTTCTTGACAGTTAAAAACTGTCAAGAAATGTTTATAATTTTCATTATTTAATATTTAATTATAATATTAAATTAAATAACAATTTTTATATTTATAATAACCACCTCTCTCACCACCGGACCACCGCCTGCTACTGCCGCCAACCGTCGCCAGCCACCTACCGCCGTTATAAGTTTTTTTTTTCTTGACAGTTAAAAACTATCAAGAAATGTTTATAATTTATATTATTATATTATATAAATATATTTATATATTATATTAAATAATATATAATTATATATAATATATTTTTATATTTTATTATTATTATCCATAATATATTATGTTATTATGAATATTTTATAATTAGGGTATTTTGGTTAAAATACAGTTAATTCTATTTCATTCCGTTGTTAACCAAACAAAATAATATTGATTCAGAGACTAATTCTAAAGTTCCAACCAAGTAAAAAACTCAGTTTTCCTTTCCTTTCTATTCCCATTCTCATTCTGATTACCATTCCACCATTTAACCAAACGTGACCATGGAGTATTAACCAATGACCCGACTATTTATGTTTAAAAAAATATAATTTTCTTAAAAGTTTCAATAATTTTTTTTAATATATATCTATCGTAGAAATTAGAATTTTGATTAATTGAATAAATTTAAATTTATCTTACAAAATTTTTATTTTACTTTTAACAACCCATATAGGTTATATATAATTATTATTCAGTTGTTATCACATTAAATATTGTAGTCAAGTGGTAATGACATACAAACTTTGATCTGAGGTCACAAGTTTAACTCCTAGTAATGACAATTATTAATTGTCATTATTATGAGAATCGTCTCCTAGTAATGACAATTATTAATTGTCATTCTAAATATAAAATTTGTTATTTAATTAAATAATGAAAATTTTAAATAAAAAAAAAATTCCGGCGGGCAGGTGGTGCATAAATATAAAATCTCTATTTTCTTGTAGTGTTTTGTTTCTTTTGGTAAAACTTCTTTCAAGATTTGTAATTCTGAAAATAAAAATTTCCCATTAATATCAGAAAGCTCGTCATGTTTCATCAAATCTTCAAGATTAGAACAATAGCTCTTCAAACTATCACTGTTTGTAGACCTTAACTTCCCCAAATCATACAAAAACCCAAAAGTTTCTTTATATTTTTGAAATTGTTCAAACCTATTTTTAATGAAGAAAGTGTTTGATCAACTATATAGATGAAGTAATCAACTTTAAAAGATTCTATGGCTGATTGTGTCACCTCTTCATTGACATTATCATCAAATTGTTTTTTCCTTCGAATGATGCAGTTTTCACGAAATACAGCTTCAATTTTCATCTCATTGGCAATCTCTTTAGCTTCAATCATAGCCTCCTCAAATCTAGTTTCTCTATATTTCTCGAGATATGAAATAAGAGCTTTTAATTGTTTAATATCAACATCAATATGCATGCCTTCATTTTGAAGAATTTTGCTAACAAAATTAATAGCAAACAATAAATTGTACCAAATAACCATGCCAAATAAGAACTCAAAATTCTCTAATTCATATGTTACTATGGACTCGGCTTCACTCTTTGTTTTGGGATCTTCATTAGTTTCTACCAAGTGAGCTAAATCATCTCTTATTTGTAGAGCTTAGTATCTTATGGGTTTAATACTTTTCACACAATTTTCTCAATGTGTTTCTGACAATGGCTTAAGCGTGAGACCTTCAACATAATCTTCGAAAATTTTCCATTGTTTTGTAGAAGATGAGAACAAAGAATATATTCATTATACCACTAAAAAAAAAAAAGATTTAGCTTTGGGACAACAATTAGCCAAATCACAAAGTGCAAGATTAAGGCTATGACAACCACATGGGGTATATAATGCTTTAGGATTTATTTCAAGTAGTCTTTTTTGTACACCTGTGTTTTCCTCTCATATTAGATCCATTGTCATACCCTTACCCTCTTATATCACCAATATCAAGCTGAAAAGTGCTCAGTGCATTTGTAAGCACGGAAAAAAGTCCAAGGCCTGATATATCATCTAACTTTAAGAATTCTAAAAAGAAATCTTCTACTACAATAAGACTTGCTGAAATATCTACACATCGTACTACAAGAGACATTTATTCCTCACGACTTGCATCCGGAGTGCAATCAAGTATGATTATAAAATATTTCGCTTCCTTGATTCTTGAAACAATTGAACTTTTTATCTCACTTGTTAACATTTGTATAAGCTCATTTTGGATTCGGTGACTTAGATAATGGTAATGAGTTTCATGTGATAAAATACGTCGACTATGCTCTTACATTACAGGATCAAATTCAGCAATCATTTCTTCCATTTGTAAGAAAATTACATTAGTTTCCTGATAAAGTTTATCATTATCTCCACGAAATGGCAAATTATTTTTTGCATGTGTTATCACAATAGCAAGTATCCTTAGTAATACTTGACTCCAATGTTCTTTTTTTGTTGATTTGTTTTTGCACGCTTTCATCAATTATTATTATTATTTTTTTTTTTTTGTACTCTTCTTTCCAATTCAATCCAAATGCATTCATTACTAGTTTCATGACTTGTGAGTCTCATACTAATATTCTTCCATTCTAACCAATTGGCCTAATTAAGTAGTGTTTCCATCTTGTTTGAACAACTTACAACAAAAGTAAAATACCTTATCCAAAGAAACTGAATACACCAACTGCTTTCTATCATGTTTCTCCTCATTTGGTAAATTTCGAATGTAATATGAGGAAGAGAAATATCTACCTAAATTATCTTTAGGAAAGATGACATCATTGTCTCTTTTAGAACCTCTTTCACCAAAAAGTCTCTAATATTTTGATCAATCTTATCTCAATTTCCCAGTTCATCAATCTTTAAAAGAAATACAAATTCTTTACTTAAATCTACTTTTTAAATATCTTCATTATCTTCCTTATTCACATATTGATTCGGTCATTCATGATCATTCTCATTGATAGGTTGATTCAATTTTTCATTATCATTCACATTCATAAATTGATCATGGTCTTCATTATCATGCATATGTATGTGAAGTCTTTACTAGTTTAGTGCTACTAAATAACTTAGCAAGATATCCAACTTGAGATTGAACTAATGTTTCTATTATTTATTTCTTTTTTCTTTTTTCAGTTTCGGAACTATACTTTCTAATAGGAGGCATAATCAATAAAATAATGCAACCAATCAACAACCCAATAATCAACGGTTTGAGAATTAAGATTCAACAAACAAGAAACGTTGAGAAATTACCCATGTATACACAGAGAATTCAAGGCATCTTTTAATGATATGTTCTCTATGATTTGAATTATTCAAGAAATCTTGTATATGAAAAAAAATAAATAAAATAAATAAATAAATAAATAAATAAGCAAATTTAGCAGAGCTTGCCATTATTCTTAAATAAACAATTCATATTTATTCTTTCAATACACTAATGCGCTACGCTTGCGAGTCGTTTGAAAATATATCTAAATTGTATCCCAAAACTATACACTTTATCCTAATTTTCACTAACTTTTTTGGATCAAGTACCAAACTTCCCCAAAAATCAAAATTCATTGACTACATTTGGTTATTGTGAGGACATAAAAATAAATAAATAAATAAAATAAGGCAAAAGCAACGTGACTAATTTGAAAATTCTTAAACCCCAATCCCTCATTCCCCTCTTACCCTGTAGAATTGACTGAAATCATCAAGAGAAATAAACTAAAAATAATAAAGAAAGATTTAGAAGGAATTGACCTCTTGTCTCTTGATGACTTGATGTGTTGTACATTTAAACTGGTTAGTTTGCTTGGCCAAGCGAATCTTTTTCAGCACATACCAGATACCTAACAACAACAGTAAGAAAATCAAAAACCAAAAAAAGTCAATCATCACTACCAGACACTAAGTCATGCGGAGACTCAATTACAAAGTTTAAGGATTTTTTATTCCTTTACCTTCATGAATTCTAACATTAAGAGGTTTTTCAAAACAAAAAAAATATATATATATATTGATTTAATTACCTTTTAACAATGACTTCAAGTTAAGATTTTGTATCTAAAATCTGAATTTTCGTAACAAGATTTAAGAGAGTTTTGAAGAACCCTAATTTGATTTCGATTTTTGTTCAATGTCTAATTGTCTGATAAGAGAAGTGTTGTTTTTCCCTTTTTTAGAGATATAATTATATATATATATATATATATATATATAAATTACCAGTGTTGCTATGAATAGGATTCAACCCACGTTTATTGACTTGGTGTAAGAATTGAGAATGATAATTGGGTTTTAATTTGTGGGCCTTTCTTAAAAAAAAATTATATGTTCAGTGGGCCTAATTTAAACTCAATTATTGACATGTTAGTTTAAAATCATATATAGGTTATATTTAAAAATAATAATAACTAAGTACACTTTAGGGGCCCTTAAAGATCAGGGACTCTAGGGGCTGCATCACTATGCTCTCTCTCTCTAGGGCGGCCGAGCCTGGGTGGTGGTGGTGGCAAAGCCTCACCCACCACTACCACACTTGGTGCTGCCGGTGGATTATTCTGCTTAGCATTATTAATCCTTCTAGCTTCCTGTTGAAAAGGAATTGTATGACTCACCATAGGAATGCTGCGAGGATAGTGAATGGGAGCGAAAATGAGAAGATTTCTCTATCCATCGATTATCAAGAATGACAAGCCAAACAAAATATGAAAAAGAAGAAGAAGAAGAAGAAGAAGAAGAAACAAGTAATTGGTGTACATGAAAAGAGTTTCTTCATGTGTTGTTGAGTCGAGTTGCAAGCTAAGCTCTAAGTGAATGGACAATGAAAGATGAATGAATGAAAATAGTTTCTTAGGTTGTTGAGTTGCAAGTTGAATCTCTTTATGTAATATGCTACTTGTTTCTTAGGTTGTTGAGTTGCAAGCTGAATCTCTTTATATAATATGCCACTTCACATGATGAATATGCTTATAGCCTAAATATGTAATCTAATCTATAATTGACATAATGCTATTAATGAGTTTGGTCAATTTTATAGTAAAGATGAAAACGTTTTCATGCTAGACTCACTCTCCACATCAGCATTCTTTTTTATTTGATGTGCTGGGGTAATTCTGACGATGGTTGGTAAGGAGAGATATTTAAGACACAAGTTGCAGTGGGAAGATAAAGCCACTAACCTTGCTTTTACTTCCAAATTTCAACCATCTTCATTATAAAGGCGGTAATGCGTCCATCTCTCAATGCATCTAAAGTATTTGACCTTTTCATATATTAATTATTTCTTCTTTTTTTTTCGCCTGATGGCTAATGATACATTTAGTAAAAGATCGTGCTATATATTATACTGGGTCAGTTCAATATATTACACAGCCTCTAATGAACTTCATTAATTTGAAATCCAATGGTTTAGAGTTTAGACAAGGTAATCTAATTTTTGAAATTGTATACAACTCTATCCACTAACATGAGTAAAATCATTCTAAAAATATATATAATACAACTATAAAAAATAATAATAATAAAAAATAAATAAATAAATAAAAGATCAAAATCCAATAGCAGTAAAAATAGGTTTTTAAAATTCAAATGTCTATTTCTTGTCTTAGTTAAAAATCAACAAATCCAATAGTGTTTTTATTTTTATTTTTTAGAAATATGCAAATCCAAGAAAAAGTGATATTTATAAGTTTTTAAAAATGCCACAAAAACATTTTTACTGCATTTAGCAAAATGTCATTACGAATGTATCGTAAAAGACTGTCAATCTATTAGAGAATATGGAGTTGAATTTCTAATTCTAAAAACTCTCCTAGAAATGCTGACTAGGATTTTTAATTTTTTCCCACCAATAAGATTACATCTCATTTTATTGTAAAATAAAAGAGGAGAGAGAATAAGATAAATTATTGGTAAAAAAATGGATCCATATTTAATTTAAAATTAAATAGGAGGGGTAGTGAAATAAATGTTTTAAGATGATTGGTCAAAAATGGATACATATTTGATTTTAAATGATTGCATTGGAGATGAGAATATGTATTTCTTAAATTGTTTTGACAAAGTGGATCCATATTCAATATATACGATGATGTGTCACTAATTAGAAACCTAAAATTGAATATTTGCATTGAAGATGCTCTTATATGTATATTACTATAATATATTTTATATATTATTATAATATATACTTTTATATTTTATTATTATTATCCATAATATATCATGTTATTATAAATGTTTTGTAATTAAACGTATTTGTGTCAAAATACAGTTAATTTCATTCCATTCAGTTGTTAATCAAATAAAATAATAATGATTCCAAGACTAATTCTAATGTCTCAACCAAACAAAACAAAAACAAAAAAATCAATTTTCTTTTCATTTCCATTCTCATTCTCATTCTTATTACTATTACCATTACCATTACCATTATTACCTCTCTCACAATTTCTCTCTGATTCTTTCTCTCAAAAGTCTCTAATGGTGGTTTAGACTTTTCATCAAATACATTTGTCAAATAATTCAATATTTTTCAATATTAAAAGGCCTTTAGAAATTTAATTTAACTTTTTAATGTGAAGTGTCTTCAATTTAGTAGTGTTAAAAGATAAATAGGATAATTCTGGAACAAAATGAAATGTATTTAAAATATTTAAAATTTTAAAATTTTAAAATGGAGTTTCTTTATAAAAGGAGTGTCAAAAGAAAATTTTGGATTGTAAAAAGAAAATCTCTGGAAAAAATTAACTTATTGAGAACAGATAATTTTAAACATCATAATTTTTGGGGATATAATAATCACCCACCCACCCCAAGATTAACTTATAATTTTAAACATCATAATTTTTGGGGATATAATATATAATAATCAACACCCCCGCCCCCCCCAAAAGATTAACTTATTGAGAACGGATAATTCTAAACATCATAATTTTTGGGGATATAATAATTACACACCCCCCAAGTTTGTCCTGTTAGACACTTTGTTCCTCTAGTTTGTCATATTAGACACTTTGTTCCTTTAGTTCCAGTAATGGTCATTCTTCCCTCCTGAAAATCAAAATATTAGACATTTTGCCCCCGGTCATTAATGGAAATATTAGACACTTTGTTCCTCTAGTTCCAGTAATGGTCATTCTTCCCTCCTGAAAACCAAAATATTAGACGTTTTGCCCCCTGTCATTAAGATTTCCGTTAAACTAGAACTTTGACAGTTAAAAAATTAATTGAAAGACCTTATTACATTTGAACACATGATTTACGGAGAAAATACGTTTTTACCCCTGATGATACCTTTTTTTTTTTTAATAAGAATTAAAAAAAATAATAATAAAAGTATTAACTAAAACTTATTGAGAACGGATAATTCTTAACATCATAATTTTTGGGGATATAATAATCCCCCCTTATTGAGAACGGATAATTCTAAACACATCATCCCCCCCTAACTAGACACTTTGTTTCTCTAATTCCAAAATATTAGACGTTTTGCCCCTTGTCATTAAGTTTTCCGTTAAACTAGAACTTTGACCGTTAAAAAATTATTTGAAAGACCTTATTACTCTTGAACGCATGATTTACGAAGAAAATACGTTTTTACCCCTAATGATACCGTTTTTTTTAATCAGAATTAAAAATAATAATAATAAAAGTATTAACTAAAACATAATTGAAAATAAATAAAAATTGAAAAAAAGATGGATCACCATATGGAGGGTGGAGATAATAAATAAACAAAAAAATTCAGTAATTAAAATAAAAACAAGGGTTTTTAGCAAAATTGCCCTATTTTAGGGACTGAATTGCAAATCTACCCTAAGATCCAAATTAATTTCAAATATACCCTGAAATGACTGTCCTACCCTTTCTTACAATTGACTGTATATGCCCTAAATCCCCAATTCAGTTTCAGCTGGCCACCTATCCCGACAAAACCCATCATCCCGATCGAACCACCCTCTCCCGACGTCAATACCCATCTGTCCAGCCATCCCGATCGAGCCACCCTCGCCTGACATCAATTCCGGTCGAGCTGCAAGGTCTTCGTCGCGACACCAGCACCGTCGGCGTCATTTCCAGCTCGTCGCGACACCAGCCACAGTCGAACGACAACTTCTTCTAAGCGAGATCGGCGGCGACATTCCAGCTCGTCAATCGACGGCGTCATTCCAGCTCGTCTCGACACCAGCCACGGTCGACATCAATTCCGGTCGAGCAGCAAGCTCGTCGCCACACCAGCCACCTGCTTGAGCATCGATTCCAATCGGCGGCAAATACCGTCGAGTTTCAGCCTTTTCCATGGCCATCATTTCCAGCTCGTCGCGGCCTGTGACCACCATGAAAGGCCGAGTCGAGCAGAGCTTTTTGTTGAACCACACCTTTCGAACTCGGTCGACGGGGCAGAGTCAATCAGCTAGATCCGCCTTTTTAGGTAATTTTGTCGCATGTGTCATTTTCTTTTCATGTGTCATTTTCTTTATTTACAGTTTTTTCAAAATTGAAAGTGCTGGTTATGGAATCGTATTTGACATATGGAAATCAATGATTTACTGCTAATGCTTTACTGTTGTTATTTTGTGGGAAATCAAATGTTCTTTAGTTATGGAAATCAACAATTTCTGCCAATTCATTGTATATATTCTGCACTGGATGTGAATTTAGTGTTGTTTTTTCTGTTCCTGCCCTGTTTTGTGTTTTCCTGGGCGTGGTGTTTGTTTGCCTTCTGTTGTTGTGCGTTTTTGGCCTGCTATGGTTGCTCTGTCCGTTAGAGTTTGTCTTGGCTTTGTTTTGTTCTCTCTGTTCCTGCCCTGTTTTACAGATATGTATATAATTTATATCTTGTTTTATAAATGAAAACATTTTAATTCATTATTTTATTAACGATATGTTTGCATTTGGGTTTTTGTCTTAAAAGATGGTCAAAAACATAAACTACAAAGTCATTTGTGATAATATGATTTATGAACTCAACCAACTGATTGGTGGTCTGTGCACCCCACTCAGAAATTGGTCTCTTGAAAAGGCATATGGATTGATGGGTTATGATTCTTCTACCCATGGTCTTTAAAGTAGTTAAAGCTATGTCATTGATATATCAAATATCTCACCGGTGACATGGTGATGTTGTTGACAAAACATTCCAGTATAAATCTGTAAAACCAACAAGGCTTATTTAATAGTAGTAAAATGCTTGTATCTATTTCAAAGTTTGAGATTAAATTTTGGAGAAAGGAAAGTTTTAAGAAACAGGAAATGTCTTTGGCTGAAAAGGAATGACTTAGAAGGAATGTTTTAAGAAATAGTAAAATATTGTACATCCTTTGACATTGTGCAAACCACTTGTCAACTTTTAAACGAGAGATGCCAGATTGAGCTCAATATCTTCTTTGGCTTATCTACTTTTAATTTTCAAGGAAAACAACTGCAAATTGTTTTTATACATTATTAGAAAAATTGTTAGATCTCTATCAAAGATGTAATATTTATTATTATAAATTGTTAGAATAATTGTTTTAACAACATGCTTATTATGGAATTTCTTTAGGTTGATAATTATGAGTGGGAACAAATTACTTGAATCCCTCAAGATTAAGGAATGTGACCGTTTTCCTTCTCGAGTTAGTGGGCATTGTAATTGGGAGAGTATAAGGCTTATTAAGTCGCATCTCACACCAAAACAACTTGAGTTGTTTAAAACGACATGTTTCGGTCATTTTTTGGATGTGAGCGATATGGTGTTGTCTGGGCAATTTTGCCACCATATCTTGCTTAGGGAGTGTCATTTTAAGAATGCCGATGAGAATGCATCTTCTTTATGGTACCATGTTGGCAACGGGTTGATACGGTTTAGTCCAGTGGAGTTTTATTTGGTTAGTGGGCTAGCCTTTGCAGAATATTCTGAATTCACATCGGAGCTTTTCAAACGAAAAAACAGTAGACCCCGTCGAATCTATTTCCAAGGTAGTAAAGTGAAGGTTAAAATGATTGTTGATTGGTTTAAGAATTTGGGTCATAATAATAAAATTAGTGATGATGATGTTGTGAAGTTGGCATTAATACTTTTGTTGGAGATGACGTTGGTTGGGAAGGACGATAGGACTAGCATTCTATATTGGGCATTAGAATTAGTTGATGACTTAGAGGCTTTTAATAAGTTTCCGTGGGGCTCATTCATATATGCGAGGACATTTAACTCCCTTTCTACTTGTCTTCATGGTCGTGATGAAAAATTCAAGATTAAGTTCAGTGGTGATAATAAATTGGAGGAGAATGTCGATGTTCCAGTTAGAAGAAAAGTGGAGAGATACAATGTTTATGGGTTTCTGACGGCTTTTCAGGTGATGCGTGTTAATTGATGAGCTTTAATAAAATACATTTTAGACAATATGCATGTTTCCAAGCGCTAACTTAACTATCAATTTTTTCTTCTTTTTCAGGTGTGGGCGGTCGAAGCAATACCCAAATGGGTCACACTTGGCCACGCCTTTAGAGTGAACAATGTCGCTCCCAGAATTTTGAATTGGCAATGCACGGGAACTCCTTCGTATGTAGATATTCAGGAAACCATATTTAAATTCAAAAACGTAAGTTTTGAATATTGTCGTTTCAGTTAAAATTATTTGGATTTGTTATTTTTTAGGGATTACACCGTAATAATATATTTTGAAAAAAAAAATGCAGATAACCATATACAGAACTCTTGGCCCTACTGATGAAGAAACAAGGATGCCGTATTGGACAAGTGTAGATAAACTGAAATATCTATCACCTAATGTTGACGGTTGTGTCGGTGAGGATGATGTTGAGGATAATGCTGATGATGATGCTGAGGATGATGTTCAGGATGACGTTAGTGATATTGAAGGAGATCATCCAACCAAAACATTTTAAAAAGTTGAAGTCGGAGGAAAAAACAAAGGACCGATTACACTTGAGCATGTTGTCAAAAGGTTGGATGCTATGCAAGCACAACAAAAAGATATACAAGATCAGATGACTTCCATGCAAAATTTAGTGATGGATGAGATGCGAATGGGATTCCTTCGCTTGACGGAGCTTATATGTTTGAACAAAGTGGATGAAAAGGTACATGTTAGTTTAATTTGTAAATTCCTAAAATAAGTAATTGGTTCTAACAAATATGATTTATATTTGATGTAGTTAAATGAAGAAAATACCACCGATTTTAGCCACGATGATTGCATCCAAGACTATCAACCTTCAGTTCCTCGTAGTGTTAAGTCTCATGAATTTGACTTCTTGTCTGAGACAAGTGTAGATGTTAAGCAGATGACAAAACCACCGAAACTGACCATAAGAGTACCTAGATATTGTAAGCGGTCCGCCTTTACTGTGAGCCCGTATATTGATCCTACAGCGAAGAGGCCTCGGAAACCGAAAATGCATGAATTCGGAAGTGATAGCAAAGTGGATGATGAAATTGTACGTTCAATGCAAGCATGGATAAGTGACAACAAGAATACTTAGTAAGTTAAATAATGTATTATTATTGTAACCCCCACTTCGATTCCTTTCACAAGTTTTTAATTGTTGAACCTATGTAGCATGAACATGGGTTGGCTCGAAGTTAAGCCTGCTTGGTTTGAATGGTTGCTATCTCCAAACGGGTGGCTAGAGGGAGACGTAAGTTGTACACCGTATATTGTAGTTATTTACTCTACTTTATTCATTTTTTGGTAACACATATTTGTTTCATGACAGCATATAGAGACATTTTATCATTTAATGCGGCGGCGTGCCTATTACTATCATCAGTTATACAGGCAAAATATTGTGTTATTGGATTACACATTTATGGTATTGAAATACATTTTTGACAACAACGTTTATAATTTCTTTTTCGCATTTACCTACTTGAGCTTATATGTTTTGTAGATTAAAATTCAAGGAAGGTGGTCAACTGTAACTAAGAGTAAAATCAATTTAAACATGAAACCTACCAATGGGACAATACAATGATAGACTACATTACTGGAAAATACCATTTGCATTCTTCGGAAGATCGGCAAACAGTCAACATTGTAAGTAATTTTCAGGTTAATATGTTGTTATTCAACCTTTAGTACACATTCATCAACTGTTTCTTGATTTCTCAGATTTTGTTTCCCGCGAATGTGAATCAAATCATTGGGTCACGGTAGAGGTGGACTTGAATGAGCGGGTCATCAAAGTATATGACTCAATGCCTAACGCATATAGTGTTGATCAAATACTAAAGTGGGCAACTTGTCTTAGAAAGATGTTGCCATCTTTATTGGTGCATGGGATGCCAGATATTTATACCGATCCTTCGTCATTTACGGTTGAAAGACCCGAAAAAGGGGTTCCACGTCAA